>JAYRCB010000793.1:39529-218710 GCA_036026315.1 Trachelus stipa | reverse complement strand
AGAGAGAGAGAGAGAGAGAGAGAGAGAGAGAGAGAGAGAGAGAGAGAGAGAGAGAGAGAGAGAGAGAGAGAGAATCACATTGACAACGAACACGAGGAGGAAGAAGAGAAGGAGAAAGAGGAGAAGGAGACGGTATTTCCAGATGGCGCTTATACGTTATAGATTTATGTATTACGATACAATAGGTCAGATATAGTTTACAGTATTATGGGGTAGTAACCTTTGAGTGTTGGCAGTAACTTTTGAACCCATTGAAACCCGGAACGTCGTATTGGTCTGAAGGGTTAAAGACTGAGACATACAAATCATCAGATTCCTGAAACCACCTCGTTTCCTGCTTCCACCTAAGTAACTATAACCTTCGACCTGGCCATACAGTGAATTCTAGAATTTAGTTGGTACCATTGTCAATTTATGTCTGGTTTATGGATTTACGGCTTTGATTATCCCATACAGGATAAGTATGATAATATGAATTTTTAAGTGTTAAATAAAAATAGTGAATTTTTGGTAAGTTTGAAATTTTTTTAAATACATTTTTTTTCGTCAAATTCCATCTTCGTGCTCTCCTGCAGAAAACATTCTCAAAATTATGCAAGCACGCACGCTCGCACGCGCTTAACTAACTGGATTCATCCGCAGCAAGATAAGCTGACATGATTAAAGTCAGCCGGATACGGGGGAGGCGGATAGTAGGAAGTACCGGAACATCCCCCTACGACTGCACGTCCAGATAAGAATAATACAGGGTAACGTAATAATAGACCCTCTAAAAGCTACCCTTCTGGCTTTTTGGTGAATGTCCTGGCTGGTAGCAAATGCTAAGTTGTTAAGTGACTTTTGATGAATTTTTTAAATATACACTAGGATAATAGCCGTGGACTACAGTGACGTCATTACGGAAATAAAGTATTGACTTCCGGTCTGTAATTCCATCGACCGATTATCAGTGCTAATATTTTCTTTCTTATCAGACCTTGTTTGTCTTCCTCCGACATTGGCTGCCTTGGGATTGTACCTTTTCAATAAAATTCTTATCCGACTACCATTCTGTTTATCTCGATGCCGCGAGGAGTAAAAGTGGTCCAGTGGTACCAGCAGTACCAGTACACTCTGCAACCTGTCAGTAGTATATCACTCGGTGTTATCTATGCGATAAAATATTTATCGCTCGGTCAAGTCCCAGAGTGTCGGAAACAATGGTGGGTACCGCAGAGTCCTAGAGAGAAAGGATGAGCTTGGATTTAGGAAATGGGGATATACACTCTTGTTTATTTGGTCTGGGGTAGGAACATCCTACCAGGAGCTCCCACGTGGATTAACCTGGTGACCATTGCAGAGTTTGACGTTCGCCAGCAAATTTTCAAGTCCTAGGGCCAGTAGCTGCGATGCTGCGACGGATACGTAGCTTCGATGGTTGATCACTGGGAGACTTGAATAAATGTAAAAGAAACAGATGAGATAACACGGTGTGGCAAACTTTGAGAAAGACGTCGATTCGCTAGGTTGGGATTGAACGAGAGACGTAAACAGACGCTTGGCGCCTTTTGGGAAAGTGTAAAAAAAAGTTGCCCCACTCTTGACATGATTAAAATTTTATATGGAATATCTGTCTGGAGAAATGTGTCTGTGATCTTCGGCGAGAGGAGAGGCTGTGGTCCGTGTATGATAACGGTATTGTGCTTTGTCTCTTTTTCGAAGAAAATGACATGGGAGAGAGGTGGGTGAAGAAAAGTATGAAACGAGGGCAAGTGGCAACAAGGAGTAAAGGGCAAGTGTAAGGGTGAGAGAGTGGGAGGATGGGAGTATTGGTAAGAGAGGGTGAGGGAGCCAAAAACCAGTGGCTCAATGGCTCAGCGGTAGTTCGTAGCCGAGGGGTAAAGTGGGGAGCATCGACTCTCTTCTGATTTACCGCTGGAGATTTGCTCCAGGTTCTTGTTTATTTTGCCCGAGCTGACCGTAATTTTTCACGAGCACGCTTTCATGCTTTCCTCTCGCGTAAGCGGACCCTCGACACCCTGTCTACGCCAGCTATACCTCCTTTTTCCTCTTTTCTAAACCGTCTTCTAAGCCTAACCTCACCTTACCGCGTTGTAGAAACCTAACGTCCTTCAGCCACTTTTCCGTAAATTGCTCGTGTATTCTATGGTAAAACGTCAAAAAAGAAACGGCCAATTGACTCGACGGTCGTACGTTGGTTAAACGTGTGAATAGATTGTTTTATCGGCACCTGAATTAAGGGGAATTTCGTACCTTTAAATGTCAGCCGCAAGCTTTACCGTTATTCATCACGTTCCTACGAAGGCATCGACGCAGATTCGTTAAAAGCCTTCGGTGATGCGGGACAGCCTGTCAAAAGTTTTTTTAACTTTGATGTTTCCGGCTCGTCGCTTTCTCGTCGTCGTTGCAAACCTTCGAAAACGTATTTTCCTACCAGTTCGCGAGGAGACGAATTGTTTATCGATCCGCACACAACTCTATCATCCTTCTAACGGGCTCATCGTGTCGACAGAACTTCAATCGAACAATTCAATCGTCCCGAGGCTTAGTTCACGTTTATGCTAACCTAACTGTCAGAGATCGTCGACACGTGGCGCCATCTCCTGCTTTTATATGGAATTCAGTGCCCCGCATGGAATTGTGGGTCGTGAATCTTAATGGCATCGCGAGAGTATCTTATTACTGTTAGAAAGTAGTGGAGATTACGAGTGGAGGATACTGAAAAACTGTACTGAATACGTGAAGAGACATAGTTATGACTTTTCTCAATGATTCAAGATCCATCCGCTACTTCGAATTGGCAATTAGATCGATTTATACGGCAGGAAAGTAAGATGGTTACCTGGTGGTTGCATTACTGGAGTCAGTTTTTTTTATTGTTAAAAATTTCTCATTTTCACTTTCGTTAAATGGAAATTATATCTGTTTATTGCGAAGAAAGTTGGTAATAAACGTTAATGGCATTTATTTGTTATTATTTATATATAATCCGTATTTCTTTTGAATCACTTATTAAGATAGCTGCGGACCCCTTTCGAAATGCCATTCTAACCGTTAAATTTGGACAACTTTAGATTCCCTTCAAAAGGAATCAGTAAAGGAAAGCTGGGAATGGCAGTTGGCCATCTCCAAGATTTATAATTGTTGCCAGCCTGAAGGCGGCCAATCAAGAAGTCCACGTAATAAAAGACCAAGAAAGTTAATGGCGTTGGGGCACAATTTTACGAGTCGGGTGCCCCGACCGCAAACTCCACTAAATAGAAAAGCACACAACCCCTTCTACTTTATATCGATTTCAAAAGATCCCACCCTCCCCCTGTTGCCCCTCTATCCACCCTTATCTCGTTCACTCTGATTACAAACAACCCCTCGGCTTTACGCAACTAGACAGTTATACAAGTTTTAAAAAATGAACAACTTTTTGGGGGTTTTAGGTAAATCAAAAAAATTTTCATCTTCAACATCCCTTCCATATTTTTTTATTCACGTTTTCTAACTTTCCATTCGCTCCGTTTCTTACACCACCATTAACACACATCATCTAATAATCAAATTACTTAATATCAATCAACCTCAAGTTTTTTTTTTCTTTTACCTAATCAGATTCTGTTGTGTTACATCTGTTGGATTCCGTTGTGGTTTGTCTGAAGGAAGAGTTTCACAGGAGCCGAAGTAAATCTTGAAAAAGGATCGATCGATCAGGTCTGCTCCAGAAGCCGATCACCTGAACAACTCCCAAAAGGTATAGGGACTGGGATGAGGAACGAAGGCGAAACAGCCCATTTATAAAATTGCTACATTTGGCCAATGGGATTTTCCTAGGAAGGCTTCTCGCTACCTCGATCGTTTGTCTCTCGGCGTATCGACCACCTCAACTTTTTCTCTCTTCTTCTTCACACTCTTCCTGTAAAGAGAATAAAGATGGAAGTCACCCTTAACCCCTGTTACATTGCCAGCGATCACCTGGGTAAGGACAAGCCTGGATAACACAAAAAAATTCTAGTCTTAAGTAACAAGTAATATTTTGACTTTTTTTTCAAAAATCAATATTCATAATTGATCGGAAATTTGTTTCAAAACTTTTTTATACAATATCGATTACATTTTCAATTGTGATTTTTTTTATCCTGTCACGCATAGGCGATCAAATGTTTAATAGCGACTTTAACTGTCAATAGAAATGATAACGGGACACAAGATTCAGGACGCAGCTGCCATAATTTTCGAATGAACGAAAACTGTCGAAGCATGTAAAGGAAAAAAAATTGAAAAAAAATTTCCAGTTTAATTGGAAATAGCAGGAGAGGTTATCGGACTTCCGCTAAATGACCATAGCCGTGGCGGTTGGGTGGAGGAAATTGGAGGTAGGGCAGAGAGGGAGGATGCACACTAGTAATAACTTCGCCTGGGAATTTTGTACGATCAACGATATCCCGTCGGTGTGTAAGTATATCCGTGTGTAAAGTCCAGCAGACCGTTTACTAGAGATACTGAAAAATCGAAATTTTGCAAATCGATATCGAATCAACACAATAAGCCAGTTACTGATAAAATTTCTTTCTTCCATTACGTCTCTAATTATTATACCAACGCGATACAAGAATAAAATTATTCTTACACGAGTTTGTTCCACCATTTTACGTATATGCAATAGCCCCAGATTATACGGTCTGGAATTCCTTCATTTTTCACATAAAACTCAAATGTGTTTATGCATAGTTGATTTTCATTCCGGCGTTTTGCAAAGCGTCGAGCAACGGATAAATTCTCGAGGAATTTAACCATGAAAAATTTATCCCCCGGGAGAAAAATGCTGTTTGCATTTTTCTGATGAAAAACAAAACATTTATCAACTTTTACTTAAAAATAATTCAACGATATTCGTGCAATCTCCTTATGCATCCGTTTTTATGTGCGTCTATGGCCGGATTGCATAATCTGTTAAAAAAAAAAGGAACAATAGCATTAGTATATCCCTCTACCCCTATCCCCCTGAACCACCACCCCCCTCGTATCCTTTCCAAGTAAATCAGTCTTCCGGTGGATGTTGTCGCTGTCAGCATTTTATGCGGAAACACGTTTTCTTCCTGGCGCCATTTTCCATCCCTCTTGAAAAGAGGGATGCGAGTACACAGATGCGGGTGCAGTCGGAAATAAAACTGCCTTCCAAAGGAACTACTAAAAAAAATAGAAAGAAAATTTTACTACTTCTAATAAGTCAAGTAATATGGCGCCCTTGTGTACACAGTATCAATTAATAATAGCAGAAGCTGTAAAGAATACAGTGCAATAAAAAATAATAAACAAAATTGAAGGGAAATAAGAAAATAAAAAAAAAGAAAATCCGGCAAAAATAGTCGAATCGTATAAAAAATTCAATCAATCAATCTGCCTGTTTAATTCAAATAGAATGGGGCTCGGAGGGGAGAGGGGGAATCAGAAATATTTACCTCCTCCACTCATAATCGCTACTCGGAGCTGTACTGGAAACTCTGAAAGTTGACCTATTTTCTACAATTATTATTCACCCGGTACTCTCATAGCTCATCGAACGTTCCTCGCTTCCCCTCCGTCCCCCTCTCGTTATAATTAGACTTTTACTCATTAAATCAATCCCGTTCGCTTTTAATCGATGAACCGTATATCGGTTCGATCATTAATTCAATAATCAGTCTACTTGAAATTACGTTCGTCCATATGTCTCATATTTCTATTTCTACATTTAGATATATATATATTGAGAATAGGTTGAATGATCGTAGGAGGGAAACAAGCCGAGGTCAAAGGTCTAATATTGATTTCGTCTGACTTCACGTATGTACCATTCGCGTCAGTAAGACTTGGCACAGTCGAATGACCCAAATCGAAGATGCATCTTAGATCGATAAGATAATTCCGTATAGACTGTACGAAGATTAATCCTTGTTTCTGTAAAATTTCAATCCTGTCACGTATTACATAAGATATATTTGTTTTATTTTTTTTAAAACAAATACATTTTTCGGAAAGCTAGGAGATAAATTTTCATTTGTATGCTGGACTGTACCTGAAAAAACACGTGTCAAGCAGAAATGAAGTAAACTGTCCATTGGGCAGTGGGTCCTCCAGGTCTGCGTGAAGAGGACGAGAGGATACGCGTAGCGCGTGATGCTGTGACATCCGACATGCGACGGTACGATGTGTGACATGTGACATACTGTAGGACTGTTACAATCGCACTAGCAAGTAGCCAAGTGCCATATTGTCTGTCTTCGTGTATTGAATTGCAGAGTCTGAATACAGTAAAGCAGAGTATAGCAGAGGTGTGGTATAGTAAATGCAATGGGAGCTGGATGCTGGGAGTTGGGATTAGGGATTTGAGAGGTTATTACATACCACTAGCCCTTACAACTCGTATTTGACCCCGTTCACGTACAAGTTGTAATCAAAATTATGGGTACGTCATCGAGATGCAGGGATGCTGGGACGGTGAGCATATAGAATCTCCAGTTAAATTCAGATATGTACATGGAAAATTAGTCTGATCACGTGGTACGACTGATCATTGAAACTAGCCCCGAATCATTAATTTCATATTAAACGGAGAACGAGATAAAAAGTCATTAAACGTAAAAATATCTTTAGGATAAGACTTACCGAGGCTGCAGATGGTCAGAGATTCAGTGGGATAGGGCTTGCTTAAACTCTGCTTAAATAAGCCGAGACCATTGCTGGCTTTCGCTTCCATTGGAGTTCCAGAAAGCTCGCATAGCCTGTTCCTGGTTCCGCTGTCCAAAATTTATGCGAAACACCTGCGTCTAAAGGCAAACGAAGGCGACTAACATAAGCCACAGGAAAATGCGACGAATGTGCTGGAGTTTCATGTTGGAGGAGGAATCTGGTAAAGTTAGGTTAGGTTGAGGTTAGATGATGGAAGAGGAAAGAGAGAGGGAGATAGAGAAACAGCAATCACATTATATGTACATACCGAATTCATAAAGCAATGGCGAATATTCTGTAGCCAGACGCGTGAGCCGCTGTTAAGCGACATGGCGTCTCTACGACAGGCGTCGATAAAATTTTCATTTTGAGATTTTCACTAGGATGCTCACATCGACGTATCAGGCTAGCTTCGGGCGTATTCAGCCATTCCGATTACTATAACCAGAGACAGTGTCAATATGTCTCTCTATATACCGCTGGCGATTTCATATCCTCTAGAAACTTGTGAATTAATCGATAAATCCTCAGACCGACTGTGTCCTAACCTGTCCAGTATGATTGCGATACGAAATACTGTGTTGATCGTATGGATCGCACCAGATCGCACGGACAGATCATAGATGTGAATTTCCGGCGAGAACATAGATGGCGCTGACGGTGGGAAAAGTACGAAGTTGTTGCCCGAGGGTCAGCCTGGAAGCCGCGATATATTAAAAGTTCATAAGCCAAGAGGACGAGGACGATGAACGCTGATGGAGGAGGGTGAAAGATGATGATAAGGGGTGAAATGTGGATGTGAGAGAGGTGCTTCCGAATTGCGTCGACAGATGCTCGATAATGGAGGCGTTTCGTACGAGCTTTGCTGTCCGAGGTTATGTTATGGTGCTTTTCTGTAAAAGCTGCATCGTCATTTCTGCATCATCGTTCACGCTGCCATCTTGGATAAATCGCCGTTTCACCAACCGATGTTTAACGGGCAAATGAGAATCTGTTAAGCTTTTCTCATGGGTAAGTCTGTCTGTGTGTGTTCCGTGTGGACGGCTAAAGCCTTTTCCCTGTTTTTCCTGATATTCCGACGAAACTTTTCACGCTACTGAAAAATCTAAAGCATTTATACGAGTTATGACGCGTTATTTGCATTGGTGAGAAATACAGCGACGTCTCTGGCTGAGCTTTCATAACCACGTATGAGCTTGGATAAATGTATATGGCTCGTGCTTTCAGGAGGCGAGTTTTACGTACGGATATTCTCTGACACTGTACTCTCTTAGAAGTATTGTAAATACTATAAAGAACAAAGAGCGAGGATATTGTGGTACAGAAAACTAAGGATGTAATACGTAGCGACGGGAAAACTACGCGACCTATTGTGATGATCGAAAGTCGTCATAATTGTACGTCATAATTTTGACGTACAGATTTGAATAAATAAATAAAAAGTTAGTAGGGATTGACCGAGGAAATTTTTAATTAAAACGAATGAAAGAATATAGGAATATTTCTCTGTACTATGCAAATGTGTGTTCATACCGTGGAATGTTCGGAATTTCTTTTTACGTCTGAATGTAATTTATGAATTCGACCTCATCTCCGGGGCAAGTTTTTTAACGTTTGAATTTGATTTCCTTAGGATCCCATAAAGAACAAAGGGAATATACGTTATGGTGGTAATGGTAAAACGTTGAGAATTATATATATGGAATTTTTTGTTTGAAAAAACAGAAAGGGTGCAGTTGGAAATCGAGCGCAATCCGTGCCTTGAGGGTTGACGTTAATGAACTGTCTTCGTAGAATAAATCGAAGGGGTAAAAGGTCAAGGAGAAACGACGAGAGAGGTGAGGGATGAAAGGGAGTCTGAATGCTTGGTGGTGAGGATGAGAATCCCAGGATCAAGATGATGGTGGAAAGGGGTGAGTGGATGATGAGCATCGTCGGTGAAGGATCTCAGATAAAACGTGGATATTGCTGTGATTAATTAAGTGAAAATTACACGCGTATTTGGATGCTGGACCATTTGAGTCGTACGATACATTTATCACCGTGCGAAATCAGTGCTCTTTAAATGCGGGAAAATTTTATATCCTCGTTGTCGATCTTTGAGCAGAGTTACTTTGTGTTGAAGGAGGAGTAATAAAAAAAATAGGATTCGCATAAATTCAATTGATTTCAGGAACCAACTTGGGATCTTTATCAGTTTTACGCTCAGTTTCCTTCCATTATCACATTTTTCTTTTCATTTCATTCTTCCGAGATCCCTTGCTTGTTGGAGGGTTGCGTAGTATCATGAAATTACTATTATACGTAATACAAATATACTACAAAGGAATGACCGTATAAATTTATTCTTTTTTTTTTCTTTTTTTATTTCCTATATGACAGATGTATAATATTCTTGCTTCTACTTTCTTCCTTCTGCTTCCTGCTTCTCGTTCGTTCTCTAATATTCTCTCTCTCTTTCTCTTACAGTCATATATAAGTACACGCGCACACTTTACTCATTCACTCCCTTTGTCTCATACGCAGACACTCATAGAGATAGCAAAAAAAAAAGTAATACATCCTCGTGATTACAGTACTAGTATCACCGTAAAGTACAGAATAATTTCTCGCGGCTACTCACTAAGGTACATGGCGGATCCATGAAGGTTAAAATTGATTATTGGATCGATAGTCTATGGTCGAGTGATTTTTATGTACCGAGAGTCTCGAGGGGGTTGGGTAATAGCGCTACCCTTAAGTAAAGTGGTTTCACCGCGTAGTTATTTGAAAATCTTGAGAAGGAGTGCGCCGAATTTTCATATATTAAGCTAGAACGTTTTACTACGTATTGTCTTTGCAACAAAGCACTGCGGTATATGTATAGATATTAATATCAACTATGATCTATTAATTACGTTTAATTAAGTATCAAGCTAAGTATACGTTTAAATAGTTGTGTTAAGTTAGGCAGCCCTTCTCGGTATACGCGTTCCTATCATCACCTTTTGACAATTCATTTCCTCCGGAATCAATCACTCTCACTTCATTCCGCAAGGCACGAGCTGGCGGGCGAAGCAGGCAGCCAGGTTAAAATTTTAGTTAAATATTTCAACCAGTCAGTTTTATATCATCGTTAATCTAAAATTCGAGGAATTGAATTGGTATCTTTTTTTGGAGGCACGATTAGAAACAGTCTCGAACATTGTTTGGCAACGAGGATAGTGCATTATTTGAATTTTAAAAAGTAAAAGAGCTATCAATGTTTTCTGCAGAACTGGAAGAATTTAAATCGACGGGGGTTTTTCAAAGATTACTCTTACAATTAGAATTGTACGTTACTGGAACCGAGGTTATTGCAAATCGTGGAAAGTTAAAAGTCGATAATGAAACAAAAAATTGTGGTCACGTACTGTTGAGGCTAATTTATATCTATGAATCCGATCGTATTACATCTACTTGCAATTTCTAGCCCTCAGCTTTCCCTCTAGCAGCGACGATATACTATTTATCATTCTGACGTAACGCGCTCTAGCGTCTAAAAAAAGAAACTTAAGATAATACTAGATATCTAAAAATCAAAGTACAACGATAGCGTAATAACGGACAACTACGAATCACCATCACGTGCCAAAGAAAGTAGAATACAGAGAATAACATTTAAACATAGAGAATAAAGCGGATATACGTGGGTGAATATTACAAACGATCAAATGGACATTCGTATTCTTTTCTTTTTACTAGGAGTATACCGGTTGTCGGATATGCTCCGTTTACGAAAGCCTAGAGTACTCGTTGATATTCTATTTTGTTTATAGGTTAGAATCAACAAATAATTCTTAACTATCAGAAACCTATTCCATGGCGGCCTCTTGTAGAGCGTGTAGATGGGCATAGAGTCCATCAGCCGCAATGAGGTCATCGTGAGTACCCATTTCGGCTACCATACCCTTCTCCAAGACGCAAATCACATCAGCATTTTGAATAGTTGCCAAACGGTGGGCTATCGTTATGCAGGTACGACCTTCCATAGCTTTATCCAGAGCGGCTTGTACAATCTAACAAGGAATAAATGATACATTGAAGATCCCTCTGTCTCCGTTAACTTCATTTACCTCTGCTTATTCGATATTTGTGCTTTTTAATATTTTTACCTTCTCGCTCTGCGTGTCCAGGGCAGAAGTTGCCTCATCCAATAGAAGAACTCGAGGATTTCTCACCAGAGCGCGCGCGATAGCTATACGTTGTTTCTGCCCTCCGGATAACTGGGTGCCTTTTGTTCCCAGTCTGGTTTCGTAACCCTAAAATGATAAATGATCGTTGTGGTACCTGATAATTGGATGCCAGGAATTTTCTTGAGAGAAGCTGTGAAGTCAATGTTAAGATACTGACCAGAGGCAAGGAACTGATGAAGCTATGAATATTCGATTTCTTAGCAGCTTCCATAACTTCATCTATCTGTACGTTCCGCTCGTTGTCGCCGTAGGCAATGTTCTCGGCGATCGTTCTGTCAAAGAGAACTGGTTCTTGGCCGACGACACCAAGTTGTGCACGTAGAGCAGACAAGGAGACCGAGGTGATGTCACGGCGGTCCATCGTAATTGTACCTGAGAGTGGATCGTAGAGACGCTGAAGAAGCTGGATGCAGGTAGACTTTCCACAACCACTTTGACCGACCAGCGCGACCATTTGTCCAGGTTTTACAATGAGATTGAGTCCACGTAAGATTTGCATTTCCGGTCGAGTTGGATAGTGGAACTCGACCTTGGAGAACTGAATGAGGCCATCGGCTTTCTGAGAAGAAAGAGTGTAATTCCGATGTAATATCAAGAAAGAGAATAGGAGATAGGAACTATTATACTCAATTAAAAGTGGATGAAGAATCAGGACTTACCCAATCCTTATCTTTTCCTTCAAGTTCCGGCGGAGTTGTGATTTCTGGTACTCTGTCGAGAAGTCTGAAAATTCTGCCCGCTGAGATTTTCGCGGTATTGAAGTTTGGCGCGAACGCAAGAGCCTGGCCCAGCATCCAGGATCCAAAGATCAAAGCCTCCGAGACTTTAATTACATCTTGATAATGGAGATTTTTCCTTGCGACGAGGTAGCCACCGTAATAAAGACTGAGAGCGTAACCAAAGTAAGGGGTGGTTTGTCCACATGAGAAAACAAGTCCTCTGAGTCTATTTCTGGTCCTAGTAGCCTGGGCGACGTGAGCAAGCTCAGCGTTGTACCTCTCCAGGAACGCATTCTCCTTTCCAAGACTTGCGACAGTTCTGATATTTGAGATGGCCTCGATAGCTATTCTAGTTGCACCCTCCATCTTCCTCTTCTCCTGAAGACCCTGGCCACTCATGATTCGCGCCTCAAAGAATACTGCTCCAAGGACAAGAGGAATCGAGACGACGGACACCAGAGTCATCTCCCAGGTATAGTACATGGAAACTCCGATACCAAGAACTAGGGTAGACAGCGCCTGAAGAATGGCACCGATACGACTTCCGGTTGCTCCTTGGACAGCTGCAGCGTCCGAAGACAGTCGAGCGCATAGGGCGCCGACACTGTTTGAATCTTCGTCGTACCAACCCATCTCCTGCTTAAGCATTGCACTGAATGTGGTCTTCCTGAGCCTTGTCGTCATGCGTACTCCAGCTAGACCAAACATGTACATCTGGAGGAAGGTACCTATCCCGGTGAGCACGCCGACGCAGATGAATAGGATTGAGAATCTTATTGTCTCCGCCCGAACTTTATCCTCATCCTGAAGACCCAGGACAAAGTATACTTCACCAAAAAGCACAGCGAATGCAGGAAAAGATGCACCTACTGTCGCAGCAGCCACGCAACCTGTCAATATATTACAGTGTCAACATTCTCCGTGATGGCTCCCATCCATCACTTGCACCATAGAGCAGATTAATTTTCATCATTTATACAAGCAAATCATACCAATCAGATTGAAAGGCCATTCAGGCTTATTCAATCCAAATATTCTCATCATGGGGGCGTCATAGGGTTTCTCGTGTTCATCAAGCTCTTCCTCAGAGGCTTCGGATCCACCAGCCAGGGACAGTCTGTGAGAGTGCATGGACAGTGTTGAAAATTGCTTCTTCAATGGCGGCTTTGGCTTCGGTTTGGTAGCCGTGACTGTTTTTGCTGCAGATGCCGTTGCTTTTGCTGTACGACAAACATAACATCCATTTATCACTTGGACTTAAGTAAGTTACGCAGTCATCATTTTCTTTAACTATTTTTAATTCCATCGACTGTATCCAGCGGATCAATAAGTCTCCTACCTCTTGCAGCTGCACTCGAATCCGCAGATACGAGCCCGTAGTAATGTTTGCCCAGGGCTAGAAGTTCCTCATGGGTTCCCATCTCGACAACGACGCCATCTTTTATGAAGACAATCTTATCGGCATTCGTAATGGTGGACAGTCTGTGCGTTACGATAACCGTTGTTCTTCCCTTGGATGCTGCATCAAGAGCCCTCTGGACCGTAGCTTCACTATGAAGATCAAGAGCGGAAGTAGCCTCATCTAGGAGAAGAATAGCTGGTCTTCTCACCAGGGCACGAGCAATGGCGATTCTTTGTTTCTGTCCACCAGACAGCTGCGACCCTCGTTCACCCACAGGGCTGTCGTATCCCTGAATCAATCAATCAATTGGCTGATTAATCAATCGACAGATTCCACGTAATTCCTCTAACAAATATTAAGCCTAATATATCCTAAGATTAAAAACCCATTAATTTTTCAATGGCATCATCCAAAAATTGCCATCAACTGCAGACACGTCCGACTTGTCTCATCCATCTCACAATTCACTCAAGAGAATCGAATTGACATTACAACCTGGCAAAGATCCTAGACACAGATCCGTTCCAATCAGCTGTCCTTGGAGTCCATTCATCCTTTCCTCCCCTCTACCCTTCAATCTTAATACCCCCCCCCCCTCCCCCCCTGATCCACCTTCATTTTTATTGATTCTCTTTGGTTCTGCCTGATCTTTTTAATTTTTTTCTTCTGTCTCCTAAGAAGAGGAATACCTATTCCTTGTTCCCTAAAATTTCTTATCAGCCACTATCAACCCAAGAGATTCCTATCTCTGAGTAAAGAATATAGCCCGGATAGCTCGTTAACGCGCGTCCGCTTATGAAAATGTGCTCCTTGCCGTTTCGTGCGTTAGGAATAACGTGCGGCCGTGAATGCGAAGACTCTATTTATAGGATAAGTTGGAAAATAGTCATTGGACAAGCGTCTGAGAATGCCAGGGACGGATTTCGTGGCGAGTAGTTAGGCTGGCTAGATAGGTACATTTGCTCAAGAGATAGATAGGCACCTAACGGGGGCAGCACACTTTTCTTCAGACAGGGACCACTTGGACTTTGACTATAAAGAGGTCACATCATGGGAACGATAACTGATTTTAAAATGTGTACCTCCTGGACTTACGATCTATCTTATTACAGGGAAGACCCACCTCTGTCAATTTACTGATAAAGTCATGAGCATTCGCTTCCTTGGCAGCTTTGATCATTTCCTCCTCGGTGACGCTGTCGTTCCCGTATCGTATGTTCTCGCGGATGGTGGTGTCAAAGAGAACAGGTTCCTGACCGACGACACCGATGTAAGAGCGTAGCCACTGGACGTTCAGTTTTGAAATGTCGACGCCATCGAGCTGTACCTGTACTCGTAAGAGTCGAGCAGCAATAATCGATCAATGGACGAAGAGTGAGCAAGATAATGAATGGTCGAATGTATGAATGGATGAGTGAATGAACTGACGTCATAGATCGTAAAAGGTTGACTGACCTGTCCCTGAAGGGGATCGTAAAGCCGCTGAATGAGCTGAAGGCAGGTGGACTTTCCGCATCCGGAACCACCCACAAGGGCTACAGTCTCCCCGTGATTGATCTTGAGATTGAGACCCTGAAGGACCTTGACGTCCTTGCGAGCAGGATAACAGAAGTGCACATCCTTGAACTCAATGTCCCCGTTGACGGTCTTGAGCTTTAGACCCTCCTTGCTGAGGGAGTCTATAGTAGGTACACGATCAAGGACCTGGAAGATGGCTGCGGCTGATCCTCTAGCCACGGCGAAGGCCTCGAGATGAGGCGAGGTCAGTCCCATGTTCTGAGCACCAGCCAGCACACCAAAGAAGACTATCACGAGGACGGCTGGAGTGTATTCCTTGTCCACCTTTGGTCTGTCCTCCAGGATGAGCTGAACCCCGTACCAGAAGGCCAAGGCGTAGCTCAGGTAGATGATGAACCACATGACCCCGCCGCCGACTCCGGACCACATACCACGTTTTATACCCGTCCTCTCCGCTGGCACCAGCTTCTGCGCGTACCTCTCGACCTCCTTCTTCTCCCCTCCGAACGCCACCACCGTCCTTATTGCTCCAAGGACTTCCTCGGCGACGCTTCCCGCCTGTCCGTAAGCTGCCAGCTCGAGTGCTGTCAGCGAACTCTGCACCTTGGCCACTATTGCCGTCGCGATCACGATTATCGGAGCGCAGCTCAGCACCACCAGGGTCAACTTCCACCCGTACACGAATGAGATCACGATCGACGATATGAACGACACCATTAGATACGTGAATATCCCGAGCTTCTCTCCAATTCCGTCCTTCATCTTATCCAGGTCTCTGCGCAAAATAATCGATCCGTTCGATCCTTTCGATCCTAGACGCTCTCTCTCTCTCTCTCTCTCTCATCTCATAGTCAACCTCTAAGTAAATAATCCCATTACTTCTTAATCACCTTACCAGTCTTGGACCTTTACGTTTTTCACACACTACTGAACCTCTATCACAGAGCTGATTAGTCCTTGCAAATGTGAGAGAGTCAAGTGATCTGCGAGCAGCTAGAGACAAAGCAGGCTATTCACATCAGACATAGATTAAGGTAAATCAGGTAACTTCATATTCACCAACTTGTTGCATACTACCGTGACTCGAATTCCAGTGCTTTCTTTGGCAAAGACCGGCTCGAAAGCACTTTGACATTTTCTTATTAAACACGTGACTCCACGCGACGAGTCGTAACTCTTCGAAGGATGTCAAAGAGGACAAGGCAGAGAGGAAAAGGAAAGACAAATGGCAAATGGCATCTTTACTCACTCTGTTATTCGGCTGGCAAAATTCGTCGAGGTGTTCGTGTCGTACCAGGCCATATCCTGACGCAAGACTGCTTGAAGGAACATTATGCGTAATCTAGCAATCTGTCTGAATGCGGCTATGTTCAGTAGATCCACGGTAAAGATGGCAAAGAAAAACTGAATAGTAGAGAGGGCAGCACAGGAGACGCCAAATGCGACGGAATCGTCATAAAGTGCATCCATACGTTCTATGCGGGTGCTGTTAGGTCCTCTAAAACATATTAGATAATTCCCTTTAATTTACTTAGCTATCTGTTTGATCCATACTATATCGATCTATATATATATTAATTATTCATATAATCAAATAACCACGGTTTCTACTTACAGGACTCGTCCACCACCAAACCATTCCATAATAATGGTCGGGGTACTCGTTTGATTTTCCATATTACGATCAACCAGCAATGTCGTGAATTCACCGTACTGTATGGTGGAGATTGGAATACAGAGGCCGGTCAAGGTCCCCATGATCAATCCACCAAACACCAGCATCAGCTCGGAAAACGTCGCAAATCGGAACTAAAATAAATGGCAAGTCAATTAATTAAAGTCCTGTTACTTAATTAATTAAAAACTTGTGACAGTCTTTAGTCAGAATCGATTATTAAGGTCTGTTTGTATGTTCAAATATTATTTTTCTTTATCTCTTCGTCTCACTGTCTGTCTGTCCGTTGAGATGGTCGTGGTGACCTTTGAACTCACGAGTTTATAATAAGGCACGGGCGGCAACGAAGGCGCCTGTGGGGCAGGTTTCTCTTCCTCCTTGGTTTGTGGTGGAACAAATTCACTAAGAACAAAAGTATATTAAGTGAGTATTAATCAGATAATAGTAATAAATAATAAATTTAATTTCTATTTATAACCCCAAGTGACCTCAGCCATCTCTCACTTTGCTTTAGTTACTAGATCCAAATCATCTGTCATAATCTCAATTAAACTAGTTTATCATGAGAATCAGAAGCTGAACAGACGGCTCAGAATGCAATGGGAACCTGTAGGATTAAACCTGCAGGCAAAATTGTTATCCAAAAGTTTGTTAAGGCAAGTATAGAATTTCCTATAACGATGCATGACCCTTGACCCTTTAGAACCCTCCTTCAAATGTACTCGGTTATATAGTATCTTTCCTTGTGAAAATGAGAAGGTACGTGAATAATTGAAAATAAAAAAGATGCAAATGGCTTTTCATCAAACCAATCGGTAATCGAGGATAACAGTCGAACGACAGTAAAGACTTGGAGGCCTTTTAGTAATGCCTGGAATGTTCACATATTTCTTTCATCTTCTTTCTCTCGACAGCGTTCGATCGTTACTCGTCGTGATCACAATAAAGTTGTATCCAGCAATGATAAAATTCTTTTTTCTTTCTGTAATAAAGGTATTTCGTACATTGGTTCGCCATTTTCCTGCAGGATGTATTCAGTCTCCTGACTATCCTTCTCCTTGTCTCGTTGATTGTCTGCAATGAAAGACAACGCTACACGTACTCTCTCTGTTTCTCCGTAGCACTTTGTTCTTATATTTTCCTATGTGCAACTCGTGCACTAAACTTTCGTGCTCTTCGACAAGCCGTTCACCAGACTTGGGGTGCCGCTGCTGCCCTCTATCTCCCACATGCCCCGCAACGTCACAGAAGACGAACAAAGACAATAGGAACAGGGGGAAGAATAAAAAGAGAAGAAAGGAAGACGACCTGGGTCGTCGTAGCTAAGGTAAAGCATTACGTAGACGCATAGCGTCGCGACGCCACAGCAGCAAGGATTCAGGCAACAAAGGATCCTTTTCTTAACACAGTCCTCCACAAAGGATATGATTGAGCAGTTTTAACCAATTTTTTTTAATCATCAGGAAATTATTTTCACAATGGACGTAGGTCAGGATCAGGCAGTGAGGTCAATGGTTATCTGAAGTAAAAATTGTAGGTTAAAGAAAAACATGAAAAGATTTAATCGAAGCGATAGTCAGCTGAGATATCCCCCTCTTGGATATTATAAAAATAATTCCAAACCCCATTCCATCCAATGAATCAATCAGTCCACCATTCAACAACCACATACGCATGAATAAAATCTTAATGATAATTATATTTATTTCTAATACTTACACCTCAAGAGGATTTTTTCCGGGGGGTGTGAGTTTGATTTGGGGGGCTCCATTTGTATAGCTTGCGGTGCCTCGTGAGGGCTCGTGGACCACTGGTAAATTCGCTGCGTCATCGCGCATTCTCAGTTAACAACTCTGAAATGGAAGATTAAAAATTAATTTTTTACATGGTCCTTAAGTCGCAGCATCCACTTATGAATTACATAGTTATCCTTTACTCTGATGAGACTAGGGAATATTCGGATAGAAATAATTATATTGTTACATATTATTGCAAGAGTGGGGGGATTATAATTTTATTACTGCATTTAATTATTATAATCCTAATTTTTTTTAACAGTGATAACGACCAGTCCTTATCCTAAGATCATTGTTCTCTTTCTCATTGATATTTTGATTCGGCCTTTGAAGCATGGCTACTGGGCTTGGCTTAGTTAAGCCTAACGGCTCCTACCGAATGCTCAAACGAATTATTTTTAGTTGAGTTTCTGGGTCGTCATTGCCCGCCTTTCCTTGCATATTCCACAGGCGTGCTTCTTCGTGCGTCCATTCGCTAAGTAATATATTTTATTCTTTTTTTGGCAAACGCGTAAAGGCATCAAACGTGAAGTGAGAATAAAGTAGAAGAAGATTAAAAATTTTATGACCGACTTTACAAACAAGACCATGAGAAGAACCATGAGCTTTAAGATTCGAGACGTTGACCACGATAAGGATGAGAAGAAAGGCTACAGATATTTTAAAAGATAGAATAAAAAGGAGATCGTAAAGAAAGAAGCCAATAGACAAGACTCGAGATGAAGTATCTTAAAAAAAATCTTTGGTCCAGCAGGAGGATGATAGAAGTCGATTACCAAGAAATTGAATAATTCCAAAAATCATTTAAAATCCCGCGTGGAGATTAAAAACCAACAACAGGGCCGGTATACATGTGCATAAGTGTTTATATGCACGAAGGTGTATTTTGACCAGGTTATTTTGGAAACGGCCTTGCGATCCCGTCGTAGACGCTAGTCTACTTGAAGATGTCATCGATGCGTGGGTCGGCTGGATGCTGCCAATAGAAATACGCAGGTCGAGAGTATGAGATTGCTTTTTCAAAAAATTGCACAATCACCTATACGAATTCCGGATAAAATTTTTTTTCAAAATAGCAATCCACCAGCAAATAGACGTCTCAAGAAAGAACCGAGGAAACTGCTCCGTTCTCGCGGCGCCAGTACTATCAGTGACAAATAGCCGAGTCATATAGGCATACCGTACAATGATTTCATGAGCCGTTTTTTTTTTCAAAATTAATTTTACTCCATTCGGCCGGAACGCATCCCATTACGTTTATAACGTGTCCTGGCCATGTCGTGTCTATGTCACGTGACCTTTGACCTACTAAAAACTTTTCCAACCTCACCCAACGTCCCCACCACCCTTGCACACCCTAACCCACCCTCTGTTCTGTATACCATGATTAAATTCCATTGCCAGTACCCAAGGATCAGCATCCGCCGTTTGATGAGATCACAGATGATTAATGAATTAAATTATGACTGTCTCGGTACAGGGTATATAATTTTAATCCAGCTTTAGAATTCTAATTGATAACAAAAAGATGACACCTGGAGACACAATGATAAGTAGATCAGTAAGGATTCTCTAAGCTTCTGATTGGGAGTCAGCTGCTAAGGATGATACCAGACAGCCAGTCTACCCAGTCCCCTCCATCTACCACTACTAATAAATCCAATTATACACCCTTGATATTTAATAAGGTTAGGTTAGGACAAGTCTATTGTTGTCATTCTATCGTCCAAATCAATCACGGAGCAATAATCGAATTTATTCGATTCCAATCGAAATCGATTGATCCCATTGATCTTTGGTATCTATCTTAATAATTGGCTGATCGATAGTTGCTCCATTTTTAAATATCTACCTTGCACTACTGTTTCCAATCGATATCCCAGATGTGTCTAATCTCGACGACGGTGGGTTTCGGTGCGTTAGCGGACCCCTTCATAAGTGTCCGTCACACTTCACTTTGAACCCACGACACGCGGCACAGACACTGCCTGCAATTATGCTGGCTGATGTTGCTCTCACGATTTTCTCCTCTTACGAGAATACGTATTCGGATCGGAGAATTTATTACGATTGGGACTGTTAACGGTGCGTCGAGAATCTTAGTAGCTTAGGATTCTCGGTTGACTTTGATAATGGGTGGATCGTTGCACCGTCACTCTCCTTTATAGGGCAAAAACCAAGAGGGGATTATTGAGTTTACGCGAAAAGATAAGACGCAACTTTTAATGTGACGACGGTGGATGCGACTGCGGTGCGGCACAGCTTTGATGCCAAGTGGGGATGATCTCTACGATCCAAGATGGTTCAAAGTGACCTTGCGTGATGGGCCAACGTTTCATTAAAGAGAAGAAGATAGTGGGGTCGAGGGGGATGAAGTTGGAGGGAAGGGGGGGGGGATAAATTGATTTTTCAACTTACCGAGGGATTTGGAAAATTCTTTTGGAAATGGAAATTTGGAAATTTTTTTTTCTACTTTTTGGAAACTTTCTAGGGATATTTGAGTAAAAAAAATTGTTTCAGGGAATTTGTAGATATATTGATTTAGCGGTTAGTTGAGATTGGTATGGTACCTTGAAAGATAGCGTGGGAAAGTAGAATTTTTGTAAATGAATATGTTTTTTGGGGGGAAATTTTTTATTGCTATCGTCACTTTTACCGCCAGCAATTGCTTCCACCGTCACTGCCGCTGTCGCCGTCGCCGTCGCCGTCGCCATTGTTAACCTGATGAACGACGATTGAATTTCATAGTAATTTTTTGGACTGATTTTTAAAAATAAAATTTCTATTTTTTTTAAGGAGAAATTGCTAAGTGAGAAAAACAAGGTACGCAGAGTTCGCTCCGTCACGTGGACGCCGTGATCTCTTACGATGGTCGTTATCATTGCCGTCGGCGTCGGCGTCGGTTTCGAGCATCGGCATCACATTAGAAAGTGATGATCAGCGATCAAAACTGGACGTACTTTTGTATATTCGCGTACCGTAGGGCTTTGCGGCACTCGACAAACTGACGCCGCGACGACCCGACGTCCAGACTCTTACGCAACGACGCCTCCCCCTACCCTTGACGTCGTACGTCGCCCGCGAGGAGGTGGACCCATCCCCAAGATCCGCATCCGGTAGGAACCGGTATGATCCAGGACGCCCAGTCGGGCTTACGAATAATGACGAAAGCGACGCGTCGCGTCGGCCAGTCGCGACGCCCTCGAGCGTCCCAACGCGTCGCGTCAGGTGAGTCTCGATAGGTATGAAGATCTGTGTATCTACGGCTACTTTAGTACGATGGTCCAAAACCGTTTTAGTTAATACTGATCTAAAGGAATTGACCAATCCCAAATATTCCTTACAAGTAAAAACGTCTGTGATTTGTCTATTCTTTTAGATCATTATTAACTAAATCGATTTAACATCGTCATGTAAACGTAGTCTGTACCAAGGATACTCTTCCTCCAAAAGAGCTTCATATGCGGCATAATGCGAATAAATGTCACCATGCCAAAGCGCAGGCTAGGCTCATAGAATATAGACTAAAATTCTTTAACGAGACTCTTGCAGATAAGAGACCAAAGATAAATAAACTACTGAACCTTTACCAGTCTGTTTAAAAAATCAACAACTTCACAGAAGGATGAATCAAAAATTTTTATCATAAAAATAACATCTCTCTCGATCTCATTAAGCGTATTTGCTGTCTGTGTCATACCCATGTGATCGGACTTAATTAAAGAGACACACGCGGCGTCCTAAAGCGTCCCGACGGTCTCGAAGAGACGAGAGACAGCACGATACACTGATTACACGAAAGATGCTGCAACCTTCGTCCAACTGCAGCCAGAACCGTTGAAAACATCTCAATGCAGCTCGATGCGGCTCGACCGAATGCATATTGTCATGAAAATAGGCCGCGCATGCGCGGTAACGACTAAGCTCGTGACACGGTAACCCATTTGAGCGTGAAAATGAAAAAAATAAGAAATTAAAAAAATATTTTTTCTAAATGTACAAACCCACGTGCACCGACTCTCCAATTAAACGATTAAAATGATTAATTGGCTCTCCACTGAAAGGCCATCAATGTCTACCAATAATTTCTGTTATGGAGTCTACGCTAATGGCTAGAGCGACGGCCACGCCACTGGCGTCGTTTGGGCGTTCGCTACGGCAATACCGGCGCCAGTGACGATTATTCACAGTGTGTCTAGCAGCACATTTCGTCGCCCTCTATTGTACATTCCCGTTGTCCAAATGTTCCTCGTATTTCGGCAAATGAACATCGTATTTAAATTGATCCTGTAACGGTATTTCCTCGTGCAATAATAAGGTAAGACCGTGCTGCAAAGACCTTTCTGTAAATAGTCGTCGCTGAGTCTATTCTTAGGATCAACGTGGTCGCCGTAATCGTCCCCCCCTCTTTTTCTCCTACGCAAACCCCGAGCAACCTCCTTCTCCCCCTTCCTCCCCCCCACCGGGTCCGTTCGCCCTTCCAGAATGATGACGTTCTCAAAGTTCGTCTGCTCATCGACGTCTGGCGTCGACCGTGTCTACGTCGGCGTTCAAGTTAATCTCTGTTGGAAGACGTTCTCAAAGAAGGCAAAGGAGAATGCAAACAGAAAAATAAAAACGGGACAAAAAGAAAATTTATACGCTCGACTCGATACACTCGAGGAGCATTGCGTGAGATTGAGAAAACTTTCCACGTACACGTTGACTACGGATTATGACGCAAGGAAACGAAGAGATTCGTTAAAGAAGCGCTCCTATTTATTTGCCATACGTTTCATGTATTTTCGTGGGTTACTATTTTTAACGCGACATAACGGCGTCTCGTTCGCGTCACTCTGGCTATTCCATCCGCCATGCTTGCTGCCGACGCCATATGTCTCATGCTGTCAAATTCTTTGAAACCCTCGTATATCGGGACGCTCAAGGAAATATACCTCGTGATCGTGAAGATGATCTTCGATATCCCTGGCGAAGGAGTAACCCAGAGATTTAATGGAGGAAGAAAGTTTCACGGAGGCTCGGTGAAGATACTTGACAGGTATATCAGTGTCAAGTAAGAATTTGCACAGTAGGTTGTTTAATCTGTGACGTCGACGTATTGGCGAATCTAATACGTGTCTCAAAAGTTCAATCATGCTTCCTAAATACGTGACAAGACTCTTGAGTCAGTAAGGTAGAACGAGCAGTTGATAGCATCCTCAATTTTTATTTCAAGAATCACTTTCAGTCTGAAGTATTCGCTGGATATAGATATACCCGAAATTTTTACTTTGTAGGTTATGTTACGTGCCACCAGCACGTGATTACGTAACGGCCTGACAATAGAATTGCAAAGATGCCAGACGACGACGAAGAGACGGAAATATATATATATATTTTTTAATAATTTAATACGATTCGATATTTGCTCGATTGTGCAACGAATGATCGGAGGACCGCGATCACGACTTCCGCGTGTCCAAGTGATGCCAACTGACGCTAATAGAACATTCTGTATATGTACGTACGTATCAATAGACATAATACAAAGAGCAGGATGCTTAACCTCAAATATTAATGTAGAAGATCAACGTGTATCTTCCATATATAGATGAAAGTTGATGGACTCCATGAAATCATGACACCAGGATCATGTGCATTCGATTGACTTCAATTAATTGCCGAAGAGAATCACAGTACAGAGGACAATTGTAGTGTCATGATTGCGGTCAATATCTTTTGACATCACTTGAAATATGATAGTCGATAACTCTTTAACATACATATTAATTATCGAAGCAACGACTGCAAGGGTTCCTTTTTGGTGCTAGTCGTAAATAACGATTCTCGATAAGCGATTATCGATTGATCGATAACAATTCAAATATATACAATTGATGTTAAAGTACAATCGTGACTGTTATCATTACTTGGAAGATAATTAAAAAACAGTACAGCCATAAGCAATCAGTATCTGGAAATGGTGCTAAATACGAGTAAATCCAAGTGACGTCATCCTTCTTCCGCTATTCAAGGGAACATTAGGTAAATTGCTGGTGTAACCGGAAAAATGGAGGGCAAATAAACTGACTAAAGCGAAAGGAGAGAAACGAGCGTGGAGCCAGAAGGGGTATAAGTGTAATGTACAGCTATATATATTTTATTTACGTTATATATTATATTATACGCATAGCGAACAACGGCTATTTCTGACAGTGCGAATCTCGAACTAGCAGTTTAGTTTCGCGATAAGCAGGCAAATGCTGATGCAGCAAAGATAGTTTTCTCGTTATATCTATACGCCGTCATGTTTGTTATTCGTATGTCTGATTCTCAGTGTATATATATATATGCGTGTATACCAGTATATATGTATACAAATATATTTTCTTACACAACGATAATAAGCCGTTATCAAAACTATCGTTGGTAAAGGAAATAAGAAGGAATTAGATTGCGAATGTTGTTTCTGAATTTTAATCTCAATGTTGGCTGTGATTTTCTAATTGGTTAATGAACTTCAGCGAAAGTTCACATATCGATGCAAAACATTGTAACGAAAATCGGAAGGCAAGTCCCGATTGATGCAAAGGTTCGGTGGAAATTTCCATGGGGACTCGGGTAATCTCGGAAGGACTCGGCGATATTCGGACGTCTCGTCAAACTACCCAGTCGCCATTTACCAATCGCTACATTAACTGCAATCCAACCGTTGAATTGATGGTGTGGCAACCGCGCTCAGGGAATCGCAACTAACGTACGATTCGCCATGATACGTCGGTGCCTCCACGAGTTCGATGAATGAATGTATGAAAAGAGGTAATGAAAAAGCTGACTAATCGTCAGAATCGACCTATTGGCCCGTCGCGATGGTAAACAATTGCGATACGAGAGCGTGAATCTGACATTGAGTCGTGAACGCGCAGTGTTACAAGAAATGAAAATGTAAGTGACAGAATATTCCCATAGTTTCAAAACGAATGGAGCGTATAAAAGATAAATAAATATTGAAAGAAGAAAAAAAATAAACAGATGTAAAGTTAATATTATTAATGACTGTCACTCACCATTTCGTAGAAATTCTGCCTTCACGGCAAATGTCTTCGTGAATATTACTCAATGTGATTATTAGTATACTTCCCGCATGGGGAAGCGGTTAATTATTTATTTCAATCTTGCCAATTTGTTCAATCTCCTTTTCGAATACTAGAAAATATCACTTTTTATTCCCTTTGGCTTTCTATCACTCCCAAGTGATTTGGCGTCCTCGAGATTAGTCGTGTAAACTCTCTACCTAAAACTGATGATGTCGGTCGATTGATAAAAGTATTGATTATCAAAGAAACAAGAGCAACGTGTCAATATATACAAGGAATCGAGAGATTTATTATGATTGAAACTAACCTTGGTAAATAAAATAAAAAATTCACTCTCCCACTATCACTTGATATATAATAAAATAGATCAGTGTATTCTGACAGTCCACTTTTTCTTCTTTCTCCTCTCTTTCTCTCTCTCTCCGTAGTTCAATCGATGGATTAAATCAGAAGATCGAACACCAAATCGATCCCTCTATTTATAGCACTCCAACAAGATTCAATTCGAACAACCGTCTATAAGTGTTCTCGTATATTGATCATTTTGTTGTTCGTATTTCCAATAAACCGCCTCTGCTTCACCATATGACCTCCTGCCAATCTAACCTGTTGATAGGAGCAAGATACAATTCATCAGTTAGTCAGTTAGTAGGTTTATACGAAACATTAAAACTGACACGTTTGTCAAGGACAATAAAACAAATGTTACTTAAAACAAGAACAAAGACAATTCATTAAATTTCACTGTATCGCTCATGTCTCGCAATGGATGCTTTTCAGATAGCAAACTGTCTAGAAATTCGACAGTGACGTCTTAGCAACCCCGAAGAAAGCTTATCATCAGAATAACGACAAGGTGCGTCCCGGCATTGACCTGTTATATTTCTCTCACACTGACGCAACACGTAACTGCAGTAATAAAGTGGCAAACAGCAAAAAAATATAGCCAATCAACGAAGGAATAGCAGTTGCTCATTCTAGTCAACGAATCAGAAACGTGCTCTTCACATTTTACTCAGCAACCAGCGTTTTTGCATATTGAATTCCACGTTTTTTTTGAAGACACAACAGAACCGTTCGCAGGTCGTAAAAAAATTCATATGAAATTGCATTAAAAAAATTACTGTCGTATTCATTTTTCTTCAAGCCCACTTTGCTAGCTGGGTAGTCATCCAATTCTCAACTCTTCTCAGCCGGTTCAGTCAACACAAATAAGCTGAGTATAAAATTCCATTTGATTGAACTTAATTCGCTGGACAAGCGTTTAATTTAAGTGATAATGAAAACGTGCCAGTAAGTGAATCGCATAATACATAACGTCTAAGCGACGCAACCTCATTGTCAAGTAGAGTTTAGTGAGGTCAAGTCATCACTGACAAAGAAGATACGATGCATTATTAATGAGAGTTGACTTATGTCATTGTCATTTTACTATTAAACATATAAGTGATTAAAATTTAATTATTAATTTCAATTGTTATATACTGACACTCATCGGGTACAGTCTTGCTGTGACTGCCACTGTTATTGTTACTTTTATTGTCACTGTAACCGCCACTGTAACTGCAACTGTCGTTACAACTGCAACTTGTATTTCCTTGCGAGATTTGTCTCCAAGAAAATATTTTCAAAAGTTTTTTTCCCGGGCTTTTAGCCCTCCACTGTTACACCCATTTACAAGTCGCAAAATGATCACGTGTGCAGAACTTATGTATACCTGAAACAATAGCAGTTGTGAAGATTCAAAAAGAAATTATATTTCAAGCGACAGTAACAATTGTTGACTATATCTTTCTAATGATTTTACATCACAATAAGCACAAGGGACAAGTGTGACATTAATTTATGTATGAGAAACACTGTAGCGTCTCATTAAAAAATTCAAATGATCTTCTACACGACCTTCTGCTCTCACGTTTTTATGCCATCATTGCCAATTCTGGGAGCCTCTAGACACAACGCCTTTACTTTAAATACCGTTCCTCAAGTAGACGTTACAAAATTCGTGCTTATTATTAGCCTAGGTAGAAATAAGATAAATAAAAAATCGATCACGTTTTCTTGGATCAATTTTAACTGATTTATTCTGCTACCGTCCGATTATCGATAAGTCAAACTAAATTCGCCATTTATCCGTGACATTAAGTCTCGCACTGGTAAATTAACATTTTTTTCACTTACCATTAACCACAGACCAGTTTAGTTCTTTTAAGAAAAAGCACAGACTTTCTTGCTACTTCTCTCTCTCTCTCTCTCTCTCTCTTTCTTTTGCATAACGTTATAATCAACGGAATAACTCTGCACATTTTCTAGGACGTAAATTCAATCAAGAGAAAATTATTCGAACAAGGCAAGCTCCGTGAGTAATGTTTAAATGAGAAAGACAGTCCGTGGTAAAGGATCAAGGGAAAGAGAAGAGACAAAAAATGCAAGGTCTTATGAATTGCATGGAAGCCATGACGTCACCAGTGTCCGAACACGACACGCCGATAATAATGGCCGATATGACCAAACGCGATTGTCTCCTAGCTACTAGTCGCAGCAACTATCAGTAATTACATTATACGACCTGAGTAACTTTGTTTTCCCGTTGCTACTTGGATATATCGTCCTGGCTAAGCGACTTATGGATGATTAAGTTGCGCTCAGAACTCGATATCGAAATCCTGACCGTTTCTCTAGAAACATTCATTTCACGGCTCGCTTGATATTTTCACAATAAAATTAACGTACGATGAGGATCATTGAAAGAGAATGCTCTGATTTTGATACAAATATAGAATAAAGTTAAGAAACTATCACTGAAAGTGAAACAATTTCGAAGAATCGCTCTGCGATTTCGTTCACGTCTGTTCGTCCGTATGACTCGGCTTAACTCGGACGCATTCGGCTCCTCTCGTCTCATCTCAAACCTTAGTCTTGCAAGCCAAGTCTTGGCTGTCCTAAGAACTTTCTGGAAATAAGCCTGACCATGCCAGCACACGCTTATCAATCTGTTTGATCTACGCAGAATCAAGAACTAGTCCAATGAAATCGGACAAGTGCAAATGACACGTGCGCACGGTTAGTAATAAATATCATTACGATTACAGTTATAAAATCAGCAATTAAAGTTAATTCAAAGACATACAATCAGCTTATGCAGTATATCAACACTGCAAGTTTATTATTCCTTTACCTTCCACGTTCTAAACGAATAAAACGATCAAAACGTTTTACAACGATGTTCACGCCAGTCCCAGTACTCGGCTACAAATCAGCTGATCCTACTTCCGAAGAAACAATCAAACTTTCAAGATCCTTGATATCTCACAGTCCTGATGTCTCTTATCAGCCCTTAATGTCTCCTTGTCGTGATCATTGAACGTGCTCGCGGTTGTTCTCTCTCGCAATATTTTCACCCACTGGATACCGCTCAGGCAGAAGGCCGTTTTACACTGGCCCTCTTTCCCGCTGGAGGCTCTATGTATACCGTTCTGCTAGACAGCAATGGCGTGTGCGTGCACGTATGGTGGGAGTAGGCCAAGTTACACTGATAAAACTTCCCAGTAACAACTATACCAACTAGACCTCGTGTAGCCTCGTGTAACATTTTTTGCAACGGCCTTTTTTTAAAAAGGAATTTCCTCTCGTCTCTCCCACTCATATTCAGCAAATTACTCACACATCACCACAGGAAGCTGGCATCCTCATCCTTCTCGCGGTTCCGTTTATGACTATGGTTACCATATAATACATATATTAGCTTTACTGATGTCTTTGCTTTAATAAAGCAGCAAACCTATGTATGCTGCCTATACCGTACTTACGCGGAATTATGCTAGGCCCAGTTTACGTAAGCAGTTCCCTTTCGCCAGGAGGCACACGATATCCTATGTCAGAAGCTGTAACATACTGAAGATAAGTTATCGCTATACTTCTGTTATATAAAATTGTTTATCTAATGAATTAGTATACCTATTTCTTAAATTAAAATTTTGTTCGTCTCTTTCGGGAGTATTCAATTCAAATTATCAAAGATTAAAAGTGTCACCTATAATCTGATTAAAAAATATCTAATCAGTTGCTATGCTGCATTCTTTTTGCCTTATTTAAGGGTTTTACATGGGTTTGTAAATTACAAAAAATCGATTAAAAATTTTTTTTATCTATTAGTACAACATGCCAAGAATATTTTTCGAAAGTTTCAAGTCAGAGTAAAATTGTAGGAGAGCCTTTGGAAAGTCCTCTCACGAGGGAAACTTTTACGCATTTTCAAAGTTTAAACGCTTTTTCTCAAAACTCTATTTTTGAAGTCGGTGGACACGATTTTTCAAAAATCTTATTAAAATTTTGCACAGTTCTTGTAAATAGAATTGTCTAGTGATTGAACGTAGGTTTTTTTTTTCTTTGATCACAACTTATTTTACAAAGCTATACATGGTGAAGATTGTACCGAAAATTGTACTTTTTGCATAAAACTCTGCCAAACATTCAAATTTAAATTTTTTTCAAAATCCTTCGTTCAATCACAAGCTATACTCACCTACTAACAGAAAATATTTAGTTTTCTGATCTCAGATAAAGCTATGATGAATTATCCTGACCACCGCGAGGATACTTTTTTCTAACGGGTGTCCGAAAAAAAGATCCCAACGGCTGAATTTTCAAAATTAAAAAATGAAACTTTAAAAAATATTGTTTAAATGTTGCTCTTTTATATGCTTTAAACTTTGAATGAAACAATTCTTTCACTATATTAAAAAAACATTCGAGAAAATATCCTTTTTTTCGACCTTCGAAACCCATGTAACCCCTTAAAGAGTTCTCAGAATTCGTCTGAGTAACTTTCATCGATCCTATACTGTCTCGTTGAATATCGACCGTATCAGATGACAGGAAAGTCGTTCCATACGAGGAAAAAAATCAATAATCTTCGTCTGTTATATGTCTGTACGAGACGCCATACCTATTACTATAAGACAGATTGCTTCTGAGTAACCTAACCTAAATGCAACTAAATATTCCATTGTGAGACATAACTTCGAAATACAGAGGACCAGAACTCTAACCTAGACAGAAGTTACTCATGTTACCGTAAACATCCCGTAATAAATTACACACAGCAATTAATCATTTCGAGCTCATGTTAAATCCATTTGGCAAAAGAACTTTTCTCGAGAAGATTAAAAATAATGTCAAGCTCACAGAAATTCTGAACGATCATAAATCCTAAACAGTATGGAATAGGTGTTAATATGTGAATTTGTTCGAACGATTAAATCCCTTTAAAGAAATTTCTTTAACGATATATACATATATTGCGCAATAATACCGATGTACCCACTGCGTCCGTATCTCTCAAGAATAGCGTAAGGGGTTGCCTATCAACAGGCGAACTCTATTAACTCCATACACTTTTATTTCTCAGAACAATATCAGTACAATAAAATATCAGGAACTAATTAACAGTGACTAATTAATCGTGCTGTTAAGAGTTCAGCCTATTTATTTAATGATATTAACTATTACGTAATGGTTAAGTATTACGTTAAATGACCTTTAGACTAATTTCCAGGATTTTGATAAGGATGATTCTTAAAAAAAGCTAAAGAGAACTATTACAGTCAGAATACAGAATACCAAGTTATATTATACATATCTTGCATGAAAAAGATATCATTGATGAGCTTAGAAAAGATGCCAGTTTTTAAGCCAATCTCCAGGAGAAATATACATATAATAAACACATATCTTTTTTCCCATAAGCAAGAATGACGGGGTCTACTTATCTTGAAAACAACTTTGGTGCATCTTAACGTGACTTTGACTGTTGCAAAAATTTTGATCTAGAACACTCGTGTTTGTAAACATTTTTTCACGCTGTAATATAGTGTTAAATGCGGTAATCGAACCAGCTGAAGTTGGACGCGATTGAACAATCCGTTAATCGAGGCAGCGTGGCCTTGTTAAACAAATGAAAGAATGTGAAATTCATGATAAAACCAATGTTACGACGTTAACTTTCATTTCTTTAATTAATTCACCCTGCCCTAATTAGTGAAATCACTCATTCACGGCCAATTTCAGCTCGTGCGTTTGCCGTGAATAACCCTTTATAGTATAATGTGTTATGGGCATCATGGCCTCTTGTGTTTACCTAGATACCATGTGCGTGCCACCATACTGAAAATACGTGTTTGGTCTGCCAGTAAGTATACTGGTTCAAAGTGGTTCAAGTTGCTGTATACCGGATCGGCGAGGGATCTTCTCTTTCTGTCTCTCTCTTTCTCATTGCTAATTTCTCTCTATTCACTTGTTTAGTTTCTCAGGTGTGATGACCATCAAACTTGGGCTTCGTTCAATAATCGTTTGGTAAATGTCCAATGACTCTTTACTGTCGTGTGGATGCTTCTTAATTCCGAAATAAAGAGAAGAGGAGAAAAGTCTCACATGGTGGATAGAATAGAATTTGATAACAGCGTATTTTGTTCTTTTTCGTTTTTATCATATAAAGTGCTATTATTGATGATACCAAAAGCAAAAAATGATATGATACCAATAGCAAAATCGGTATGAGGAACGATTCTGAGAGTGTAGAGCTAACTTAGTTAAAACGTCTCCATGGCTATGTAGTCTTCACTGTTGAAAGCCTCGTTGTTGAAACCTGAATTGCCTTTTCGTGAAGAGTTGTTTTTGGAATTCTCAGAAGTACCACTGCTCTCCTTGGTATCCTCGTCATCTTGCAAGGGCTGCGAGAAATTAACCAGCACCTATTGATGGAAAGTCAGGATCATCAATCATCAGCAGTTTCAGTGTAAGACAAATGGCTTTCTTTGATCTTTTTGGGTTTCCTCTGGGATGATCTGACCTAACCTAACCTAACATTATGTATCATGATATTCTTGAAATGCGATAATGAAATGTTTCTGATCTGTTGAGGTATTTTATCTGAATTTTAAATATACTAATAGCTTAACCTTACTTACCTGATCTAATGAGGATTGATTGAGCGTATAATCACTAGCACCTAGTTCCTCAGCTATTCTCTTAACTTTTTCAAATATTTCACTTATTTTTAAATCTCCCTCCATTCCTCCATTTTGTTCATCTCTGTACGGAATAAGGAGACGCGCTGTTCGTATCTGCCTCGACGAGATTATAGCCTCAGGAAGATGCCTGGCAATGGCGCGTTTCAATTCGACAAGACCTCCGTGTTCCGTGGCCACTCTGAAGAATGCGACGTAACCCTTTCCATATCTGGAATAATTAATTAAATGATAAATTGATCATTTTGACAGCTCAAGGATCTCAGCTACGTTCATAAGCGTTAATACAATTTCAATTACTTGTGTTTAAGACCCTCTGGTGATCCTATACATCTAATCCGACCGTTTCCAAGAATCCCTACTCTCGTGCAAATATTTTCACACTCCGCGACGCTGTGCGATGTCAAAAGAACACAACCACGATTATCGACAACACGTCGGACAGCCCTAGCAACTAGTTTCTTCGAAGCTGGATCCATACCGCTAAAAACAGAATCAGTTAGAGTGAAGGTAAAAAGAAATGCTCTTGCTTCTCGTGATGAAGATCGACAGGGAAGAATCGGGTACCTGCTTGGTTCGTCCATAAGAACAATGGAGACGCCAGGTGACATGACACTTCTTGCGACGCAGAGCTTCCTTCTATTTCCTCCGCTTAATCTGTCAACCCTCTGGCGGGCATACTTTGTCAGATCAAATCTTTCCAGGGTTGACTCGACTACCTGAGAAACGTAAGATCATTATTGAATCACATAAATAAGTCCATATTATTATCACTGCCCTTGTTATTCTGTCTGATCATAATTCTCACCATGTCAACGTTGCGTAAACCACAAAGACGAGCATGGATAGAGAGAATTTCACGAGGTGTGAGGAAGCCGTCGAGGGCATCGTCCTGCGGACAGTACCCAATCCTACCGGAAGAGTCAGGTCGTCTACCGACTTCCTTGCCAGCGACGAAGATCCTCCCATTCGTCGGCTCGATTTCCCCAGTTAACATCTTGAACGTGGTACTCTTACCAACGCCATTAACACCCAGGAGACCAAAACACTCTCCGGGCTGTACGCCAAAACTAAGATCCTGAACGGCCACCTTTTTCCCTGAGTCTACAGATTGATACTCCTTGCGGAGATTGAGTACGCGCAAGAGGTCGTGACTTTCTCCTGACCATTCGACCCTTTTCCTTTCTACTATGACGTCTTCGTCCTCCTTGACATTGTCAATCTGATCCTGGTCAGAATTTTTATTGCATTTTTCTATACGGTAAAAGTATCCAGGGAACCCAGGAACAAGACGGCACTCAATGGCCAGATTCAACAGGTAGAAGATGGCTCCCACTACCAAGAAGACGACGTAGTGCAGTCCAAGGAGTTCCCATCCAAGAGGAGAGACGTAAGTGTCCATATGGAATCTCTCTAAGAGTTCTGCTGTGATGTCATTCCTGGCCATACGAACCAAGCTATCACCTAGTGCATACTGTGGAAGTATCAGGAATATCTTGTGAAAAATTTCCCGGATATCCTCAGCTGTCTTACTGTTTCCAAGGATGTCGATGATGAGGATCGTTGCCAGAGCAGCCACTCCTATGAAGGTGTTCACGCAAAAGAGAATCATGTTGACGACGCTTGCGTCGTCGAAGATCTTTTCCATGAGATGCGTCAATGGTATCACTGCCCACCTGTAGTCAATCTTATCTTTAAGGAACAATTTTTAACGATGAAGATGTATATACAAGTTCAGATTCAACTTACGCAAATAGTATCAAAACAAGGCAAATGGCTGGCAGGTTATCTCTGGCAACGTACGTTGAGAGACCAAATATCTGAAAGACTATCACTGCTAGACAAATCGAGCAGCCAAAGACCTGAAACCTCGTTTATATTAATACCTTATCTATTTGTTATATTCCATCTATTTTCTAGTAGGCATATTGCTCGTCAGACATAGTCATCAAGTATTACTAACGAAAAAGTCCCAAAGGAAGGCTGTGCTCCAGTAGGTGAAGGGATGAACACCAGCTAAATAGAGAATCCGTTTCTCCTCAGTGAGTCTCTCGCGCACGAGTTCTCTAGCACCTTGAGCACCGACTAGACTAAAAGCTATCAATAGTACCAGAGCTACGCCGACGTCTGCCACGTGCTGTATTCTGGAATGAAGATTTTTCATTATTAATTGCACGATGGCGACGATGAGATGATCTATATCCAATAATCGAAGCTTAACATTCATTACTTACAGACTTGTTCTGTTGAGCTGATCCCGAGAGAGTTTGAGGGGATGATTGATGGTTGTAATATGACCAGGAATACCGGATGCGCGAAGGATAGCCTCATTTAGAGCACTTAAGTAGGCTGGCAGGGAGTGATGACCCTTGTTGTTGTACCAGACGGTAAAGAGTGGGCTGCCATTTTTCGTATCTCCTAGAGACCATCCTCCGTATCTAAAGTAGAAAGGAACAAGTAGGAGTGTAAAAACCCGAAGAGGATATTCATTGTTGCCACAGAGCATCGCGCCTTGAAATCATGTATAAGAGATTATACTAAGATCCAACCTCTTTTCTATGTACTGCTGGTGCGTCGATATTATCCAGTGAAGGGTCGGCTGACCTGGAGGGGTCTCCACAAGGCCTTCTTTGGACTGAGTGATTAAATGGCATTGTTGCTCACCATCGACACACTGACACGACCCTGTGTCCTGCATTAGAAAAAAAGTTTGATCGATAAGATAAAAAATAAGTATCGCTTTTGATTGATTAAATTGAGTGGCAGAAGATTGTCTTACATTAAGTGACATTTGCCACGATGCCACGCCTCTGGGCGTCGCGAAGCGATCACGTAATTCCTGTGAGACGCTCTTCAGGAAATTATAATTCATAACGTTATTATCAATGCTGTAGAAGTGGGTTGGGGCATGCGAATTGGTCTCGTAGAGGTTTGGGGTGAGAAGGAGGGGCGGCTCGTCGGCGGAGGGTGGCCTGATTAGCGAGAACCCCATCGCCACCGCGACGAAGAGCATCGGTAGAAGAAGAGCCGCCAACGGGGCTCTCCAATCCCTAGCAAAGTGCCAGAGGCGCTTTTGCAGAAGTGCTTTTGCTTGCGAAAATCCTGCGAAACCACCTAAATTACTTCGTTCATTGGTGCCGATCAGATCGAGACGTTCCGTCGTCGCTGACATCCCCAGGGACACCGTGGTCGTCGATGCTGAGAGACCTCAAATAAATTATTGATAAGTAACAAAAATAATTGCTCGGAATAACGTTTATTTTAGCCATAGCTATCTCTTACTTCTGGTCGCTGGATCTCTACCTATTGAAGGCGCACTGGAGATACTCGCGCGGCTGGCAAGCCTGCCTCGTCCATCACGTCCTTGCCATGCTGACTCCTTGTATTCGGTGTCTCCACACAGCTCCAGAAAGACACTCTCTAGATCATCGCATTCCAAGGAAAAGTGAGAAAAGTTAAGGGTGTGTTGATTCTCCTCAAGAAGTCTGGCAACCCCTGCGATGCTATGAGCAACGTGAAATCAATGGTGGTTAGTCAATACGAAGAAGCGCCAGTAAGTGTTATCGCTCTGATTGCTTATCACCTACTCATTAGACGCGCCATTTGGTCCATTGAACGGCAAAGTAACGCTGAGATGAGAACCGGAATTCTCGTTAAGTGTAACATTTGGCACGACACTTGCCAACAAGCTGATCAAGGTCTCCAAGCGTTTTTCGTCGAGCGACGTCGTCGGTAAGGACTGTGCTGTTGCTCCTGGTATTTGAGGTAATGAAGCTGTTGACCTTGGCGAAGATCCTGTGTCGTGAGGATGCGCAAAAAGTATGTGGAGCTTATATCCTTTTCCGTAGCTCGTCTTGAGGCTAAGGGGTGAACCCACCCAGAGGATCCTGGCCTTGTGCATAAGCACTACTGTATCGCTTAGCATATCTGCCTCATCTAGATGATGGGTCGATAGTAAAACAGTTCGTCCTTGTCTATGCTTATCTATGAGACGCCAGATACGTCGTCTTGCAGCAGGATCAACGCCAGCACCAGGTTCGTCAAGGATTACAAGCTTTGGGGAAGCTAAGAATGCCAGAGCGACACAGAGGCGTCTTCTAGTACCGCCGGATAGTCGAGATACTATCTCATCTTCTTGTTCACCAAGCTCCAAAGACTCCAGCATCCTTTATAAAATTTATTTCATTCAATCTGTCAACTTCCTTTCAACACCTTGTGCCAGTCTACTTACGTGTTAACGTGGACTAATAATTCCTTATTCTGTGCATCTGGTTTTTTTAGTTTAGCATAAAAAATCATGTGCTCCCTTGCCGTTAGACAATCTACAAGAACATTGTCCTGAGGACAGACACCAATTTCCGGTTTGATACCATTGCTGCTGCTTAATCGAATCTCCCCATTACTTGGTGCAAGCATCCCGGTAAGCATCTTGCTGCAAAAATCACGTAGAACCCAAATATTTTTATGATTCGTTGTTTTCTTGATTTATTTCTTTGTTAATTTGTCTACCTACATTATCGTGGTCTTTCCCGCTCCGTTACGTCCAAGCAATGCGGTGACCTCGTCCTCGTGGAGTTTCAGGTTCAAATCCTCCACGGCTACCAATTCTCGCCCATCTTCAAGTCGGTAAACTTTTCGAACTCCTTCGAAACTCACGCCGACCTGTTTCTCGTTGATTATTACGCTGCTGGTATTGTTTCCAAATTCTAATAATAATAGTAATAATTATAGAAAATAATAATTGAAACGTGCATCGATGCAGTTCATGCACTTCAAAGTTGCAATGACTAATTAAGAAGACAAATAGAAGAGAGCAAAGCATGAAAATTAGCTTATCTCTAACCCAGATTGATTATGTTAATCACATAATGCACACTGTATTAATCTTATGCGTTATATGAAATTATGTTAATTATATTAATTAGTGACAAATGATTGCGAGGTGATACGTGCTAATGATACCTTGATGAGTGCTCGAAGGATGTGCTACTTCGTTAGTCAGGTAGTACTCATTGATAAGTGCTGTGTAATCGGAACGAATGTACGTGTCATAGGTCAGTGGCCTGTAGCGTGATTCAAGGGTAAATAATTCCTTTACACTATATCCTGAAATGTTTCATAATTTCTGAAGATGTTTTTCAACTTTCTACTGTCATATTTTAGTATAATTTTATGAACGATAAGAAAGTTTTAGTTCGAGTCAAACCAATTTATTTGACTGCAATTAAATATCCCCGTCCGACCTGACGTTAAGTATAACTTACCTGAATTCGTGTACCTGGAGATGAAGTAGCCAATGAATGCATACAGACAGCCATCGAAAACCAGCATCAGTAGGACTAATCCTAAGGACATGGAATCTTCAGGGCTTGATTCCTCCCAAACGATTCCCCAGGTTAGACCAGTTCCTTGGACTTCTCTACGTACTGCATACAAGCATCCATAGGAGAAGCTTGTTGACATGCTTAGACACTGATAATGATAAGTTATATTTTTTATTTCGATTTCTATTCTTTTTTAATGTTGCGTTATATGGTAAAATTAATTTTAATCGATCTACCATAAACATCTTGTATCCCAGCTGCATGTTGGCTTCCATAGCTATTACAACGACGTAAGGCATATACGTCAGAAGAAAAGCGACAACACCGGTGACAGCAGCTAAACTTGCAGAGCTGAACATTCTTGAGATCATGTAGCTGGAAGAAGATTGTGAGATGATAATGAGGACATGATAAAATGAAGTAAAATTAATTGGAGCACTTTTTTTATTTTTTGTTGTACTCAGAAAGAGGATGCTCTATTGCTCTCACCAGAAACTCACGACGGAGAAGATGTAGGTGAAAAGTAGAAACAATAATAGCGACGGATCTGAACGTGGAAGTATTTTGCCAAAAGTCAGTATTGTGCATATGGACGCCATTACAATGACCAACTCTATGAAGGTCGTCAGATACCAAGCAAAAGTGTTTTTCCAAGGCTTCAAACCCATGACTTTCATTACCTAAAGATGTATAATTCGTAATTTGTACATTTTAATTGAAAGGATTTTTGATATTCTGATATTATAATATTTTTTTCTTGCTACACCTACCATCGCATTTTGGGACTCTCTTTCCCAGACGATGTGTCTAATAGCCGCCCCGACGCACATCATCAGTGCGAAGAAAAAGCACGTTTGAATTCCCTGAGATTCATAAAGCGTTGACTGAAAACTGTATAAGGGATTAAAATTTAGTTTTTTTTTTAATTAGTATAGTTCCGGTTAGGTTAGATTAGGTTCTTGCATATCTCCAAATTAAAAGACTCACGGCGCATATTTCCAACACGGATAAGGCATCTGACGGGTGAGCGTTGTCCAATCTTGTGCTGATCGATCAATATCTGTTTGTCTTCGTATCTTTGATCTTATGATTGCCCTGTCGATGCTATCTTGAAGCTGAATGAAACCACGGAGGTACCTCAGATCTTCAATAAAGTCACTTTCCGGTCCCGGTGACCAGAATTGATTCTTCAATCTACTGGTCGTCGGCACGTAATCCACATCCATTCGGATTTTATACGTCACGTTAGCTGGTAGACTGTCATGGAAGGACGCCGAGCGTCGTGAGCGTCCTGAACGAGGAATAAAGACAACCCCAGCTAGGAATTCATTTGTATGAGTTAGAATATCAGCTTCTCTCTCAAGATCCTCTTCAGTATCAAAGCCCCGAATACGATCCACCAGGACGCACTCCATTAACTTTTCCAGAGTATTCAGATTCTGCAGCAGCTTCCCGTTACTACTTAGCCAACGAGCGAGTCTTGGAAGATCAAGACCCAAGGGTCCATCATCAAGGTCGGCGCTGCCCGGAAGGAATGATTGAATTGCAAGCTTCATGGTTTCCGATGAGAGGACTTCGTGAAGGTCTTCGAGTAACCGATCCTTGGATGACAGCTGGACCAGGGATGATAGACTCTTTCCGAACCCAGTAACCACCTGCTGAAGCTTCTCAAACTCCGTGAAGCTTTGATTCGCCAGAGACATTACCTCACCGAGGACTTTTGTTCTTGGAGAATAAAGGATACGGCCGCGTAACAGCGGCTTCACGTAGGACCATATTATTTTACCGCCATTCATGTTCACTATGTTCTTGTATGTCTCTCTACAGAAGTCGGCTGTAATAAATAAAATGGTAAAGCCATTTTTATTATCCTACTATGCATTCTCCTTATTAGATTCAAGGATTATGGTAGCTCACTCGGTAACGATGCCAGCTCCCCCTCGTCGAATTCCTTTTTCTGCTCTTCTATTCTTGACAGAACTTTGTAGAGTCCGCGTGTTTTTCCGAAAACTGCTCGACCACACATCATCTTCCCAGCATCCTCGAGGAAACCTAAACCTGAAGATGTTTGATATATGACGAATTTCATCTAGGATGAATCAGCATAGTAACATCAGATCATATACTCACGGGATGTTGATTCGAAAGGTTCAGAGAAGGTCAAACTTTCTGCTGGCAATATTTTTGCAAAATTTCGGACTAATTGTCCGACCACAGTAAAATTACTCATCAATTCCTTTCCTTCGTCCTTGTTCAGATCCGCTTTAGATAGGATGGTCTTTACGTTGACGCTCATTAGCTGTAAGATTTATAATTTTTCTATGTACTCTTTTTTAGTCTTTTCTTTTTATTGTTAAGCAAATCTTACGTACGTTGTGCAAGATATAAGGGAAATTGATTTTTTCTAGTAATGCAATTGTCAAGTTGCGAGTTTGCTGTTCGTCGAGATGACAGAGCATCGAAGAAACGTCTTCAGTATTAAATGGACCAGAATCAAATCTAACGACATTATGAAATTTAGGAGAACAGATAGTTTCTTCGAAATTTATATTTTTTTGTTGCTTTCTCAAAATTGATATTGTATCTATCTTTGCCCTGGCGAAACGTTCGACAACATCATCTGATATCTGAATGTCCTTCACCAAAAAAGATCTTAATTCATCCCAATTGATGAACATTTCTTTGATCGGGTCTGAAAAGATTTTATATTTTAATATTTATATATATTATTAATATACGGTTGTCCAATACTTCCTATTTGATCATACATTTTACGTTCAACAGTCCCAAGTTCTTGAAGATTTCTAAAGACTCAAATATCTCAAGGACTTTGTGAAGATCTTCCTTAATGATTGGATCAGTGAGGAACGGTTCGACGTCATCAAGGATTTCGTTCAATCTGTAAAGGGATGAGAATTTAAGCCGATAACAGAAAACCAATGGGTTCATACTGAGGGAGAGGAAGACTCACCCTTCGAAAAACTTATCCACAGTTTTGTCCTGAAGAAGTTTCAGGACGCCGTCAACGATATCCGGTGCCTGTATAATTTTTGAAACATCATTAAAATCAACTTTCCTTGCTACATCCAAAAGAGTCGCAACTTCCGCCATAGCTGAACTCAAGTGTTTAAGAGCCTCATCGAGCCAAGTCAAATTCCAAGTTTCCTTCTTCCTCCACTTGGGTAATTCGTGCTTGAGGATATCTTGATCGACACTACGTGAAAGGGACTCAGAGATCTCTAGGAGGCAGGAAGAACACGTCTCCTGAAGTTGCTGACGTGGAGAAGAAAACTGGATAAGTTTTCCTGATTTCTTTGAACTAAGAATCTTATAGATCGAAGAAGAATTTTCACCATATACTTCAGAAAACTGCAATTCCCAAAAATTTCATGAGCTTGATTTATTAAAAAAATTTTAAGATTTACTAAGCATCAAAAAATTCATACCAGGTTTACATTTATGCTGGCATTGGGTAGTAGACGCTCAATATTTTTCATTTCTGATGGTTTAATTACTTCATTCAATGGCTTCCAAATTGGCACAGTCTTTTCTACCATTCGACCCAAATTCCCAAGGACAATTATTTGTTTTTCAGTTGAATTTAGCAGAGGAAGATTGTGCCTTAGTATATCAATTCCTCCAATTCCCAATGAAATCCATCTATAACAAATTTGACTTTAATAATAATAATCTTTGATCGATTTTTATTATTAAATATTAAATCCACGTACAACCCTGCTCGTGAGTAATTAGGACCTCCCACGAATTCGTAGAAACAATTAACAGTTTTTTCTCGCCATCCAGCATCCGAATAGTCAATGATGATCTCAAGAACGTAGTTTAATGATACTTCAAGACTTCTCACAAATTCTTCAAGAGTACTCGTTCTGTTTTGCGTTTGAATCTCATGCCCCTGGATCTGACGGTATCAATAGCAATAAAAAATGTAGCAGAAAAATTCAAAGTACAAAATAATTGATTATTTCAAAAATGCAGTTATTAGTTGATGTATATTTTACTATTTTTATCGTGTCAAAGAGGATAATCTGTGATTTTACCATGGTCATGGTCTTATTCCATCCTAAGGGGCCAAGGAATGCTTCCTTTAGCTGAACAGAGTTCCACTTCGCAGCCTTGCAGAAATATTCGCCGTAAAGTGCATGTTGTGACAGTTGAGAATTCAAAATATCGATAGCATTTTCAGCCACACTGCACCAGGAACAATTTCTAAAATGGAAAAGGCACGATACTGCAACAAATTTAATTTCTTATCCATGCACACTAGAGTATCTATCTACTGGCATGAATGAGTGGTGATTTTGTAAAAAAAAAAATAAAGAATTTTGATAACTCACCTATTAATGGAGAGGCTCGAAGATTCCAATAAACCACGTAAGAGCAACATGGATTTTTGAACAACCAATCGTGATAATTCTTTTGGCTTCTGAAATACATATTAATTTTTTGTTTTACATAATTTAATGACCTTTTTGATAACAATCTCACCTTAATTCCAAGGAGCGTGCGAAATTCTTTCAATGATTTATTTTTAAAAGAAATCCACCATTTTGGTAATTCCGGTGGTTCAAAATCGTCGCTCAACGAACGAATTAAAATGGACTGGAAGTGTTCTAGATTATCAAAAAAGTAAGTGTCGTTTGATGATTCTGTCGATGAGATTCCCATCGCCGACACTGTAGTTTTGTAAGCCGTATTAAATGGTACAAAGTCTTTGCTACTTATATTCTCTTGACTTTTTAATACTTTTGTACAAAAATTTCGAAGTCGCGAACGCAGTGAATTATCATGAATGAAACTCGGTACCAGGAGAAAATGATCAAAGTCGCAAAGATCATTGCGTTCGGCAAAGAGTCCCAGTATATAATCATTCAATTGATTCGAATACAAGAAAGTGTCAACACCGGAAACAAGTAAATTTGGCAATTCTTCAATGACATCCAGTAAGGGTTCAATTTTCGATTCCTTATATGAGTCACGCACTTTCTGCCAGATGTCTCCACCAGAGATCCAATGTACGAGTCCGGAACCGATCTTCAAAAACCGATTCATTCTGACCAAGTCAAATGCATTATCCCAGGTCTCGTTTCCGGTTTCATTTCTTTTATTATTTCCACTTCTTTCCGAAGTAGAAAAAGTTATCCTACTTTCACGCAACAGACTGCGTATCCAGGATTTCTGGAATTTGATAAGCTCCAAGTTCGTATCACTCGGCACATTCCTCCACGTAGTGGCATTGATTAAGTTCGAACGAAAAGAAAGTTCTGGATAAGTTTTAGTTAAATTAATGAAAATATCAAGAAAGCTTATAACGGTGGTTGATAACGGTTGTATTTCACGTAGTTCCTGTGTACGTCCGAGCGCTGCATTCTGAAGTAATTAGTTGTTATCAGTAATCACTCAGCATAATAATATATAAAAATAAGTATATATATATACGATTAAAAACTTACAAGAAATTGTTCACCGATAGCACTTCTCAAAAGTTGCTGAAGATCAAAGGAGCAAAGTTCATTCAAAAAGTGTTGCCTGCTTGACTGCTTCCAATAACCGTCTTTCTCGAACCGTAGATCGCATACAGTCTCTCTCATTTTTTGTAATAACATAAATTCTGTTTCATTATTTTCCAAAAATGTGTTGAATTTCGTAAATTTTGGTAGAAGCGATACCGCTTCGATTGGATGCGCCTCAAGGAGTTTAACGAGTTGACGAATGTCACCGTCCTTCACAAAATTCCAGCTGTGCAGAACGTGTGCCTTTGAATTTCCAATTTCTTTGGCATTTTGATCCCAGGTATGCAGAGCATCCGTTGCATGACTTAAGAGTTGAGAGATGGCAGCTAGCAATAGTTGTTGAGAACGAGCCCACTTGTCTGCGGAAAGCTCCTAAAAATATTATTGTACAGATCAATCGATGATTATGTCAACATAAAAATCTAAACTTTGTCGTTAAAAAGGCTGGCTTGTGTATTAATTAAATGAAATGATGATTACCTGAAATTGATTTGAGAATTTATATTGAGATTTTTTTAAGTTTTCTCTCAGGCTTTCCAGAAATCGATAAAAATATCGATACGAATATGGCGGCTCGATTACAATCGATTTTAAAGTACCATTTTGAAGCGTTTCTCCTAATTCGTAAAAATTGAAAGTGGTCCGGGCGAATCGACACCTGTACTCGGAAACGGGCTTTTTCCAAAAGAGTGTTTCACGCAAGTATAAATCAGTGAATAGATTAACATTCTCAGGATCTGCATCGCAGGTAAAATTCTTAAGGATTCTGCATTCCCTTTCGGAAAGTCCTGGTACCCTTGATCTGGTGAACCATGAGAAAATATCAGAACAGCTAACAGAAGAGTCTGATCTAATCAGCGTGAGAAACTTAGGGTCATCGAGACCATTTACGAAGGTCGCCAGAATTTCAGCAAAACGTTGATATGCAATCGCGACAGGACTCTCATCGGTAAATCCGAGAACAGACAGAAAATCGATACTGCCATTTTGTTTGGCTTTTTCATTGTGCGAGCGAAGAATGTTGAGTATGGCACGTGAAATTTCGTCGAGAGCTTGTGAAAAGAATTTTGTCAGAATCAAAATTCTGTCCTGCATTGTCGTTGACTTGTCTTGACCTCCATTATTTTTATAAGGACTCCTGGTCAGCACGTCGCTCGCAGACGCATCGCGTTGAAAGGCTTCGGTGCTCTTATCAATTTGTAAATCTAAAAATTCCATGAACTCGAAAAGAGTCCTGAAATAAAAAATGCTAATAGACCCAAGTTTTTTGGATATAGAAATAAAAAAAAATAAGTATCTACCGTTTGCCACTCTCTCCCACAGGATGCTCTGAGCGTTCCTCAAAAGTCTTCCTCACTTCCGGAAGAAATTTATTAACGTAGACTGGGAAGGATGGCGACATGTCTGATAAAATTAGCCCCTCGGACTTTTCAATAAAGGTACTCATATTGGCCACCAGATGTCGAAATTTGACGTAACCTAAAGTCCAGTCGAAACTTTGAATATCTTCTGTATCGTTGGTTCCCCACTGCAAAATTGGAAGTAAAAAATAATGGATTCTGACATCTACTTGATAATACTCGATCAGGAGATTATGATTTCTCACGATTTTACGTAGTCTAGCAAATGCAGGTTGGTCAGTCCATTCCCTGAGAAAGAGTCCTGGATTGCAGCTGATTCTTTCAATCTCGCGCACTACCTGTCGACTTCCGTTCCTCAGATCAAGTAAATCACCAATACTCTCACTGCGTATACATGGCCAATCTGGTTCATGATTTTGATAATCAGTGATACCTGTAAACTGATAAGTAAAACGCAGAATAAAATATAATTAATTAATGAGCAAATAAAAAAAAGAAATTTATTCATCTCTCTCTTACCAAATGAAGTGGTCTCATCAGGGTAATCGTATCAAGGATGTCCAGAGTAATAGGAGCTAAATTTTCCAGGAGTAGCTTAGCCACAATTGTTGTCTGTGGCATTTCGCGTAGAACTTCTGAAAGCTCCAAAGTGTAATTCTTTTCTTGAAGATGCTGAAGAAGAGTCTCAAGATGTTCCTGAATGACATCAGTCGCCCATGCCAAAGCGTACAAGTTTCGCCAGGTAACTTTGCCCTGAACGTTGAAGAGTGGACTCTCCATTACGGTGAAGAGCTTGCAGATAAGTCCAATGCTAGAAAGATATTTGAGGATTACTTTTATTAATATTTTTTAAATATAAAGGAAACCAGAAGATACAGTTATATATTTCATCTAAGCTGACCTGATCTCCCAAGCATCTTGGATGCTGAGGTCGGTGGTCCACGCATTAATAAACTTCTGTCTGGATCTTTCGATGACTTCCAGTTCATAATTCTTTAGATCTTCTCCGTGAAGCAGGGAATCAATATGTTTATAAATTTTAATGGTCTTATCATTGAAAGCAGTCCAATTAAAATCATACTTTTTTAAACTAAATGTGGAAACAGAGTTATCAAGATCAGTGACGCTTCGATCAAGATTCATCTCAACAAGTGATGAAAGCCGACAAATTGTTTTCTTGAGAATCACATCGTTCGATGACTCAGGATATTCGAGAAGCTCTATCGAAATCGATGCGTTGCAATAAGCTTGAGTGAAATTTTTTAATTCCAGAATTTTCAACACCTAAAATCAATTACACCATTTTTTTTATCGATGCAATGATCTAAAATCGAAAATTAGACTTATAGATACCTTTTTTCTATTTGCAAGAGTCAAATAAAATGTATTGAGAAGCTGTGACCGATAATTCTGAACGTCAAAGATCCAGCGGTTTGGTTCACTTTCAACATCATCCAAAATGGCTCCGGCCAGTATATCCATTCTTTTCAGATCCGGTATAATACTCACATAAGCCAAGCTACGTAAACCCATAAGTTTCGCCATTGCAAGGTGTACAGCTAATCTATAAAAATGCAAAAATATATAAAATCACGTGAATATTAATTAACCGATCGGCAGAAGATAATTAAGATCTCTCCTATTAAATGCCTCTTACACGTCAAGTCTTCCCGTAGCTCCATTTTTCTTGAAGATCTCCATCCACTCTTGAGAAATATCAAAAGCACCTTGCCAATCGTTCTCGTTAGATCCGATCGAAGTTTCAGATTCACGATCAAAGTACTCGAATAATTTTCTCATGCTACTCAAAAGGGAAGTCACGTTTGATTTTTCCAAAGTGACAGGTTGCTGGAAAGCCATGGTCACAAAGGTGGACAGAGTGCTGACAACCTAGTATATAATATTTTTGAATAAATCAAGTCTCCCTAAAGTAAATATTAAAAAAATTAACATAAGAAAATAATAACTTACGATATCCTGAAAATTGTCTAACTCGAAAGAATCGTATATTTCTGAAATGAATTTCTTTGTCTGATTATTGCATAAGAGATCTTTTAATACGTCAGCAGAATCGTTCTCGCGTTTCTGTATATCGACATTAAATATCTCCCGGAAAACGTGGTCTTCGCAGATAGCTTGGCCAGCATCCTTTAGTTTATCCACTTCCTCGATAAAATGCTGCGTGTGTTACAGAACAAAAAACGCATCAAGCATATGACAGTTGCATAATATTGTTTTTCTGTTTATTAATTATTGCAGAATTGCACAACAGAAATCTGCAGTATACACACCTCGGCCACCATAGCGTGCGAAAAGGACCGAACGACAGTCTCGAAAGAAGTAGGTTCGAGACTTCCCAGGATACGTTTCACAAGGTCCTTATGCTTGAGCGATACTTTATAGAGTTTGCTTGGTGTCTCTGAATAAAGCGTCGCGACGTGCTCGACCGTCCTCACGATTTTCTCCGTCAGACAGACAAAGTAGGTAGCAAGATTTAAGAAATTCTTTGGAAAAATATTTCGAAGAGCATCAAGAAGTTCAGATCCCCTAGAAAAAAGATAATATCACGAAATGCATATACTTATTAATACATGATTAATATCATTGACTCACTTTCCAATCTCGTTCTGATGATGATCAATCAATCTGTTGGTCAATGTTACACCGTCCATTAGAACTACGTAAGCCAAATCAAAGGCCTTGCCAATATCGTGACGAAGTTCCTTTTGTTCTCTTGTAGAATATTGAGTACCGGTGAAAGATGATGGACCAGAGTGATGCTGAACAGGTACATGATTCGACTGTCTAAGGATTTCTTCAAGGATGGTTAGGAATTGATTAAAGTTGAATAAAGCATGATGAACCACAGGCCAATCCGGATCGTTCTGGAAGATCGGCTCTAGGAGAGCAAGTGATTTATTGATGCTGAAAAATAATATACCATGTACATGACTTATATTAGTTACTAAGATATCGATATCGATATCGGTTACCCGTCAAGTCCGACCATTCATTCTACTCACAAGGTCAAATCCATATCACGAAACGTGACATTTCGAAAAAGTGGAATGACAAAAGGAAGCCATCGCTCCAATTTCAAATAAGATGGAACAAAGCGTTCTATTGTCTTCAATTGTAGAAGTTGCTCAATTGCATGACTCAAATCATTGAGAAAATCGTATTTCCGAAATCTGCTCATCGCGCGATCGAGCGTATCCAAAAACTTGTGTATGTTCAGATGATGTGCCAGTTGATTTACCAAAGCAACCACCCTGACTGAATCAAGATTACATAGAACCTGGGTGACATCGTTTAGGTCCAAATCATTAGGTACCACTAAGTACTGGGCAAGAGTTTCACTGGAGCATAGTATGTCGTCGATATCAGTAGAGCCAAAATTGTCAATCAGCTGTCAATGAAAAGACAATGAGAAATCGATAAAAGTTAGACCACATTTATATTTTCAAAATGACCAATATAGTTTTAGTAAGCCGAAAACTAGATATTGCTTACCGGTGCCAAATTTATTGTAGCATTTTGCAAAATCGCATCGATCAAATCAGACTGTATTCCCAATCCAAGAGATTTAACATGACTTTTTATGAATTCATGATCCAGGAACAAATCACCAACATGTATTCCCTTTTCTACAAAATAAATAAATAAAGACAATATTAAGAATATCAATCGAATAACTTTCTGTTATCAAACCTTCATTTACCAAATAAAAGTTTCACGTGCGGCTGACTAAAAGTCTGAGCCATAGACTCCAAAAGTTTTGTGCCTTTTGGCAGATTTTTTATGACAGTCACCAAAGTATCATTTCCCAGCAGCGGTCCCAATTCTTCGAGAAGTGGTCCGAGCCTGGATAAAGGATAAACGTTTTCTTATGTGAAAAAAAACAAATTAAGAAAATAAATGCAAATATGTATCCATTGTGTCGAAGTCATGTGTACGTAACGTGTTACAAAACTCACGTGGCATTTCTATAACTAGGTACTGCCTCATACGCCGACAATGGTTCACAAGGATTGCCAATACTACAGACAAAACTTCGCAAAAAGGGAAGAAGTCCATTTTGTGGCAGCATCCGTCCCGGAAACTGACAAGTTGGATTGTACTCGGGCTCAACGTTGTCCCTTACGGTGTAGAGAAGTAGAAAGATCGCTATCGGCCATAAAAACACCAGACCCAAAATCCCCTGGATAATAAAATGAAGCGTAAGAAAAAGAACTTGCCGTCGATACAGATAACAATGAATGATTAAACTAAATAATTTTTTTCAACTTACCGGTTGTCTCTTTCGCACCAGAAAATTCTTCCAAAGAAGAAGACCCATTTGACCAGTCCCCATTATTGGTTGATCTTTCAAGCAGTAAATTCAAACTGAAATTCAAATTCACATGGTTAAACACCAACGAAGTCAAATTTATGACTGCTGCCGATACTGTCAACGTACGGCTCTCTAATCGTCAGCATATTATATGTATAGCGAGTCTTCTCCCGGAAGTTTTTATCGTTAGAGCAGAATGCCGACTATCACGTTTCAAACGCAAACACGATAAGTGCTGCAAAACGTGACGAATGAAAATAAAAAAATAATTATAATTTATATTTTTATAAATATTTAAATTTGATACTGTTCCGTATACACTCGTATGACATTCACGGATGTAACAATGGTTCAAATAATTTATACAAATCTAATATTTACTAAATGCGGTTGTTTTTTTTTCAAATTTAATAACCCAGAGCTCAGAGTTACGGAGATACTTATAGATTAACAATGAATGACTGTTAATATCACGTCACGGTACTCGCATCTTTTAATGGACCACCAGAAAAGTCCAGTAGCAAATTAAACGTGATTCGGTTGGCCGCGTTCTGTAATATAACGTTTTGTTTACAGCGGAAGGACGAGAGTCATAGGATACGGTAGGATGTTTTTAATTATTAGCAAATATCTAATGGTCAATGATTAATGACGTAGAAGGATTTAATGTAGAAACTTACTCAAAGACTGATAATAAAATTCGAATTAATTGACGTAAGTATGGGAGTAAGTATTCTTCAATGAGAATTTGAAATTATTATTCGACACTGTGAAGACGCCTCCAGCTGACACAATTTATGCTCGTTAATTAACCATTGTTTTCACTTTTCCAAGTACGAAACACATTTCACAAGATTTTTTCGAAAATTCGTAAGTGAAAAACATTCCCTCTCGGTGATTTCGGTAGGAATTGCACAGCAGACTTTCACTGTCGCTACGCTGTAATCCTCTAACTACAAGGTCTTATTTAGAATCTCATATTCTTCCACTCGATAGTTGTGACTACGATATAATATGAGTGCGTACTCAAAAATTGTTTAAATATTGAAAAGTCGAATAACAAAATCAAATAAAATAAGAGCCAACATCACTCGTATATACCACACTAGAAACGAATAATAAAAGGGTCTTCAACATTATAAAACAATTAAGTTATATGTAACTTATTTGAATAAGTATAGAGAATCTAGCAACTCGTTTCGCGTCTAACTAAAGGCGTTTGGCGTTTTAGAGGTTAAATTTAACCGATATATTGGAAAGTAAAATTTGAAAAGTATTTATTATCCTGTTCATTGTGCTCTTCCTGACTGATATCCATATACATACATAGGCACAGTATATATATTTAGTTTATTCTAGTATTTAACGCTGGACTGTCAGATCGAGCGGCGATACGGTTCGACTGAGGTTACGAAGCGACATTCTTTCTGTTCTCTCTTTTCACTCGTTTCTCTGCTTCCCCTATATCCCTAGACCCTTTTTCTTCTCCTTTTACTCTCTAGCTTCGCATCGCACTATCGCGTTGACGCCTGGTGCGCTACAACTTGTTGAGCCACAACACAACGCGCCAAGTTCATAGTGCAAGGCCAACGACTTAATAGTCTGGACATAATTCTAACTTGATTTCTTCATTTCTTTTTAGGAATCTCCAAAGCGTGCACAATCACCAACAGAAACTATAAGTTAACACGCTACCAAAAATTATAAAGTTCAAATATCATTCGGTGTAAATAGACTCTTATTCATTATTCAATATACATAAGCAATGCTAAATAATTGATTAGAAGCCATTGAGCGTAAACAGTGTGATATTCATAATCTCAGAGACGCGTGAAAGATGACTTACCACTGAATGTTACGCTGGTTTAGCAGGATCAACAAGTACAACAGGGCCCATGAAATCGTTAAATCCGTCTATTTCAACCGGGGTCAATAAGTTTAATGAAATACAGTAATATCAATGATATCAAACACCCAGTAATGTATTGATTAATCCGAACTGTCGAAGTTTGCTTGACACTCGTTAAAAAGTTTTACCGGCAGACACGTGGGTTTTTCACAACACAACACTAGCACCAGACAACATACAGGAACTTGAATTTTGTATAAATAAATGTTCAATCGCATAACAGAGAATCACGACTGTTTCATATATTATTTACAAGGAGTTTTTACACGGAATTTCCGACCTATCAAAGTTTCAAATAGGCGTACGAAACAAAGCCTGAACGCCTGTGACCTTCCCAGAGCGTATAGGGTAAAAAGAAAGGAATGCAAAGCTATAGCTACCGATTGCTGTTATGACTACGCGCGAAGAAGACAGAACCAGAGAAGGAGAGTAACGACGCGTTGTATGCGTGCCGATGCACCTTTCGAAACTGATAGTAAAGTCACAAAGACCGAACTGGGGTACCTGGTCTTCCGTGCGTCCTTGTGACGCTGCAACGTCGCGACGTTGGCCGTTAGGGACGAGCTCGTAGCAACTGATTCATATACGGTGGGATCATGCATTAATAAAAGATTGACTTCGATTTTAAAAAATATTATGCATATTCTCGTTATGCTTATATGATATAATACGTGATATATTTTACACTGATATTTTGTAACATGACAATAATTCAAATTAAACGTAACGCTCGTAAGAGCACTCTCGAATATTCACTCGAAATTGGAATTTAATTATGCAACTGACGTACAATAGTTTGCTTGGTTAGCTGGGCTTTTATTGTTCCCATTGTTTGTTATTAATATTAATACAGTACAAAATTCTCATTGGGATTTTCATTTCGACGTCATTTAATATTAACGCTCATTGGTTCTCATCGATGTGAGCGAATCGACTAATAATCGCTGGGGTGGTGAAAGATGATTGCGCGCGCAACAATCTGCTTTCTGTGCTAGGTTTCAACTCGTAAATAAGATCGCCGAGTTGAGTAGTTGCTACTTACTGTGCGATCTGTACTCTTCTGTCTGCATTGAGATACCGCCAGAGCTTATTATCATCGTGGGAAAATCGAATTATTTATTTATTGTACCATTAGCCGCCTGTGACCTGCTGCATTATCTAACTCCATAATCATTACAGTTCAGGAATATTCAGTGTAAGTCATTTGAATATTTTTCGTTATACATTTCTTTTTTGTTTTATTTTCAATCGTACTGTGTTTATTGACAGATCAAGAGAGAGAGAAAATTATTGAGTGACAATGGCTTGTCCCATGACAATCAATGTAATAAAGTAAGTGGAAGGAAAATAAATTTTAGTGGATTACCTATATCTATTATAGCATATTTATCACTCGTTATGAAAGAGATCTTTAGAAATTGCGCAAACAGTCTTTCATATCGCTTTGTATGGAATAATTTAATAAATAAAGTCAGGGATCACTGTTTTTTAGTGGTTTCGAAATCGAGTCGTTGATAGATTATTATATTGGTTACATATTTAGCGAAAATGCGACAGCTGATGCAGATCAGGATGGAGATCAACTGACCGAAGGCCCTGGGTTACTTTACGGCGAGTATTTACATCTCGACAAGATATTATCGGCGCAGAATCCACTTAGTGCAATATACAAAGATGTCGTTCACGATGAGCATCTTTTCATTATTACCCATCAAGGTACGTATAATCGTTATCATTAAGAATTTTTATCGGGAAAAAGTATTACGTATTTTTGTCCCGTAAGTATCTACATTTTTGTTTTCTAAATTGATGGAAATAACGCATTCATTGTCGTGGTCTTTGGCGAATTTTTTCTTTATATTTTGGATTTCTTCTTTTACTACTCTCGTTCCTTCTTTATTTATTATTTTTATTCTTCGAAATTTTACAACTCTTTTTTCTTTCTCTCTCTTTCGCTTTTCTTCTTCTTTCCTATTCTTTTCGATTCTTTTTGGTCGTCCAGCGTACGAGCTCTGGTTCAAGCAAATCATTTACGAGTTGGACTCCATAAGAGGACTTTTCAATACTGAGGTAAGATTTTTACTGAACAAATCATCTTTCCTTAATACCCCATTCAAGTGTATTTTCCTGTACGATGTAATTAGGTGAATTATCATTGAATTTGATTTCAGGGCTTGGACGAATCTCGTACACTTGAAATACTGAAGAGATTGAATCGTATCGTTCTCATTCTAAAGGTAAAAGGATTATTATTGATTAATAACGATAACGAGGCAGCCATTTGTAAAAGATCAATGATTTCTTATGCCATCCATATAATCATGAACAAACTGACAGTGACAGTGACAATGAGCTTTTACTACAACCAGAGGGTGAACGCCCTCTGATTTCAAGCCAATTAGCCTCGTCGTGTACAGTAGCATTTTGACGTCACCGTTGCTATCTGTGATGGCCTCGGCGACAGCGTAGCTGTCACTTTTAGAATCAGTGTTGGTAACGAAGCCAATGTACCAGAAAGTATCCTACGTGCACGGTATCGTTTTACCGATATGAGGGTAACACTGTTAATCAAATTTCAATGACTAGTAAAGTAGAAGAATTTTCGAAATTCGTGTCTTTGCTTACCTCCTGTATTTTCTCAACTTTAAGTTTTCCTTGGATTTCGTGTTTACTTTGTTTCTTTTTACTTAATCAAACTTGCATAACCTACTAAACATTGGCGGGGAATTCAAATCCGGAAGTACGGTTGTAGCAAGTTTGAAAAAAAAAGTCTTTGTGACGCTGGATGTTCCTCTTGATTGAGAATAGTGGTAATTCGATATTTGAATACCTGCAATGGCAGTATACCAGGGAGAGCTACACGATAGTCGATATATGTGACATGCGATATGCGAAATGTGATATCATACGCAACTGACCTCACTTGGTTAAAACATTCCCGCGCTGAGACTATTTCGAAACCACAGAAATCAAATGATTTCCATACAGAAGAGACTTCTATGCTTGTTTCCCTCTGCACGTCTCATCAAGCTGAAGATAAGACTTTACCCCGTCTCTTTGTGTCATTTCGTTTACATTTGAATGTGAAACCCAGCCAATAGCGAGCAAATAGGAATTTATGAAAAATAATTTTCGTATCAAGTTATATGTACATATTTCTTTGTTTTAGCTACTAGTCGATCAGGTGATGATACTTGAAACAATGACTCCTCTGGACTTTATGGCTTTTCGTGATTATCTTTGTCCCGCTTCCGGTTTCCAATCACTTCAGTTTCGTCTGCTGGAAAATAAACTTGGTGTTCAGCAAGAGCATCGTGTCAAATTTAATCAAAGTTACACTCGCGTTTTTGGTCGAGATCCACGAGCCATCGAAGCCATCTGTCGGGCTGAAGGGGAACCGAGTTTGAGCTTTCTGGTTCAACAGTGGTTGGCAAGGACGCCAGGTCTTGAGACTGATGATTTTGATTTTTGGGGAAAGTACAAAAGAGCTGTTGATCGGATGCTTGCCGATCAGGAAGCCGTATTAGAGGTAAAGCTATACTTTATTTTGACTTGATGCGGATTCATTTCAAGTAATATGAGAACAACAAGGAATCTGAAACTGTTGACAAGTAGTTATTAGACTAACAAATAAAAATCAAAATATGGATTTATAGAATGAAACAAAGCAGCAAACGAAGAAGCATCTAACGGCGAGTCTGGCATCACGTCGAGCAGTCTTCGACACCATCTTCAACGAGTCTCTTCACAATGCTTTGGTCTCCAGGGGTGAACGAAGATTTAGTCATGCAGCCTTACAAGGTGCTGTCATGATCACGCTTTATAGGGATGAGCCACGCTTCAGTCAACCACATCAAATTCTTACAGCATTGATGGATATTGATTCTTTGATTACCAAGTGGAGATGTGAGTTATTTAATTTTATCCTCCCCTAAAAAAGGTCTTATTTTTAATTCTATTCGAATTTCCTTCACATAGATAATCACGTCATTATGGTTCAACGAATGATTGGATCCCAACAATTAGGAACTGGCGGTTCATCTGGCTACCACTATCTAAAATCGACCTTGAGGTAACATTAGGAGATGCGTGTACTATCTCTTTTTTATTTTGGAAGTACGCGCTCTGTTCTTCCTTTCTCTATCTATCGATCTTTGTCTCTCTTTGTCTCTTTCTTTTTCTATCTCCCTCTCTCTTTCTCTCTGTCTCTTCTTCCGATAGTGACCGGTATAAGGTGTTCCTGGATCTCTTCAATCTGTCAACGTTTCTGATCCCACGGCATCTTATCCCGCCATTGACCAAGAAGATGAAGACCAAACTCTCAGTTGCTTGGGGTTCATGGGGTGAGGAGGATGAACATAATAATTCTGAAAGTTCTGTCGAGGTTTCTATTTGACGTTTGTTGAAGATTCAACATCGTCAGATGAACATAACAAGAGATATTAATGATAATTTAGCAAAATTATAAGGTATCAAGAGTGAAAATTGAATTTTTATTCATCGACTTATGTATACGTATAATATATTACTTAAATATAATAATTATCATTCGCTCAACGAGAGCATGCATAAACTTTTTCCAATGCCGTTATACATTTGAAAATAGCACGAATAACGACTTAGTATAAAAGAAAGACGGGCCTCAATATGGTGAGAAAATATTTTTCTTAATTTTATACAGACTCGACATCGTAGTTATCATTCATGGCTAGGATATATTAACTGAAGACACTTGATTGGCAATACCTGTAAACAGAAAAAACAAGTAAAGAATTACAGCCTGTCATCAATCATAATTATTTTTAATTATTGTGCACATTCAATTAACGAACAGTTTCATATCCAGCACAGCCAAGTCTACGTAAGAACTTTGTCTTGGCAGTTTTTGATAAAGTGTCAAAGGCTACTTACCACAAAGATTGCTACCAATTGCAATGTATACGTATCCCTTATTACCGAAAGATGGACCCCATGAGTTTTTGACAATGTAATACGGTATAGCAGCAGTGTTATCATAGCCAACTATTTGGACGGCATGATTTAAACTGGCAAAGGAACCGTCGCAATGATATTGGATGACTCCGCCCAAATAATTCTGCCAAGTCAAAGCGTTCACAGCCACCGCGACTGGACCGTGAAACGCAATGGCTGCCAGAAGCTTTTGTTCGTTATCTACAAAGCTGAAAATTACAAAGCATTGAGTGGCAGCTTTGAAGTGAATTTAAATCGATGAAATTCGACGAGGGACAATAGTCAATGATTTTATCAATCGAAATTCTAAGCACCACGTGGATACCCATCAGAAGTGACAAGGATTTTTTCTAATTGCATCTCATGAGATTTTCCTAACAATTAGATGTATTGATGGCGTCAAAGGCGTACTAGATAAAGACGATGGCCTTCAACCTGTAAGGAGAGACTATAGGCGATACCAGTCAAGACTATTTATCTAACATCAGGTATTCAACTGACTAGCAATTAAATTATATATATATATACAAGTGTAATAACCGGTCGTTTTATATAATTTAACGTTTCATGAAAACCACTTTACCTAGTACGGAGTTTAGGCTAACTATTTTTCTCTCTTACCTATCGCACGTATAATCTGTGATACGAAATCCAGGAGTGGCTTTGTTACTCCTGGGGAGAAGAATAATTCATAAGTTAGTACGAACGACCTTAAAGTGGTGTCACCTTCATTTTTTTTTTTCACCTACTTGTCGATTTTGCAAACGTCGGTTTTTCTCGTCAGTGGGTAGCTAGTTTCAGGTAGAATTTTCATCTTCGTAGCTAGAAGCCATCCAAGCAGGCTGCATATGTCGCCACCCTCGCAACCAAAGTTATTGTTCCTTGCGCAATCAATCATCTGTGCGCGAAATTATTGACATTTTGACATCTTCATCCAAATTATTAGCCATCGACTCGCAGTCGACGTATTAGGATACCTCTTGAACACTGAGAGACGGTAAAGTCCCATTAGCAATTGCTGCCATTGATTCCACTACTTGTACAGTGCTGAAGGCCCAACAGGCCCCGCAATTTCCTTGACTACGAATCGGGCCCACCACACCCTTTTCTCTCCAGTCGAACTTCAGCGGCAATTCTTTAGTACCTTTGGCTCCCGTCCTAACTAAAAGATTCGACACTCCTCTTCTTCTTCGCTCATATACCTCCAAGGAATTCTTTGACGCCATTTTACGTTTCCTTAAAGACACTTGTAAGAATTCCTCTGGAGACATATCCGAAAATTCTGTCAGTCCATAGTATGCGCTTTCCTTTGATGTTCGTAATCCGTTCATTCTTTCTATGTGACGCAACGACGTCTGCAAAACAGACAAACATTAAGATTTTAATCTCGTGCATTCAAGAAGTCAACAGAACGTTAACTAAAGACGTAGATTCTTATTGGAGTAATTTTGTTTCATATAAATTTTAAAAATATCTTGAACCATTAGTCGTGACACTCCTTTTGTGCCGGCCTTCGGACAGGTAAATAATCGGGAGTTAACAGTAATTTTACCTACCTGAAAGCTTTTAAATCTCTTATCATATTCATGTACATCGCGTCGATAAGATTTATTATGTTTAGCAACGTATTCCTGGAATAGTTTCACATCTTCTTTTGTCTCACTCGGCTGGACTCTGAAGGGAATCGCAACAAAACACAAACTAACCACCAGAACCGCAATAACTATCGTCTTCCACTCCATGACTGACGCGAATCATGTTCTGTGCTGTACAATCACTTCGTAAGCTTAGGAAATACATACGTGTTAAATATCTATCGACTCAGTTATACACGATTCGGAGTCTCGTGAGACCATGACTATGACACACGAGTGTAACACGATAAAACCTCAGGAGCGTAGAGCCAAGGTAGCAATAAAGATGTAAGTGCCTTTATATAAATATAATATTGAGAACGCTTTATCAAATAGCAACTCAAGTATTACTTGCTTCATAATATTCCTCTTACTCTCCTTATATTCTCTTTTGCCCTTCAGAATATCCTCCATTTTCATTACCTATGCTCATACATGTGTTGTTGCGTTGCTATAAAGTTTCTGAGAAAATATTAGCAATTGACGTTATTCATGAATTATGTAAACAAGTTATGAAAAACAGTCAGCTATATTGAGAGTGTAATCATATAAAAAGAAGGAAATTCAAGATGCGTTTTACCTCGTATACGATAGCTGAAGGCAATAAGGTACTTTTAATTAGAGGTAAATAGTATGATGTCTTTGATAGGCACGTTATGGATACGTTAAATTTTTTCGAAATCTTTGGCTACGATACTTGGAATCGTTTATAATATTGAGCAGTGATTTTTATAATACAAATTGGATCTAGCAATGCGCATTGCTTAACTTTTATTTATTGTACGTTTTGAGTTATTTTTCTAGCTGCGATTAAAAAATGCTTTAATTGTTTGAACTAAAGAATGTCCTGTGATTCTACGGATTGCCACAAGATGGCTATAGCCAACTTCCGTTTGTAGTTTGACATTCTGCTCCCTAGCCCCTTTTCCGTCTCTGTGTCAAACATGGCTGCCCGTTCAATCTCAAAGAAGCGAAAGGTTCGTTCATCCATATTTGTATATTTCCTTTACTGCAGATATAATTGAATATTATTCTGGCTCAGTACTTTCTATTTTACGTTTAACTTCGAGACTCCTATATAAAGTGCTATATATTATCGGATGGCATGGATACATGTTGGCTATGGTTGTCGCCGATGTATCCCACACTTTCTCATATGCTATGGATATTGCATTTCAGCCTAACCTCGTTAAAAACTATGCGGACTATTTTGACAGCTGTGTATACTGATTTCGTTTCTTCAAAATTTGTCTCTAAAACGCTAAACTCGTGTAGGATTTCATTTATTATGTTAGACTTAACATTTTTGATACTTTACTCAGTGAGCAAGATTGCTCTTTTAGGTTACTTTGAAAGCAGCTGTATCTGTTCTGTACAATTTTTTCAATATTTATTTTATATTCCTGTTTAGTTTGTTGGAGACGGTGTCTTTAAGGCCGAGCTCAACGAGTTTCTAACTCGTGAATTGGCTGAAGATGGTTACTCTGGTGTTGAAGTACGAGTTACTCCCACTCGGACTGAGATCATCTTGATGGCAACTCATACTCAGAGTGTGCTTGGAGAAAAAGGACGTCGTATCAGGGAACTGACTTCTGTGGTACAGAAGCGTTTCAATTTCAAAGAGCACAGTGTTGAACTCTATGCTGAAAAAGTTGCTACTCGTGGCCTCTGTGCCATAGCGCAAGCTGAATCTTTGCGTTACAAGCTCATTGGTGGTTTGGCCGTAAGAAGGTGTGCAGTGCTTCTCTTACTAAAATTATTACTGTGCTGTTTTCATACATCGTAATCCATTTGTCATTTTAATTTTCTTTTTATATCAGAGCTTGCTATGGAGTGCTCCGTTTCATTATGGAATCAGGAGCTCAAGGATGTGAAGTGGTAGTCAGTGGCAAACTGCGTGGTCAACGTGCAAAATCAATGAAATTTGTTGATGGACTGATGATTCATTCAGGTGAACCCATCAATGACTATGTCGATACAGCCACGCGACACGTACTTCTAAGGCAGGGTAAGTGTTGGATTACACATTACAATAAAAGTATACGTATAAATGTCTTTTAAACTAATTTTGATATTTACTTCAGGTGTCTTGGGAATCAAAGTGAAAATCATGCTTCCTTGTGATGAAACTGGTAAAACTGGACCCAGAAAACCATTGCCAGACAAATTTTCAGTGACTGAGCCAAAGGATGAAGAACTGCCTTCGCATCCATCATCTGACATTAAAGTAACTAAGCCAGATGCTCCCCAACCAGCTCCCATTGCTGTTTGACGACATACGTGATTACAATAAAAGTTTTAAAATTAAAAACTATATTTGAATTCCGATAAATATTGCACCTACATACAATCCATTTAAAATATATCCATTAGCCATAAATAAAGTAACCATAATCCTTATCAATTCGAATAGACATTATGTTTTCAGATTGTCATATCGATAACTAAAATACATGGAATAGATACAGATAACAGAGGTCCAAAATTTCAGTATTTACACAGCATTTGTATTTTATGTTTTATTTATGAAATATTCATTTACCGTAACATTTTATTGAATAACTAGCAACTGATACTGCTTAACCGTGCAATCAGAGACGACACTAAAATTGAGCGAAACTTTTGGCAATTACCGATTTTATAAAACTCTAACAATTGACAACAAATGTTTTATACCGTTAGAGTATTTTATATCGGTCAGCCAATATTTCATCAATCATTCGCCCATTTTCGTTCTACGTTGAACGATCTATCAGTAAGTAAAAAGGTGCATATTGCCAGTTTAAAAACTGTTACGATATTTGTAAAATCTTGCTGTTCGCAAATTCATTTTGCAATATGATCACTCGACATTGTGGCGACAATACCGTAATAAAGGCAATTTTTCATTTTATGTAGACAAGAAGCAAATAGTGCACCACGTTTACTTCTTGCTGCTACATATCCAACAAACCTTTATATAGAAATTTATCTCGATTTGTAAACTAGTTTGAAATGGACACTGGAATTCAGTTTACAATGCTGGATCAAAACCCAGTAACGCGATTGTAATACTATACCTCGTGTGGCACCATGGCATTTTTATATCCATCCAAAGCTAGTTGAACTGCTGGATTTCAAAATTATAGGTCTAACAATAGTGACTGCTCGAAAGTGAAAACCAACTCATTGACGAATAAAATATCATTACTTAAAATGAAAGGACTATAACCGTGATTAAATTGCGGAATAACTTAATCAATTTGTAACGCATTCGAGTAAATGCAATTAAATTAGACCCATGTGAACTACCCAAGTGATTAATTATAGAACATTATCATACAAATAATGCCGACGAATTACTTTGTTTTTAATTTTCCCTTATATTCTAAATTACTTAACCTTATTCCCTGGGAAAAAAGATATACTATGGAAAAAAAAACGGAACACCGAAAATATACCGTCCGTCGACAAACAGTAACGATTTCATTTAAATAAACCTTTTTGTTATTTTCGTCATTTTTAATAACTCTTCTTTCTCTTTGCTTTTTGATGACCGAGTATTCCAATGGGACAGTTACTGGTTTACTGTTGCCATCCTTTGTGTGAGCATAAGCAATCCTCCAACCAAGCGTCGCAAAAGATATGGAACTGAAGGGCTTGAAGCTACAGAACTTAGTGCCATTCTGATTTCGTGGAAAACGTTGCGTGTGAAAGGATTTCGCCGTGAAGAAAGCCGCAACGTTAAAAATTGATAATAGATGAAAGGCGTGAGTAGACCGGCTCGACCGCTGCACGAAAAAATTACGTAATATATATAAATGATAGGATGACTATTTCTATTTTACAATGCATCTATAATAATGGGCTATACATACGTGAGAACAAGGAATACGGTGAGTGGCAAAATCATTATCTCGCATAATCCACACAAGCGTAGAATATTGCGAGACTGAAATTCAACCAGGGATATCAACAGTCTGGCGGCCCAACAGCTGTTTTGTCCAAGGCACTACATTTAATATCAGCGAAGCAATGCATTATTAGTGACACTATTTCTATCAAGTATGTGTAATGAAAGTAGATATTATCAACTTACATCAAGAAGCGTGAGAGAATAACTGGCTGAGTGAAGGAGAGCAAAGAGAAAAACTGGGCTGAGTACAACTGTTATCTTTTTTTTAAGGAAAAATTGATATTTGATACAGGTTTAAAATTATAGATATTTATAAATAAAGATCAGGGGTATTACAGTAAAAGGATACGTGTAACCGGAGCAACGTACAGAAATATCAGAGAGTAGAAAAGATAATGGCAGGAGTCTTCCAGAAGTAATAGTGCTAAAAACTCTCTACTGAGCTGTACTCTTGGCACTCTTTGGTGAAGACGTAAGGCATAGGTTGCAGCATTGCTCATTAAAGCTTTGTAATATGCATTATATGGGTTTCTGTGAGGAAAACAATATTTTAAACGTTTCGGAGAGAGCTAATTAATAGAATTACTAAAATCAATGTCATACCCAAATGTGGATAATGATAAAAGATAGCTCAAAGTAAATAACATGGTAAAAACTCTCGTTGTCCACAGTCCAACTTGAATTTTGTTTTCGATAATGTGTTCCTTTAGTGCTTGCCATCCTCTCTCTGTTTGTGGTTGAGAATGTTCAGACCGTGTTGGTGTTACGTTTTCTGCCATGATGAATATAATCTCTAGAATTATAACAACAAAATATTAAATACATCAATTGCAATATAATGCAGCCAGTATTAAATCATTGTGCGGTCATTACAACTTTTATTAACTAAGTATCGTTCTACAGTAACTCAATCACAAGCGGTATAAACACCAAGTATAAATAGAGTCTTGTTCGGAATGGTAAAATATAAAAGCGACTGGTAATCTTACGCGATAGTAAGAAAAAATATCAATGTTTCTATAATGCTCTCAATGTACAGTTACAATCATTATCCTGTTCTCTTAGCCTAGTTTTGCAAAGTAAAAGTTGATACTGTTATTCGACGTTTTTACCACTATTTCTCTATGATTTATTATTCTTGAAAATTATATTATACTCACATTACTCTAATTTCTACTTTTATACAACAATCAGCTATTCTCAATTACTCGCCAATTATTAACACAGCATAAGCGAACCTCACGCATCAATTCGTCCAGCACGCCTGTGTACAATTCCAAAGAGTCTCGAGACTCCATAAATGATAATCAACCTGCGACGGTGGCGCTGCAGTGGTAAAAAAATATAACAATTTCACAATATATTCTGCATGTCGATAACGCAGGATTCTTACGAATGACACAATATACCATCGTCCCTGACTCTATTCTAGCGATTTACTTGAAACCGCAAGTCGACCAAAGTATATCCTTGAAAACTTTGATAATATCTATTTCATATATCGTTAGCAATATCGGCTACTTGCAGATATTCTTTTTTTTTCTAGAAAAAACATTGATTCGTTGAACGTACGAAACGCTTAATTAAACACTTTCGTCATACGTAATTAAACATCACATCAGATAAACGTTTATGGACTGATTAGAACGATGTGAATCATTTAGTATGACAAAGTCAATTTTAGTTTTATAAATTCTATTCTCCAGTACGATATCCAACAACTTCATGATGTTTGTAATAATGAATCTCGACCTTAAAATTCTAGCATAATAAAGCTTAATCACAAATCTTAGTAAGCTGACCAACTGGCATAATAAATAATTAATCTCATCGATCAGTCCCAAGAAGGAACCTCCGACTAATATTATTTATACAACGTACTATAGATTTCCGATCGTTTAATGTTTGTGATATCATTATCACGTACTTGCTCTTTCAGACAAGACAAATATTACGCGCTATCTATTTTTAATGATAACGTTCCTCTAAGTCATATGATTGCAGAGTAACATTTGATATTTAAATAAGTAAATACGCATACTATATCTCTTAACAGATCGGTGCACGCGTTTACGAGCGAAGCTTAATCGGACTTGAAACACATCATCCATCCACCAGGATGCAGTTCATTAAACAAATTATTTAAAATAAATAAAAGATCACTCATTTATATAATAACATCGAATGTAAGGATCTATAATTTTATTTTCGTCATATGATCGGAACCTCTTGACTGATAGGATGATAAAGTTATCGTACTCCTAACAATTATTTAGTCTCTCGCTTTTTATCGCGTAATATTAATAAGTTCAACCGATCTAGCATTTAATGAAGAAATCATTTGCAGGGTGATTCTGAGTATTTAGCGTAAAAGATTATATACCTCGTGCCGTCATGAGGAAAGGGAACTCGCATGGGAGTGGGGATCGACAAAGACTTCGGATTGGTACAGAAGGTCGATCCATTTGACGCGACGCCGCGACGTCTCTACCCAACAGTTCCGGAGCGATTCATCGACGCGAGTAGTCCGACAGTGTCGCAACGATGTTCTTCAGTGATTAAGTAAGCGTGTTCGGACTATTTGTAATTCAACATCCTCGTGCTCTGATCTCCACGGTGTTGAAGATCTCACGTGAACGTAGTTCTCTTTGATATCGGTGATCGGTAGGGCAGTTTTCAATAGTGCATCGATTATTGAATCAGCTGTGTGTAGGCTTGGTGCATCGTTGTCTCTGCGCTTCTTACCTCCTGCAGCGGATCCACTTGTCACTTATGTAGGATGAAGAAGACAGCAAGGAGCATAAAGAGGATGAAGTCCCGTTGTTGACAGGATTGGACTGGGGGGGAGTTGTTTGTACGTTCTTTAGTTTGGTATGGTGATCCTTATCGTAGACCCTGGAGTATTCCTGCCGATGCGTCAAGCCACTGTAAGGAAATCAGTATACTGTTGCAGGCACTATATTTTTCCAAGGACTTCTCTCGTCTTGATTTCTACTGCCAAAGAGGTTTTCGTGAACTGTCGGAATCAACCAGAAATATGAAATTGAAATAACTGAGTTGAACGTCACGGTAACCGTAGAACGAGATTGAAAATCCTATCAATACTCAAGATAATATCAATAACGAATGATTTTACGAGTATCTAGAACATCGGTTCAATGCTGCTGGAATAGAAATCGTTGATTCCATCCATCGGTCTGAAGAATCGTTTTGGTTTGTTCTTTGTCTGAGATACGAAAAACGTGTCACTGGTACACACGTATTGCATTGATTTTTAAACTCATGAATATTGTGTTTGTTCTATTTATCGTGGAATATCGTGAGCTTGTATTCCTTTAAACAATTTCATTAACCGAGTCTTTTAATATTCGTTGTTTACGCGAACTCATACTTGATTTTCGTGAAATTAAGTGCAGTGTCATTCGATGGTGTTCTTTTTTAACGTTGATTTCATCTACAAATTTAAAGGCTGTCTATCTTGGATCAAGAGCGTGAAAGTTATCGTCCTCGATCATTACTCTTAACTGTGGACTTTTTTTACAAGTATTTGAAGATTGCCAAAAAGAGAACGGATCGGGCTTAACACCGAATCAACACGTCGAACTCATATTCGTCGACGCCATTGCTTAAATACATACACGTTTTGCAAATACTTAACAGGAGAATAGGAATTACGCAAGATCAAAGATATCTGGCGTTTTTTTAAACGATTCAGCTCATCGGCCTTGAAAGGTCGTGCTTTTTTCTCTTGTAAAACACAGACAAACCATATACCTCATCTCTAGTTTCTTTCACTGCGGCAGTATTCATTCAGGGAGAAAAGAATGTTTCCCCCTAATTCCTAGCGGCGTTACGCTCTATCTTGGCATTTTTCTCTTCCTTGTGTTTCGTCGGTTAAGTCTGCTACGAGATGACAGTCACCTACACGGCCGAGGTTGCCACCTGTCGAGGACTCGGCTGTTTCCTCAAATTATTGCTCAGGTGAGAATAAATCAAAGTCTGAAATTATAAAAATCTCAGGTCTCAAGATCTGCATCGTTGTACGACATATTTCATACGTCGCTGAAAGAAAATCAAAATATAAATATATTCATTTAATCGATTTTATCGCAAATTGTGTGACTATATCTGACTGCACGCAGCCTTGTTCCTTTTAATAAATATCGCATCACAAAACTATGAAGGGAATTAGAAGCATGATTCACGTAAGAGGTTCCTGAGTATGCGTACGCAGACCCGGACGTTTCTGATCCTTGCCAACTTTTGCAAGTTCAAGCATCTACATAGGCACAAGTAAATAGAGCACATGTGACCACAGAAACTATTCTCGTGTCTAGGTACAGTCTGGTTTTTTTTTCAAACTCCTAAAACTGCTTATTCGGTACAATTCGGGCAAGCCTTCCTTTGTCAAGTGCGTCAAAGCAATGAAAAAGGTTCAGCGCTCCTAAATCCTGAAAGGATGTCACACTGCGTACCTTGGTCCTATAATTACTTTGTATTGTAATAAAATGTATAGAATAGACCGCATATATCCGCAAAATATACGCCATACGCGGTATCCGAGTGAATACACGTTTCTTTTTACATTAGCTTTGAACGGAAAGGATTAATTTTCCTCATTTTAACTAAACGACCCCATTTTAAACTAGATTACAGCGATCCTTGAAAACTTGGGAAGTCGTTGTAATATGGAAATAAAAACACATTCGCATCAAAAGACCTCATCAGGAAGAACAATCCAATAATCACAGCGATAGTCTCAGTCACTTTGCATTTGCTAGTCTATTGTGAATTTCTGCTTAAATTATAGCACGCGTCGCTGAAGTGTTGCACGAGCTGGTTCATGACGTGGCTTCTACGGAATCGTTTATATCGTTCATAATTACGCCTAGACGGTAACACAAGGTCCACTTCTAGAAACACCTCGGCGACGTTCCTATCGTTTTCACGCCTGGTGAAGGAGGTCATCTTACGTAACGAATGTGCGGATGATATTCAGACTTATCGACATATACAAGTTGACCTTACTCAACGGGCGACGCTCTTTATTCTTCTCTATGCGAAATGTTCTTCTTCCGGTGGCTTCGACATTTCATACTACCATAGCCGCATGCTTCATCAATGACCTCAGTGGTGGAAATATTTATTGAATGATTTTCAGATGGCGCGCCAGTATATACAAACTTGTATGGCTCGATCTGGCACTTTTTCTCTTCATCTACTATGCCCTGTCAACCGTCTATCAACTCCTGCTGAATGCAGAGCAGAAAAAGACCTTTGAAGCTGTGGTAGCATATTGCAATGAATATAGGGAACTTATACCACTCTCATTTGTTTTGGGATTCTACGTTAGCATTGTTATGACAAGATGGTGGAATCAGTACATGGTGATACCCTGGCCGGATTCCATTGCAGTTTTTGTTTCTGCTACTATACATGGAAATGATGAAAGAGCGAGGCTCATGCGACGAACCATTGTTAGGTACGTTCTTGATGAATTATTGTGGATTATATTATGTGATATTGATAGCAGATAATCTTCTGTTGATAATATGATTATTTTGATTATATCGGTAAATATTTCTTACAGGTATGTCTGTATTTGTCTGACGCTTGTTCTAAGCAATATCTCACCTCGGGTCAAGAAACGTTTTCCTACTCTGGATCATTTTGTTGAGGCTGGCTTGTTGCTGGACAATGAACTGTTGATCTTTCAAAGTCTCAACGCAAAGTTCCCTAAACCTAGCAAACATTGGCTTCCAATTGTTTGGGCTTCGAGTATCGTGACGCGTGCCAGGAAGGAGGGTCGTATTCGTGATGACTTTGCTGTGAAAACGCTGATCGATGAACTTAATAAATTTCGAGGACTTTGTGGAAGACTGATTCATTATGACACGATCAGTGTACCTTTAGTTTACACTCAAGTCGTTACTTTAGCTGTGTATACATACTTTTTAACAAGTGTCATGGGTAGACAATGGACAGAGACCACCTCCAAGTCTACAATTGATCTTTATTTTCCTGTGTTCACGACCTTGCAATTTTTCTTCTACATGGGCTGGCTCAAGGTAGCCGAGACTCTTATTAATCCATTTGGAGAAGACGATGATGACTTTGAAGTGAACTGGATCATTGACAGAAACTTGCAAGTAAGTTCACGTCTGTCCGTTTACTGGGTAACATGAAAGAATGTAATAATCCTTAAATATTTATATTTTCAAGGTGAGCTACCTTATTGTTGACGAGATGCATCACGATCATCCTGAACTGATTCGTGATCAATACTGGGACGAGATATTTCCTGTGGAGTTACCGTACACAGCTGCAGCACAGCCATTCCGCGAGGAACATCCTCAACCGTCTACAGCTGGAATTCAGTTGTCAGCGGCACAACAGGAACTTCAGCCGTCAGCTGTTCGAATAGATGATTTAGCTCCTGATTACCATCAAAAGTTTAATAACGAAATTGCCGACGACGCTACGTCGGGTATTCACTTTATAGCGGGTGGTAAAATATCTAGGTATGTCTTGCAATCGCCATGTAAAATAATTCAGGTTACTTATGGAAATTTTATTTCCTCCCGTTAGGAGTGCCAGCAGAGTAAGCACCAGAGATAGAACGCTAAGTGGCGGCTCGACACCAAGCAATATAGGAGGGTCCCTGACAAGAGTAAACAGCGTAACGAGTGTTCTTCGCAGATTGTTCAGTAAAGAAGATAGACCAGACGGAAACAGCGTTGCCGGCAGTGGAACTAAAACACCAGCCAGGTTGCCTAATTCTAGCTCAGCGGCATCCTTGCAAACAAGATTCCCTGGTAGATTTTTGAAATACCTTTTAGATACATTATACCATTCGTCTGTATATTAACAACTGCGGCATACCCCACATTTATTATATTTTTGTAGGCGGCGGCGGATCGATGAGAATAGGAGTAATCGAGGAAGTTGACGAGCAGATGACGATGACGTCAATGAGGCCGGAAACTCGTCCCCATGTACAAAGCATATTCCCTCAAGGTCCTCCACCAGCCAGTGCTCCAGTCGATGTCCCGGGAACGGTCTCGCACTCTAACAAAAATGGCGAGATTCTCTCCAGTAGCGCACCAGCAGCCGCAACAGCAGCGCGATCACTCGCAGCCAGGTCTGATAAGCAATTCCAACGTCGTTTTCCGTTTCGTGCTTTCTCCTTCGATGTGCCCTACACTACACTTGCTTCTTGTCGCCCCAGTCAGTTGCCAGCACCCGAAGAACAACCGTTATTGTCTCCTGCGACATCTTTCAGGGTGCAACGACCGACGCAATCGGCGCGTTCCAGCGCAGCCTTCGACCCTGGTCCACGATATAGTAGCGGCGGCGTCAATGACACCGACAATATCAGTATGCGCAGCTCGGCTTCTTCAGGAAGTTCGGACGACGAATTTTCCAAGCTCAAGACCGAGAGGGAGAAGCAGCGAAAGGATCGAGCTTTGAAGTTGCTCGCAAGGAGCATCAGCGCTCAAACCCACGTCAGTGGGCACAGTGGAAGTGGTGGTGCGTTACTCGATGCTGCAGACTCTGAAACTCTTCTTTCTGAACTTGCAAATACGTCGCGACTTTCTCTACGATTACCAGATCATGACGATAGGGAAAATGATAGCGATCATGTATAACTCATGACCACTTTAGGTGAAATTTTAGCGACTTCCTGTCAAACGGTACTTACTGTACACCTTTCAGAAATAATATTTCGTCATTACGAAATATTATTCACGCGATCGTTATTCTAATGTCTAAGTAGGTTACACGTTACATGAAACTAACGCAAGAGTTACTCGCGGTAGTCATGCTCTTTATATACAAATAAGAATCAATGTTTTTGTACGATACATTACTAAGGTCACCGTTAAGAACTTAGTAGAAATTTTGTTATTGCGTAAAATTAGAAGGAAAGGAGATACCGTTATTATTCTAGCGACATTGAAGACATCATTTAAGTCTTAGGAAGAATATACTGATCGGTGCAACGAAAGCAAATGATTCTTAAATTCGGTTTATGAAATTTTCAAAGGTACTAACTGCCTTAAATCATCAAGTGCCTCTAATATTCAGGTTTGTCTTTAACGTTTAGATTTGCTACTCGTGTTTTGCGAGTAGAAATTTCATATTCAGGTTATCCACTTGTCACAGCTTGCGAATGTATAATGTACATTCCGACGTTTAAGATAACTTTTAATACTTTCTCGTCACAAATTTGCAAAACTTCGATTATACGAGACTGCCTATATACTCTCGATATATTAATCGGTGGAAGGTCTTGATTCTGCTATCCGATCCGTAGTAATTTCAAGAGCATCGTGACGCTCTGCTACTAAGAAACCAATGACGCTTGTGTACATTTAATAATAATGTTCGATATTTATTGATCTACTTATTGCTCACTAGCGGTCAAAAACTATAATGCCATAGTGCTGCTTGCACAATAAGAGATGAAACGGATAACGAAACAGTATACGTGTAAAGGATAATAAAGAACATTCCAAGGATTGCATAATTAATGGTGCTAGACTTGCGTGAAATTATCGCGTGAAAGTACTTGTTTTACCAGTATTATTGTTATAATAAATTATTACCGTTTTAATGAGTGCTTATTAAAAAAACCTTGTCCTGCGCAATGCCGCTATTGATCAAAGGTCATGTTAAGTATTTATAATCCATTGCGGACCTGTATATACTAACGAGAATTTTTAGTACTCACCTAAACTTTAATACTTGAACGAATCGATCATTATTGCAAAAATCCTTGTATGTATGCAAATGTTTCAGGTTCAATTCTGAATATTTTTTGGTAAAAAAGACTATATACTCAGGATGCGATGTATCCACTTCTACGAAGAGGCTACCGTCAGTCTTTAGTGCTTTTGCTGCATACCGTAATAGAGGTCTTATAACATCTAAACCATCACTACCGCCATCCAATGCTCTAAGATCTTCGTAACTGAAATAACAAGGGTTTATGCAATCTCGAAAAGTGAAAACAGGTTTTCCAGAGAAATTAGAGAATTTACATTTTTATCTCAGGTGCAAGTTCAGATAACTTTGATGTTGGTACATATGGTGGATTGCTGACTATGAAATCAAACTCTTCTCTATTAAATTCAATCTTATTTTCTGTGTTATCAAGAATTTTTATAGTACCATCCTTTTCCAATGCAGCATTAATAACTGTCAGTCTATTGTCTAAGCCTAAATTTTTACAATTGCTTCTGGTCAAATTGCAGGCATGTTTGTTTACATCGATCGCAACAGACTGTACCTGAAGAAATGTACAAATTATTTAAAGTACATATCTTTTTATACATTTACTAATGGATTATTCAAATTAACGAAAGCACAATACTTTGTCGGAAGAATGAGCAAGGGCCAAGGAAATGGCACCAGAGCCACAGCCAATTTCTAAAATTCTACATTTCTCCTGCTGTGTCGATGACAATTGTTTCAATACAATGTCAACAAGAATCTCTGTCTCTGGCCTTGGTATAAATACAGGCGGTATAAGATTCAATGTAATATCTCTGAAATCCCATTCCCCAATAATATATTGTACCGGCATTCTGAAAACGATAATCTGATAAGGTATATTACTATAATCCAACTTACAAAAATAATTGTTCAATTTACCTAGACAATCTACACTGGCATAACATTTCCAATTTCTCAAATTCCTCTTTGGTCAGTTCTCTCTCCCGCATATTAACTAAATCCAATATCTGTGAAACGAATTTAATTGACAGACGTAGACGAAAATTCAGCCATGACGTATTTCCGCCAGTGACGTTCGCAGTCAACAAATAATCGCCATGACCAATTCATTTCAAGTGTCTCAAGAATTAATTTCTATACCTTCTTAGTACCCATAACATGAGCAACGATATGTTCAATAGATTCAACCGGTTCTGAAATTCCATCATTTTCAAAATTTCGACTCCAATGATCCAATAAATGACCAACAGTACGATTATGAACACTACTGCTCCTACAGAAGTTCTTCACTCTCGCCGCTGGCATAATATTCACTCTCAGGTAATTATACGCACATCCTGTTAAAGCAGCTTGACAACGAGACCGTAAAATAAACGACAGAGGTATCATGGTGATACTCAAAACGATTATTATTAACAGATTAAATTACGTCCACAGAAAATGGTCTACACGATGGAAAATAAAAAATACGCAGAACAGCGCAGTCAACCATTTCTCACAGCCGCAGCAGTGTGGCGCTGTGGATGACGCAGACGCAGAATATCAAGAGATAAAAATATAAGTTACGTACAGTCGGTTCACAAGCAAATTAGCTTAAAGCGACAGATAAAAAAGCCACAAAGCTTCGGGACTAGTTCCTATCGCAAAGCACGTGTTCCTATCTGTCACTGAGTTATTTTACTCATGGATCGACTATATATATAATTGTAGGAGTAACAGCAAATCGTTAGATCTAGAGCAATCTAGAGTAAAGAGCTTCCAGTAGCGGCATTAACGCAAGTGCCTTCACCAGTGTTTAGTAAATTAATTGTATCGTTAAGAAGTTCCTTAATTACTTTACCACTAGTATCAATGGGTTGGTTATTGCACCACCTGAAGATGATTCTGACATGGAAATTAATAGAAATCAAACGAACAGAGCCATATTCAGATGATGCAATATTCCTAAGTACCCGCATGTACTACATACTATAGATATGCTGCTACTGTATACTGCTTCGAAAAAATTTAAGTACTTTTTGTGTAACAAAAATTCACTAAGTGACCAACATGTTTTTGTTACTTTTTGGCACAGTCAAATTTGCTAGGCATTCCACTTTCTGGATAAACATCCACTGAAAGAGACACGTGTCATACCGAAGAATCAGAACGCTATACGAAAGGCATATGAATTTACAGGAAGAAGCGTTTATTTATCAATACTATCTGATAATCATATTGATAAATCTATAATTGCTTGAACTTCTTTACGTAATATTTTGGGTTGCTGCGTAATCAGTTTACAAGCAAAGTTTGAGACCCACGCGTCGATAATATATTGAGGACGTTCTGTAATCCACTACCAGCGCCGCGAGCATTATGGCCGTATAGTACTTGTATGTATTGTAAATACATACATAGAGAGAGCGGAGAAAGCAGAGAAGGTTTAGAAAGACAAGTAGGTCTTGGAATGTCGTGAGGGAGAAGAAAAAATACAGTATTCGCATGGTGGAATGTATAAATGAACGAGTAGCCGAGCAAAGAAGGGTGAAGAAAGCGAACTAAAAGAAGGGAGAAAAAACGAGGAGTAGGATTTACTGAGTTTTGAGGCTCTCGATTATTTAGTTGAGCAAGAGGCTTCCGTTTGTTCGGTCGATTGATGCTTCAACGGTCGTATACGAACAGCATTGAGTATCTAGGACGGCGAAAGATCAAAAACATGTTGTTACTTTTTGGTTCGACTTGTGCGCTCGTTGCTGGCATTCTCATATATACAAAATCTCGAAAAAATTGGCCGCTCATTTTGCATGAGATTCTGTATGAGATCAAATACAATATTCTTGGATCCAAAGAACTTATTATTGACAGACTGGAAGCCCGTTACAACAAGACTGGTAAGACTTTATGAATACTTTTTCTTAATTACTTGTTTTTTCTTACTAATTTACGGCACTTTCACTTACGTACGTGTTTGCGTCTACACTTTACGTTGCCGCCGAGACTTCAAATTTGGACAACGCATTGTAATAAATGCTACGGCCTATAAAACTTAATTAAATTTTCAAGCATGCATGCACGCATTTCTATCGCTGCCTTGGGAACCAGCAATGGATTAAAAATTTTTATTAAGGTTGATTGAAAGTTTAAACTGATTAAAACTTATGGATCTTCAAAACATCTTATGCAATTGACAATTGACTAAAAGTCAATGTGTCTTAGCGCCTATAACGTATCTATATACGTCAAATTTCATTGACTCCATAAAGCTTGATCCTGTTGTATAAATATAATTTGAATTTCAGATATGCCAAGAAAAACTGGTAAAATTGCCATTGTTACTGGAGGATCACGGGGAATTGGTGCAACCGTTGTAAAAATGTTACTACAATGTGACATGGAAGTAATTATTGGTGCGTTTTCAACTTGTAAATTGTGCGATAATTAAATGACTAAACTATAAATTATTTAAATACATTTTGCAGCCTGTCGTACACCTGCAGCGGGTGAAAAGGCGATTAGAGAAATTCGAAAATCTGGTGTTAATGATGGAATTGCAAAGGTTTACATGTTGGACAATGCGGATTTGAATTCCGTGCGCAGATTCGCAGACTGTATCAAGAGAGATTACAGCCGAATTGACGTACTTGTAAATAATGGTAATAAACAAAAGTTTTTTTTACATTCTTCTATAATTATTTGACTTATCTCCATTTACATTTAGTCATTTAATTCTCTTATAGCTGGGATCATGTTTACACCTTATTCTGAAACAAAGGATGGCTTCGAGCAACAATGGGCGATCAATTACTTGTCACATTTCTTATTGACATCGTTATTGTTACCTTTATTAAAAAATGGCGGTTCACCATCGGAATGCGCCAGAGTTGTTAACGTATCGTCGTGCGCTCACCTTGTGGGCATCATCAATTTCGAGGACATCAATTACAAGTAACGAATCAATACAGTCAAAGAAGTACAAAATGAAAAATTAATAGAAACACATTTCGAAATGACTTGTCGGAAATTTTCTTTGAAAAATATTCTATCTAGAAATAAAAGCACTGCTGCATTTCCGCTTCGGGCTTCAACGTATCTCACGCTATATTGTTTTTATCATTACTATCTTAATCAGAAAATTCTTGAAAGCATCTTTTCGTTATTTTTCTTTATTCCATGACAGGGAGCGGTTCATCACATCCGCCGCTTATGCTCAGAGTAAATTGGCTCAAATGATGTTCACAAAATCGCTTCAAAAACTTTTTACCGAGAAACAACTACACATTCAAACTTATGCCGTCCATCCTGGAATCGTTAATACCGATCTGTTCAATGTCACTTTTTTAAGCAAGTATTTCAAATGGTTGCTGCCTCTAATATTTAAGGTAAATCGCATGACACATTTTTCCAAATCTTTTCATGCTCCGAATGTTTTAGCTAATCATTACCAAATATTAATTCGTTACAGACTCCTACCGAAGGAGCAACACCAATCGTTCATGCAGCTGTAAGTAAATCTGTCGAAGAAAGAGGTGGAATCTATATAAGTAATTGTAAGGAAAGTCCTGTAAATCCATTAGTCTCAGATGCGTCAATTTTAGATCGTCTCTTTGAACTCTCCTTAAAACAAGTCAGGTTAAATGACTTTTTTCAAGAGTTATAATTGTCTTTTATAGTGGTCTCATCAAAATTGAAACTGCTGACTGCATTTATTTCCGCTAAAGTATTTCATTACTGCTCTTGTGAATGCTAGAGCATATTGTTAGGTCAGCAATTCTATGGCAGACATACCGTGTAAAGCATTCTGTGTTATTAATATTTGTCTTGGTACATTTTGTAAAAATAAATACTACGATAGATAATTAATAGTTAAAGTAATTCATTGCACTCCAGGTTCTCTTAATAACACTGAATTGATTTCACTGATAAGCAAAGTATAAAGATTGCTCTCCTCAGTATATTTATTTGAGTTACGTGAAATGCTTATAAGGGAATTGACAAAAATATACATTAATGTCACAGAGAAAAATATTACATATCTCACATTGGTGGTAATGTATTAACGACACAAAGGAATACTCCAATTGTTGTATTAGTTGCTTATACGATTCTATCTACACCGTAATACAGAATCATAGCACATCGTTACATTTCAAGCCCTTGAAAAATTTCAGTAAACAAAGGTGTTTATGCATAGAAGTACAAATTAAATGTCATAAGTTACTCTTAGGGTTTTTTTTATTGTGTTTAAGATAATTAGAAAACGGGTGATGAGAACACTAAGTGAACTACCAACCAAATGAATAAAGTAACCTATTTGAAATAAACAAAAGTAGCCATACTGCGTAGGGCTAATATAAAAGCAATGAATGTCTGGTGTGACATTATTATTTGTTACAATTGCAGCCGTGATCTTAATAAATTTTCAAATTGTAGCTAAATCTTTATTTTATTAATAAAGAAATTTAATTGTCTACTCAATGGATATAGATATCCACTGGTTCACTAATTTTTATTTTACTAATTAAATAGCAGTCCTCAACACGAGTTCCATTGTATGCTAATAACGGTATACTACTCCGTGCATTGATAATCGGACAAATTAGTACTGCATTATATGCGTAGCATACGTTGTAAAACTGAACAGTAACATCCTGCAAAATAAAGATGAGTCAATTGATCACAGAGGGTTGCTATTAAATTAGCTGAGTCGAAGCTAGGGGATGGACCATTTACAATAAACTGATATGTATTTGAGATTTTGGGGAGTTACAGAAGAAAGCGCTGATAAGAAAGTTAATAGGTAATCTATGTAATCTGGATAATATTTTGTTCATTCCAGGTTTCACATATTATCTGGGGCCGTATGTCATTGGTTAATACTACTAACGTGTACTAATTAAAATTGTAGCACCAAATTCCTATACGAAAAAAGTTCCATTCAATGAACTCTCACGAGGAAGGTACGAGAAGTGTTATGAATCATGAATATTGATATCACCGCGCGTATTCGCTATTTCCGCTTTCTTTAGTTGATGAACGATATTTAAAAATGAGCAATCTCTATTAATAATTGCACAAAACCGAATAGACAATTAGCTACAGCAATGCGTTAATAACATATTGTTCGGTCTTAATTGACTACAGTATGTCGAGTTATGCGACCTTCTCTTCATTTTGTAATTCGTTACTTTGATTGTTAATTAAGAAATCTTAATCTAAGAGTACCTATCGCTCGATTTACGTGATGGATTACAGTGATTAGCAGAGGTCCGTTTAATGAAAGTAAAAACTATTAACGATACAGCAATTTAATTACTAATTTAATGCAAAAGCAAGTGTAATTAACTTATTTTTTTATAATCATTGTTGAACCTACGGTGAGTCTTAAGGTGTTTTTAATCGATATATCGTTTCAGAAAGAAAAAAAGAATATTAATGAGACTAGAGTAGCGCACTGAGTATCGAAAAAAGAAATGTCGACAATGGTCGTGTAATAAAAGAACTGATGTATCCTAATTAATTAAGACAGTTAATTACAATTATATTACAATATTAAAAAGTATTAAAACGAATCGAATCAACGTATGATTAAAATGGTTTTAAACATAACGGGTTCTCGGTGCTGTATTCTCTATATATATTTACAAATACAAAAGCTGCTGCGTGAATTTGCGTAACAAAATAAAATTTAGGATTTAACAAGAGCACGTACTTAACGTCACGAGCTTATTTCGCAACAATTGCAAGACTGCGCAACAATTGTTATGATTGACAAGTATTACAAAGTCAATTTTGCATCAACAATTCGAAGAACTTCAAATGATTATGCTCACTTTGCACCGTGTTATAAAACCGTGTGATGCTTCGTTATATTGCACTGATCAGACGCTTCCAATGCAGACTAGGCTTTTTCGCAATGTTTGGTCGAAATTTAAGTATCAGCATAGATATTTTCGACCGATCAGTCGAGAGATAAGGCCTGTTTGTACTTTTAAAGTGTAATACTCAAAATATTTCATCCTGTGTAGACGAAGAAAGACTTATTAATGTAATTGGATGAGAATTTTTTTAAAGTTCAAGAGAACTTCTGTCCATCATGGAATGAGCCTCAACTGCATCAGAATCGCTATAGATCGTTTGTTTCAAACAATAAATAATAATCTATGAAAAAAACATTTAATAACATCTTCCAAGTTCAATGGAGGCTGCTTGCCGTTCTCCTAATAATACACCGTATGGTATTAATAACGTCAAATAAATTAGAAAATTGCATGCATGGTAAAAAGAAATAAAATTAAGAAAGGCGGCTGCAGCTGCTACAATTGCTGCCATCACCGATTGACGTTGTTTTCCCATTTATCGAGGTTGTGTTCGTTTCGTACCTTGGTAGCTCCTTGCTACGTGCTTGCTGAAATATTTTACTAGTTTCCTGTACAATGATCACAAGGACTTTCTGAATATTTGAAGTCGGCTTACCTCCATAAGCTCAGCAGCTATTTCCATGAAAAGCCGCTCAACATTTTCAGCTTCCTTTGCGGATGTCTCAAGGAAATACATGCCATGTCTCTGGGCAAAATCTTCACCAACGTGAGTTGGTATTTCTCTATCATCTCGGTCTATTTTATTTCCTATATTTAACAGTAATGATAAAAACACATAATGGTTTACTTATTGAATAGAATTACTCCATATAACATATTCTGCATGCTGGTACATATTCTTTGTTTCATTATATCTAGAGACTAAACTATTCAAGTAGTCAACCTACCGACTAATATCCTTAGGACTTTATTGCTTGCATACTCTTCAATTTCTCTTAACCATTCAGGCAGACAATCGAACGTTGGCTGACAAGAAATATCATATACTAAAATTAAAGCATGAGCCGATCTGTAATAACTTTGTGTTATTGACCGAAACCTTTCCTGGCCAGCAGTATCCCAAATTTGCAGCTGAAAAGATACAAACAGGCATATATTATCTTACAAATAAACCTGAATGACAATTTTAATGAATTATGCAAGAATGTATCATACAAAGAGAAAGTCAAGGAAGTAATAGATCTTAGTATAAAGATTTATTACAACCATTTCCTAGAAAGTTAAGTTAATGAGCATAACATTTAGGCAGTATTAAACAATTCCAAGTACAAACCTTAACTTTCTCATTTTCCACTTCCACAGTTTTAATCATAAAATCAACTCCAATAGTTGCTCCTTGACCCGGTGGGAACAATCCCTGAAAATACAAAAAACTAATACTACAAATAGAAGAGAGTTATGAATATTTTATAAGGAGATCTCCATATATGAAATATCTTGGATGATTCACTTTTACAATAACAATAACAAGTCATTAAGAAACAGGATTAAGAAATAAATCTTCAAGTTATATTTTAGTTAATAAAAAAACATTGTCAAAGATATCCTGTAATCTGTTAATCTCACTGATATATCAAAACATTAAAAGTGTCTCTCGTCTCTCACCTGTGTAAATCGGCGAACGAGACATGTCTTACCGACACCGGCGTTGCCCACAAGAACGACTTTAAAGAGGAACTTGTAGTCTTCCATTGCATTTGTCTGAATGCGATCAAAAGTGTCGAAGAAACGGTTCTAACACTTCATTTAAAAACACGGCACACACACTTTCCACAGTCCCTTACCTTGAGTATAGCGGGGCTAGCCCGAAAATTACAACACTTTCTTCCTCGTCGCGGCTCTCGCGACACTTTTTTTTTATTTCACAAGAATCCACACGAACTCAAACATATTTTCCATCGATTCTGTTTCCCTTTAAAGGTAATCTATCTTTTTGACAGTTTTCACGATATATGCTTCCGTATACGTTAATATTTTACACTCAAACATCCCGTCGATCCCGTCCGTCTGTCACTACGATGTTTCCCTACCGAACTGTTGTTCGCATGTAGTTTCCAAAGCGAATCGCAGGTATTTCGCAAGGGAACTATCGAAATATTACATTCCCTTAGATCACGATTGGTTACTTCTCTTGGAGATGACGTAATTCTCGCGGGAGCGACAGTATGATTACTCTATTTGGAGCAAATTGAGATAAAGACTGTGAAAACATTGTTTATTTTTACTTGACGACAATAGGAAATGTCATTTTCTGAAAATATGAAGCTTATTAACGATTGCCTTCAGGAATAATATTATTTTATTATTTTATTTAATTTTAAAGTTGAAAAATTGAGTTTCGTTGTTTCATGTAAATCATCCTGAATATTGCTACAGTGGCGTCATATGAGTGGCAAGGTAGGGAACTAATGTTGTACGCAGCAACATTGTTAGAGAGTCCGACGGCTATAGTAACGAACGCTTTCATTGGCTGTTGCATGAGGTAAGAAGAGCATGACGATTCCATCAGCCAATCACTGACTTCGTTTCTCATTTGAGAATCTCCGTCCCGTTATAAACTACAAAGGCATGGTTGTGCATGGTAGCCATTTTACGCGAGTCCTTCGTTCCGTCTGAGCAGTAGTGCGTGTGTAGTCTTGCGGAGAATAGAGTTTAATTGTGTACCGCAATGTTCTGTGGTTCAAAATGATTGAATAAGGTAATTTTCTCAAACATTTGGAATAACGTGAAGCGTTCTCAGGCTCTGTGATTTGGAAGGTCTACATACGTATTCTGTAAAACAGTATTCGACGGGCGTTGGGTAAAACCAGCTGCGTGATAGCTTCCCGTGATTACGTTGATATATTTATGTCGACTTCCCAAAGTGACTGACTGACTGCTGTGCACACGTATTATATTCATTAAATTTATCTAACAGCAGCATCTTGGCTACAAATATTGGACGAAGAGAGCCAGGCCGCTTTTCGGCACTTGAAAAGATTGCTCGCGCAACCACTTTCTTCTAATATTATGTAAATACTGAAATGTGCCGATATCCGACACTAAATATCATATATATAATGCTTAAGGCCTCGTGTAAACGTGTTACTAACGATACTTGAGATTTTCTAAACATTGTGTTGGACCAGTTCTACTTTCTTTTTCTTGTAATCTTAAGAGTTCCCCTCCACTAGACCCAAAAAAAGCTACCGTTTATAAACACCATTCACCCAACGATACAATCTCGTATTAAAATCCTAATTTCTGTTTTGAAACAATATTTAATAATGAAGTTGATTACTTTTTTATTTCAATGTAATTAATACATATGTGCAATTACAATACTGTAGCATCTTAATCCCAGAGTCTAACACGCTAATTCAAATAGTCAAGTTTATCTATGATTATATACAATATCGTCATTTAACTATATTTTTATTTTTTTATTTTACAAAACGTATACAATCGTCAATAAAGATTCTCAGCTGGCTCTTCCTCTTCTGCCACTCACTCGATGCTATCAACAAGAATATATAAAGTAACCACAGCGCAATTTTTCTGCTTCAGTGCTTAGTGTTCCTGTCAGGTTGACACGGACCCACTACATTAACCTATCATCCCACATCACAACGTCGAGATGACGTCGGCGAAGTCCAAGGAGATAGCTGACGAGTATATCTCGTCGCTGTCTGACTTGACGATCAACAGCAAGCCGCTCATTAACATGCTCACAATGTTAGCAGAGGACAACGTCGAACATGCTCCTGCGATTGTCCAAGCCGTCGAGACCCACCTGCAAAAGGTTACCTATCATTTGTAGTTATAAACAAAAACAGAAAACAACAAAAAAAATAGTAAAAGATGTCTTACGATTCCGGGAAGTCTATTCAATTGACCCGATTTCATGGTGTAAGACATTCACTATGTCCGTGGTCGTCGCATATCCGGATATTTGTCGACATTCTAACCTAGATTCATTAAAATGTACACGTTCGATCGAACATAGTAAAGCCGTGTTGTCATTTTTTCTTTGACAAATTTTCAATAAAACGAACATTAAATGTTACGTATATTTGGATACGTTACGACCGAGGAAGACTAAACCTGTCGTTCGTTACAAAGGCTGATCACTTATGTAAAATATAGTAAAAATTTGTTGCACTGCATGTCGTGCAGAAAATAATGAATATTAGTAAACAAACGTATTTTCGTGACGATTTCGAGACAATTATTCACACATATTAACCGCCATTATCGACCGAGAGAAAAGTTTATTTATTATGAACGAGAGTCCCGTTGTTTCCTTGCATAATATCCGCGCTTTGTCAAGTATGTAACTTTTAATCTAATTGTGCAATCGGCATTGAATTTAGTCGGAATTTTGTATGGTGCCGTATTGCATAAAGTTTGAGGAAAAAAAAAATGAAAAGAAAAATCTAATCTACAAGGAACGACGATCGTTCAGAGAATACTTACTATAGTAAAACGTTAAGTTATAGTCACGATCAACAGAGAAGTTTTACAGCTCAGTATATTCGTTAAAGAGATATAAAGTTCTGTCTGTGATAATAATACTCAGTATTATGAATATATCATGATGTTGTGGAAATAAAGTACTGTTTTTACTCCATTGACATCCACACCGCTATCATTTGTTTTTAAACATTCTTTCTGTCTTTTCTCTCTCTCTCTCTTTCTCTCTCTATCTCTATCAGCCTATCTACTCGTAATATCTGTTTGTCTATCCACTGTTTCGGCTTCGATGATATTTTCCACATTTTCCATTTTATGGTTAACCTTCGTTCGTATCCTGTATACCTCTTTACCGTAAAAAATAAAAAAATTAAAAAAAAAATAAAAGAGAAGCCGATAGCGGGAAATTCAAATTCCGTCGACGCTTCCAATGACATTTTACCGTTTGATTCTGGTTGAGGGCGATCTATTGGAAACTGCACCCAATTTTTGTTGTTATTCCTTCACTTTCACGTTTGTCTCTTAAAACGATTTTGTTAAGTAGACGAGAAAATGTATGTATCGTAAATGGGGAATGATCGCATCAATCATTCTGTAATATAAAATAATAATTACGTATCGATCGAATCGATCGTTTCACGATTGCCTTATACTTCTGATGAATAAAATTGAGAGAGAAAGAGCACGAATCCTTCTTCCGCTTCTTCCGACTTACTTTCACGTACTATCTGGATTAAACGGCTTAGCATTGATGAGAAATGACCTGGCGGAGGCAGTGTTGTGTTACTCTAAATAAGTGAGTGTCGTCATGAAGATTCGTCCAAGAAGTCTGGTACTAATGGGTAACCAGTTATGCGGTGATGGCAGCCAGTAGTACTGAGTGAAGTGAAGCATACCGAATAGTGGGATAGTGTGTTGTTGTGTTTTACTAGGTGAGAAGCGACATCAAGCTACCGGTTCTTTACCTCATCGACTCGATTGTCAAGAACGTTAACGGAGCCTATCTAAACCTCTTCACGCAAAATATTGTCAATACCTTTTGCGGTGTTTTCGAGAAGGTAATACCATTAAAATAATAACAGTATCTACGTAGGTTAGACATAAGAAACGTAAGACGTTCGAGTTTTTGGATTCAGACGTAAAGATTGTTTGTATTTAGAAAGGAAAAAAAGGCAGTACTATAAAAATATACTACCCGGGTAAAATCGATTTTCTCTTTGTACTGTTAATATTTTATACACTGTAAGATAATAGTTTTGTCGATACGGGATCGTTGACTTGGTACTCGGAGTATATGACTTAGCCTGCAGGGGACAGTAGACTGTCGTAGGTCATAATACTTGACAGTTGTAAAACTTAGTGGCCATTGTAGAGTCTTGAAGTCGTTAGAGGATCGGGTGGTACTGTTATTGTAATATTTGATTCGTAATACAGGTGGACGAGAACACGAGGGCCAGTATGTGGAAATTGCGACAGACTTGGAACGACGTTTTCCCGTCGAAGAAGCTGTTCTCTTTGGACGTGCGAGTGCAAAGTATTGACCCTGCTTGGCCAATCACGGCTTCTCCCACTGCCATATCTTCTGGGTCCATACACGTCAATCCGAGATTTCTCTCAATGGTAAGAGACTTTTTGGAATTTTAGTCATTGACGTGGTTATTTAAAGGAGAGTTTTGGCGGATACGCGGGAGTACGGAAAATGGTTGATTTCATAACTAAATTTACTTTCAGCCGCAACCAGCTACTCCGACGATCGTACCGCCGATTGTACCAGCCGTGAAGCTACCTCCTGGCGATCCAGTCTCGACGACGGAGGCTGCAATGAGGGAACAACTGTTGAAGAAGCAGCGGGAGTTGTTGGAGTTACAAAAGAAGAAGATCGAGCTGGAATTGCTGCAAGCGAAAGCCAGCTTGGAACAGCAGCAAAGACAACTGGACAAGCAAGCTGGGACTTTGAAAACGGAAGCGGTACGTATATCGAGCGTGAGCTTGTACGGGATAATTTAATGAATTTCGGATTTTAATGAGTGTGACGTTTTCGTTTTTCAGGTTTTACCAACAGTGCAAGTTGCGCCATCAATGGAGAATGTACTTCAGGGAAAACCTGTTGCTCCTGTTGTGCCTAGTCAAGCGCCAAAACAGGTCCCTAAACAGGTGAATATTCGAATCCGCATATTAATATGAATGTGTAAAGAGTTGTAGGAGACGGGAGAAAGGATGTGATATCTCAGAGTCTTTGTGAATGTGGTTATAAGAGCGACGGGTCTGCTTATTTCAGTTTCCGGCTGCAACCGCATCGCTGCTAAAAAACGCCGGGGGAAATGCGGGCGGTACGCGAATCGCTCCGGCAAGTAGCATAGCCGTAGCATCGGCTAGACCAGTAGTATCGCGCGATCCGCGACTGAAGTCAACGGCTCCAGTTCCGGAGCTGGGAACAGGAAACGTGGATCCTCGACTCCGACAGGGAACGACTGGCCAAAAGGATTCCAGAATCGACGGCCAGACGCAACCAGTCCCTAACATGATCACTGTACTTTCAGACCAATTAAAGCAGCAGTTAATATCGAAACAGGCTGTGACTAGCACTATGAACAAGCCTTCGTCAAATTTCGCCAGCTCAGATACCTCGACGACAAATGCTAGTAGTAATAGTAATGCTAATGCGAATCTTACTAGCTCGAGCACGAACAACAACACCAACAACAATAATAAAAGTTTCAGTGGTAACGCAAATAAAGATGCTGTCTCGCATCGCACGAGCCAAAAGAAAGACCCCCGATTGTCTAGTAATAATAGCGCTAATCTAAACAGCAGTAGTACAAAGAGCGGCCAGGGTCAGTCGTCCACGGGCGGCGGTAGCTCTTCGGCTTTGTCCGGGAGCGGTAGAGGAGCTGGAGGAAGCGGTGACTCCAAGTCGAAAGATTCAAAGAGCTCAAGCTCGAGCTTGTCCTCGAGAGGCTCTTCGTCCTCGACCAATGAGAAATCCTCCGCTTCCTCGAAGTCCTCCCATAGGAAACTAGGAAACAAATCGCGGTCTAAGCAGCCGCAATCATCGCCGAGCAAGATTCCGAAGGTCGAGCGCGACTTCAGTCCTGCTAGGTCGAAATCCCGCGAGAAAGACAGCGGCGATAGTTCACCGTCCGTGCGTACCTCTCCTCAATCCTTTCAAACATCCAAGAACCGAAAGAAGAATTCAAAATCGAGAAAGCGCACCCCAAGTCCACCTTATAGAATCCCTCGGCGCAACGAGAACAAATCCATCTCCTCTTTGAGTAATTCCGTTGGTCTTACCGAGGAGGAGCAATCAGGTTCCTTGATAGTATCTCCTCCTCATCCACCTACCTTCAAAGAGATTAGACCCAACGCTCGACAAAGAAACTACGTGCGACGCAATAAAGAAGGCAGCCACAGTCCGGAGCCAAATGCGCCCGGTACAGTGCAGCTGACCCAGACTACTATTTCTGAACCCATCCTGGATGCCTCCAGCAAAGACGAGGATCTCAGGGCGACTATACCATTGGCCGGTGCTGCCAGTGCAATCAACGTCTCAGAAAAGAGTGAGTCCATGTCTTCCATGGTGTCGCGTTCCTATCTTTACCAAGCTTCTTTTTCTTTTTTTTTAATTTCTTTTTCAATTAGGTGATCTTTGTGTTTGTAGCTATAGATGCCTGGGTACCTCATTAATTTTGTATTACATCTTTTTTTTTTAATTTCCTTCAATGTACTTGTAGCATTGGGGCTGCAAGGTAAGCTCCATTTCTGGATATACCTCTTAACATTATGTATCTTTAAACCTTTTTTCTCCTTAGACACACAGTCCATTGCTTTACACAGTAACTCATTGCGTAATATTAGAAAAGACGCTGAATTGGTTTAATAGGGCAAGTGGTATTGTTACGAGGTTTAAAGTTGCACTCCAGACTGATGTCTTTTACAGAGGAAGATTTGGATCTTCGCGTGTTGCCAGCCGTTGGTGCCAACAAGAGACAGAGCACCGAGCATCTGGAATCTTCTGTATCTAAGAAAACAAAGGCAGAGAAGTTCGATGCGTGAGTATTTTCTGTTTTTAAAAATACCTTAGAAAGGTGCAGGACATTGTGCAATGGGAATTATGTCTTCGACAGTTTGTTTGGAAATGAGGACGTCGACTTGCGAACCCTGACACATCCTAAAGCTGGTAGACCTCCGACACCACCTCCACCCGTCATATCCGGCGAGGATGGCAAAGATGGGTGGGCGAAGCTGAAAACACCATCGAAGGGTGATCGAGAAAAACAAACAGGTGGTCCAGATGATAAGCGTGAACGAGATCGTAACAGAGATCGTCTTGGAAGGCCTCGATTATATAATAAATTACCTGATGATCCTAAGGAGAGGAGAAGAACTCTTTCGAGCGACGATCAAGATCCAAGAGGTGCTGGTCGTCGCGGTAGAGATGATAAACCAGAGAGAAATGCGGATAGGAATATTGAAATTATTATGAAACAGGCTGCCGAGCAGTTGAATCAGGGTTCTATCACTAAAACACAATATAATACACTGATTCAGGAAGTTCTGCAGATGAGCGAAGATCAGAAATTGAGAGCAGCTCAGCGAAAGGAAAAGGAAACCGGGTCGATAGTTTGGGAAAAGGGTGTGAACAATCTTGATATTAATTTGACTTCTGAAAGAGCAACCTTCAGTCCGTCGAGCGATGGAGAAGGTCATCGAGGTGGGAAAGACATGGCGTTATCCAGGAATCAGAACGGTCCCAGATGGCAGAATCAGCCATGGCAACAACCGGGACCATGGGCGCATCCGCCAGGTCCAGCATTTTCTGGACCTCAAGGACACTTTAATTCAGACTATCGACCAATGGGTCCTTGGCAAGGACCAAGGCACTATGGACCTCTCAGACCAGAATATAATCAGTATCATGGCGGTTTCAATCAAAACATGCCAAATCCACGATTGGGTCCAGGAATGATGGGTTCTATGGGCCCTAATGGACCGATGATGTCAAATATGATGACGAATGGACCTATTGGACCAATGGGCATGTCTAATTCTCCAATTGCACCTGGAATCGGAATGGCGGGAATGAATGGACCAGGTTCAATGATCATGAACAACGGACCAATCGCGCCTAATCAAATGCCAAATATTATGGCCAACTCTAACGTAGGATCTCTTGGTTCTGGAACTACAGGAGGTAGAAATATATCGCCAAACACGATGTCTAAATATGATAACGAAGATAGTGAAAACAGTTTTGGCGGAACACTAGTCAAGAATCAAGGACAATGTAATCGTGAATTACCTCTACCGGATCCTAAACTATTGGAAGAGATTTCTAATGACTCCATGAAATCAATAAACATCGATACTATTCCAAGAGAGATAAGATACTATGGGCAAACTGGTGTTGTCTTTATGAGTTGGGACGATCCAAGAGAAATTGGTTTCCAGGATGGCATAAGGAGGGTTCTCATCGACGACAAAGATACCATCACCTGCGCATTTAATGATCCTTACAAGGAATTTATGTACGAGGGTGAAGTTCACAGGTATAAATCATTAATAAAATTTTTTAAATGATACCCATGAAACTGAAATATATTTAACATTTATCTACGGAATTATTCTTTCTCAGAATTCGACTAGGCGCACCGACGAGGGAGTTATACATTGATGATCGCTGGTATGAATGCTACTTTGGTGGACCAGCAATTACGATAGAATTGGGAGACAAGAAAGTCAATGTAAAGCTAGAGGGTCCACCACCTCAAGTCAAGATAGGAACAGTCAAGAGAACTGATCTTGTAGTCGGCAAGATAAATCTAATTATCAATGCCAGGAATATGGTTCCTGTGTTCCTTGACGCTAAACCACAAATGTGAGTACCAGTCCTACGAGACAGATGTTTAAGATTACAATTTGAAATTAAATAATGATTTTTTAATCATTTTTTCTGTTCTCTCAGATTTGAAATTGAAGGAAAACCACATACACTCGAATTCATAGACGCGTTGCAAACTGTACTTTTGAATGGGCGACCTTTCAAAGTAGAATTTGGAGGACTGCCCAAACCCATCGTTGTCAGGGATAAGAAGCATTTCATAAGGTTTTCTGTACTGCCAAGAGGCGTGCGTGCTGGATGTGTAAGAATAGCTGGAATGAGAGGGGAAGGTCCAATTGAATCGCCACCACCACCTCCTCAGGCGGTTAGCAAATCTAAAGTGGATGTTGTGTCAGCTGCACCGACGTTACCAGCTGTGGAACCTGATTCGACGTCACAAGATGGATCTGATCTTGCTTTGACTACAAAACCAGGTAAGTCTCAACTTGTATTGATTTATCGGCATTTAATAAGTATACTAAGAATGCCTTACATCAACATTATATACTTTTAGATTTACAACTGGATATCCTGTCGTCAGTGCTGCCATCTGCAATGGCACCTTCTTCTGGACTTTCATATCATGCAGAACCCACGGAAAGTTCTGCAGCACCAGCACCTGTATTGTCCTTACCGTTGAACATGAACGAGCTATTCCAAAGGCTCGTTGAGACCGGTATAGTTCCTAATGTAGCCGAACAAAAGAAACCGGAGGAAGAAGAAAAGAAGGAACCGGAAATACTACCGGTGTCCTTCGACAAGCCAGAAACTCTTAAAATGTAAGTCATAGTAAATGTATTCTGAGTATTTTTAAATATAATAATAAATCTAATATGTCTCTTTAAATTGCAGTAAGCAGCCGGCTATTGCAGCAACCCTGTACAGTGGGATGCAATGTAGCTCTTGCGGTGCAAGGTTCGCACCTGAACTTGCAACTAGATACAGTCACCATCTTGACTGGCATTTTAGACAAAACAGACGTGAAAGAGATTCTGCCAGGAAGGCTCATTCACGACCCTGGTATTACGATGTCAGTGATTGGATTCAGTTTGAAGAAATTGAAGATCTCGAAGATAGAGCACAAAGTTGGTTCGAGACTGAAAAACAGACTGCGGAGAGCGAAGGTGCTGCCACCGAGGACTCTCCTCAGGAAACTGTGCAACCTAGTGTTCCCACGGGATCTGATGAGGAGTCCAGGTGTCAGGTTTGCCACGATGCTTTCGAACAGTTTTACAACGAAGAAAAGGAGGAATGGCATTTGAGACCAGCAGTTAACTTCGAAGGCAAGAATTACCATCCCCTGTGTCTGGAAGATCATAAGGTAAGAAATTTTTATTTTTGAAGGGACTTGTGTAACTGCGCTTTACTCGTCACAGTCTTTTTGATTAATTTCTTTTGACTGTTACTACTCTTTTTCTGCGCTCATCGTACATAACAAATTGTTCGTCTGTTGCATCCTACGAAAATAGGAAAAGAATCTTGTGGTATGTGCTTCATAATAATTAATAATTCACTCAGTAGGCTGTACCTTTAGAAAATCACTGAACCTCTGCGAGCTAACAGTTCACGAGTGTACTTAGTAATGATTTGAGTATCAAGAAAAATCAGCACATATTAGATAACATGATCCTTATATATTATAAGACATTGTGTTACGTCAGTGAATAACAAGGATGTCCTTGAATTTTTAGCGAGTCCTGGAGAAAACGGCGTTGGCGCTTGACGAGAGTCTGGCGGAGCTTGAGGATGAGAAGAAAGAGGAAACACAAGTTAGTACGGAGACAACTAAGGAAGGGGAAGACGAGCAGGAGGAATATGATCCTGAGCAGCCGATAAAGAATTCCGTATTAGACGAGTCGATGGAAACGTCATGTGAAACGAGTGCAGAGACTCCTGTGGAAACAGAGAGTACCGATCAGTCCAAAAAGACAGAGGATGATGAAATGCAAGAAGACCTTGAAAGAGATAAAGACGAAGCGGAAACGCAGCCGGCGAATGAAACTGCAGAACTGTCAGAACCTAACAAACAGGGATCGGAAACGTCGGTTCAAGAGGAAAAAGAAAAAACGGAGGAGACGGAGATCGAATGCTTTGAGAATGTTAAAATTAAAGAAGAACCCATCGACGAGGATGATCTTCCCCAAGGTCAGGATGAAGAGCAGCTGGAGTTTGCCAACTTAGAAATAAAGGAAGAACCTGTCGATCCGGAACCCGGTAAGTTCTTATATATTATCAATTGCATAGCCGTGCATAGTGCACAGGGTCCTTTGAATACCGATTTGAATGAGTCAGAGGACAAATGCATATTAGGAGGAGGTTAGACCCGAAGTACTCTATTGGACACTGTGACAAGCAGTGCAGTAGGTGATGTATTATTATCCCATAGTAGAAAGTAGAACACGATAGACTTTTATTTTAATCTGCATGACGAAATTCCATTTCGAAAAATAATTTTCTTACTTTTCTCGTTACGTCGCCAAAACACCTTACGTTCCATATTTTAGGCACCAAACCACATAAGACATGTGGGAGTGTCTTATTCGTTATTAGACACTTGAAAGTAGAAAAATTGCAAGTTAACAAGCTCCTGAATGCTCAAGTCAATATGATTGCTTTTGGCATATGGCTCTACACAGCATCATGCATTCTTATCAAATATCTTCTACCTTATCACAATCATTTGAACCTAACAGGAAGTGGATAATATTGCGATATAAATAACAATAACTGGTAAAAGAAAATAAATCATGTAACGGATTGTTCTCACCAGAGCCGGATGAGAGCGTAGTCAGTGAACCAGCAATGGTTGACACGACCCATGCTGCCATGAAGAGTTCAATCGATGGTAACGTCGAATTGGAATCAGCACCAACGTCCATTCCTGCGGCGCCATCCCGGATAAAGATCAACATAACGAAACCCTTGAACACAAGCAGTAACAAGGAAACTGAAGAACCAAAGGAGAAGCCACAAACAGAGACCCCCGACGAGGAGAATCCTGAACCGTTGCATCCAGCATCGGTAAAACCCAGTTTGCAAGGAAGAAAATTGTCGACCTTGCCTCCAGTGGATAAAGGACACGAGCTGTCCGGACTCTGCTCCATCATGTAAATAGTATTATACAAAGTGGTCGATGATTAATTTAAGAACGACGTGACCGGGCTCCTAGGGAAGCGTCACTGACTTTTCATTTCTGTCTAGATATAGTTAGATACTAAGACTCTGTGCACGCAACATGTACGTGACTTTCTGTACAGCCCTTACGACATAACGAAGGACGGCTAGAATTATTTTTTCTCTTTCTCGTACTGGATCTTCGTGGTTAGTTTGTTCGCTTACTCGCAGTCGTATGAGCAATTTATTGTTTATCGAATTAATGTTTCAAATAATTGATACATTGGTAATTGTGGATTGGGCGAGGAAGAAGGTTTTTTTCATCTCATGTTTGTCTTTTGGTTTCGTTTTTTTTTTAAGTTTCTGTGTTACTAGTGTGTCAGTCGCTATGTCGTGTCGGCTAGTAGGTCTTTGGGCAATTTGTAAAGAGAGAAAAGGTAAATGAGTGAGCGCTGATTTAAAGAATATTGGTGCGTACCTATGTCACAAGGTCGTAAATTGGCGAAATCTGTATATATTAGTTGTAGATTAGCTACTAGAACCTAAGGTAGCTCTCGAGAATAACGTGAACTGGCATTCCTCGTAGTATCGCGTGCAGTCGAGTATAAATCGTGAAAACTAATTGAAATAGTTGACAAACGAACCAATAACTACGACTCGCACAAAGGACATAGAGAATTTCATACCGTTTATAATACTTTGTAAAAGATATGAGGAAGAGTTGTGAAAAGTATAGTTGAGGATACTTTTTGAGTTTTTACAAATCATGATACTTATTTTGTTTTTACGTCAACTCTAGACTGAAGAAGATAGCTTGAGAGAAGCGAATGTGGTGCCTGCAGAAGCACATTCATTGAAGATCAATGAGAGATAGTCTCATCTTCAGTTGTTAAAAGTGTACAAAATGTGTGATATATGGTTATCTATTTTAATGTACATACATCCGGCGACAATACCGCTCGCAGATAATAACGGATAAGCGAAATTACTATAGAAAATCATTATTTTGTTGTATAAAAAGAAACACTTGTTGATCACTCCGGGGGTTTTGACTTTCTTTGGTTACTTATTTATCATCACCCTTATATATTCTTCTCTAACCCTTCTATAATACCTTAACTAGTTACTGCTGCTGGAGAAAGTATTCTTTTTCTTTTTCTCTTCGTATTGCATATGCAATTACGATTATTTGAATGAATAAAGAATGATTATTAAATACTTTATGCACTTTAGTTGAACTTCATCTTATAGTTAGTATAACAATAAAGGTTTATCAAAAAGTTTTAAGTGTCTTATTTTTTTCTTTTTTCTATAACATTGAACACTTTCATTCCTGTTAAGTCCGTTTGTTGAAGCTTTAAACTTTTGCTTCTATGGTATGACTATTATGATGGTCTGCTATAATTTTGTTCACAGATTACAATTGTGTGGCCATCTTGGAAAAGGAATTGTATCTTTGATACTGGCTATGCCTAAAATGCATTGTAAGAATCTTTCGAAGCCCATTCCAAAACCAGCTGTTGGAATATTTCCGTATTTTCTTAATTCTAAATACCACGCGAGATTTGGTAGTGTCGATAATTTGAATTTTAATTTCTCGTAATCATCTTCACGTACGCTTCCTCCTACGAGTTCTCCCACCTGAGGAGCCAAGAGGTCCAACGCAGCTACCTTTGACATCAGAACGAAAGAGAGAACATAGTTTTATGGAGATTCTCAATAGAACTAGACAATGGACCCAGTTTTCCATTTCTGTGGATTTATCTTACCTTTGATAAATCATTGGAGCATTCTTTCATATAGAATGGTTTTATTTCCTTTGGCCAGTTTATGACAAAAACTGGAACATCATTGTTATGTTGCACGAGGAACATTTCATGCTCCTTTGACAAATTGTCTCCATGTTTGATTGGAAAGGTTATACGATCTGCGTGATTATCCAGGATTTTTAATGCTTCCTCGTAAGTTATTAATCCAAATTTTTCATTAAGCCACTTTGGCTCAGATGCATCGATGTTATTCATGTCAGAAGCACCCTTGTCGACTAAGGCCCTAGTTACAGACTTAACAAGAAGCTCCACTTCCCTGGCAACTTCTTCAATATCATCAACAAATGCTAATTCAGCTTCTATCATGTAAAATTCTGATAAATGTAATCGTGTCCGAGAATTTTCAGCTCTAAAGGTTGGACCAAATGTATAAACCTTTCCAAGTCCCCTGAAAATATCCTTTTATAACATGTGGCGATGCAAGGTCCCATTTAAATAATATGATTATACCTTGCAAGAGCCTCTAGATGCAATTGACCTGATACAGTGAGATATGCTTTAGTGTCAAAGTATGACTGTTCCTCGGGTATATTGTCTTTTTTCATACTTGTTAAAATTTCATGTGAATCAGGTCTTACCGAGAAGACTTCACCTGCCCCTTCACAATCATTTGATGTTATTATTGGTGTATGTACATTAATAAAACTTCTTTCTCTGAAATGATCAGCAACAGCGGAAGAGGCTATATCTCTTAATCTAAGTACGCTAGCAAAACCTCTTGTCCTGGGTCTTAAGTGTAAGAACTTTCTAACATAATCTGTGCTGTACTGTTTTCTTGGTACGAATGGATATCCATTTATTACATCGCACTCTCCGATAACAGAAATTGATTCAGCACGTAACTCCATTCTGCCATTAGGAGCTAATGCCAGCTCTCCCTCAACAGACACACTACTCCCATAAGTCAAATTATTTGGTTTGTTAGATTTTGGTACAACAACCTGCAAGTACTCACAGCAGGAGCCATCATTGATATCAAGAAAAATATTATCTTTCATCTTGCGTACCGCACGTATCCATCCCTAATCGAAAATACGAGCTATTAGAGGCACCCAGAAAAATCTCCATTCCGAGAAAGCGTTAACGAACAACAGCCGTGTATATAAATGATATAATTGAAGAATTTCAATAAAATAATTGAAATTTCAAATTTCATACCGCCCACAGTAATATATAACGAGATCGGCATCAAACAATAAATAACGAAGAACGTAATGAAAATCGTCTAACCTTTACCAAGGTGCGCTTCCCCACAGCCTCTTTCACATTAGAGTCAGCAATTCTCGCAAAGTTGTGTGCCTCGCGTTTTGAGTAGACTAACTTTGAAGAAAATATCCTCGAAAAATTTCTTAGTATCATAATGAAAAGAATGCCTCTTGTAATTTACGTTGAACAAATCTTCAGAGAATAAATGCTATAAAATGGAATTAAATGAATGGGCTCTCTTCTCTTATCTACACAACGTGCGAACCACAGGCGTTACCAAGTTCCAATTACAACTGATTACAACCAACGAGCACGAAAACGCTATTGAAAAAGAAATTCAACTACTTAGGACTTTAAGCACATTTAGTTCGGGAATTTGCCACCTAAGGTGGCAGCACCTGCTGGAAGATTCGTAGTGTTATCAGAAATGAATAGGAGTTTCGGGTTCGAGCTCGTTCATTATTTTTTTTTATATTGATTTGTTCACTGTGCTTATTAGTTTTATTAATTATCTTAAGATTTAATAGATACGTGATTATATTTTACTACGTACATTTTATTACATTAAATACATACAATAAATACATTAATCACGGAGCATTTCTTCTTCCCGAGAGCCCGTAAATGACAAACCGGACAGATGAACATAAGTGTAAGTAAGAAACGAGTTTTTACATAGAAAACGTATTGGCCTGTTCAGGCACATCGGCCCTCGCAGCTATGAGGTGCCGGGTTGGCGGCAGGATATTATTATTTTTTCTTTAATCAGGTTACGCTGCGACCACGGACATATTAACAAAAAATTATGGAGAAACGTAAGTAGTAAAGCGTCAGTAATGCAGGAACGTCCACTCATCAGATATCACATCGACGCTGAATTAAAATTTGGGTCATGAAAATCATCTCATTGGAAATTTCTCAGTCGGGCGTTACGCCGGTGTTCTTTCAGTGCAGTGTATCTTGACTAGGGGCAAATCTTTCGCTTTTAACTTAGTTTACCTTTTGCATTTTCCTTGTCACTCGACTCGACTTCTCTTCTTTCCTAAGGCCACCCCCAGTCCTGTGCGCGACAGCTACAGGACTCGGGGGTTTTTCCTCAATCCAAAAAAAAATACAGTCCGCTGTAAGAAAGGTAGGACCTCACAGAAATGGGCGGAGAGGGGCCCACTTCGCTCCCTTATATCCTTGCCACCCTTCCCAGTGTTCTCTTCTCTCGCACCTCTAAAGTAATCTGGTTCTCGTGCGTACGTTTTACGCATCTTCCTCTTTTTCCCTTCATTATCATCTTCCCTGTTTGCCATCAAACGTTTCTACTCTGTTTTCGAGTCGATGGTTCACTGGTTGTATCAGAGATGGCGCTACATATCATGTCCGGGTAGGGATACTTGGAGTATTACAAACACAATTTATATAATATTATGAATATCAGACGGTAAGTATATATTATCAGGTAGAATTAAAAGTTCTCTCTTTCGTTACAGATACTCGAGAATCTTTCCACTGCGTGGTGCGCTCGAGGTTAGTGATTGTACTATGCTATTACCTACGTGAAGTTAGCACTGTAACATTTACTTTCCGAACTTTTGATTTGGCTCAAAAATTTTAGTTTTTTGTTGGTCACGAGTTCCCTAATTAAAAAATGTATTAATCAGCGGTTTCGTTGAAAATGAAACAAAACCATTCCTGGAAAACGAGTGGCATTGAACTAGGCTCCATACACCTAATGCATATTTCTCAATTAAAATCATCCTCAATAGTCGGCAAGGACTTGAGGCAAGAACCGATTCTAAATTTTTTGTTAGTCACAGATTACCTAATTACAAAATTTGATGGTACGCGGTTTGTTTGGAAAAAAAGCGGTACGTGCATCTGTGGAGTGTGAAGTTAGCCCCAATTGTATCCTTGATATCCCAAAAAAGCCGCATGATTCGTAGAAAAGCCTTTTGTATACCGTATGTAGCGTTGTGCATCTCCCTACTCGTCTCTGCATTGGCAATCTCCCTATTCATCTCTAGTTCGGTAATGTACGAAGTTACAAATGAATTCCCTATTATAAAACCTTAGTAGGCATTATCGCGTACTATTTTCTTTTTGTAATCTTTTTTTGAGTTTACCGATATAGCGTCTAAGCACAGGACTAATTTAAGTCTTCCCAGTCATCGTATGTTCGCAAGTGACATTTGAATTTCTTATTCGGAGTTATTGACGCTCTGATTCACATTTATGAATATAATAATTTAATTATGAGAGTTTCTGTTTGTCAAACAGTGTAAAATGTGTTTATACAAATTTAAATAATACATACACTATAAAGTAATAATACAAAACTAACTGTACCAGTATATACAAAGCATCACGTTTCCACATATACTTAAAACTATACGCTGACTATTGTTAATCCATCATTACTCTTTGGCTCCCTTCTTCTCGTTACCCAGAGAACATTTCCTTGCTGTAATTACACAAAAGTACGTTTAAATCAAGCACGCGTGTGGAGAAGACCCTTGTGAAGAATTTGATAAAAATGTACAATTCTTGATTCTTATAAAACATTTAAATAAAAATACACTACCTGGAAGTAATTTTCAATCTGTTGAAGACTGCGTCCTTTTGTTTCCGGCAGAGCCACGTAAACAAAAACTGACTCGAGTAGCGCCGAAGCTCCAAAAATAGTAAATATTCCAGTCATGCCAACACGATCGTTAATCTGTTGAAAATAAAGAGCACATTATTTTTAAAAATTACCAGTTTGAAAAGCCCAATACGAAAATGGCCTGCAGAAACGTTTTATACCTACCAAAGGAAAAAGTTTGGTAACGCCAAAGATTAGCAGATTAAATATAAAGAATGTGGTTCCACCGCCAATTCCTCTGGCCCTCAGAGGAAGTAATTCGCCCAGCATGACACCAGGAAGACTCATAAGTCCAATCGTATTGGTAGCGACGTACATGAGAAGACAAAACCCAATGACGTATGCCTGTGAGAAAATAATATACAAGCATAATAAGATTATTATAACAGTGACAACAAAAACTTTTCAAATGACGCAAAGCATAAAATGTTTACATACGTCTACGGTAGAGTTTTCCTTTTTCGCAAGCATATACCCAGCCAAAATAAGACAAGTAACTGCTGTGCCAATGGCGGAAATTATTCCAAGAGCCCTTCTACCAACTTTCAGTAGCAAGACGCAGCACATCAGACAAAAAAGAAATCTAATGGCGGCCGTCACTACAGCTGCCAAGTATTTATCCACACTGTCACCTCCTTCGTAACAGACAAGAAGGTATGAAAATTTTATTAAATAGTAGTTCGATTAAGCAAAATCCATAGAGTTAATGAACCTTACCAATATCACTAATGATTTCAACACTGTAGAAAACGATAACATAGGTACCACTGAGAATCTGTAGAAAGTTAAATATATTTATAATAGCCAATGGCTTCAGGACTGCTGGATTCAGGATCTTCGAAATAGCCGAAGTGGCCTGTTGACTCAAGGAAGCCGTGGAAGACATCCTGGCCACATCAGCCTTGGCTTTGGCTTCCAAAAGAGCTATTTCGGTATTGACCTGCCAAAAGAGAAAAATCATTGCACGAGCCAAGTGGATACATAATGATTTAATAAAAAGAAAAGCACAATGAAATACCTGCACAACGTCTCCACCTCTGAGCCAAAGAAGAGCTCTTTTGGCAGCATCTATTCTTCTGCGTTTCACAAGCCACGCAGGACTCTCTGGTATTAGGCTCAAAGTGAAGAGTGCCAAGAGGGGCAAAGCGGTTCCGCAAAAGGCAACAGTATTCCAGCTGAGAGTGGCACCCAGTATGTAAACAAAGAGAATTCCCATATTGTATGCAGCAAAGGGAATCCCAACCAAAAGACCACGAAGTCCTGGATCTGCTATCTCGCCAATTAGGACCTGCAAGGTGAAGTGACCATTGATAGTAAGAGCATCGATTGACAAATAAACGATATACATATTATATGCAGAGATTGCAATGTACCTGTGCTGGTACTGCGACCAGACCCACAGCAAAGCCAGCGATGAGCCTTCCGGCCAATATGCAAGGAATGCTCTTAGCCATTCCTATTACCGCGAATCCAATGCAGAGTGGAATTGATGACAGCTGAAGGCATCCTCGTCTACCGATAATATCCAGAAGAGGTCCTGACAATAAAGATCCCAACGGCGAGACCAAACTGTGTACTGAGGCTGGAAGAGACAAAGAATATTGATTAAAAAATAATGCAATTTTCACATACACAGTGTATAAATAAAAACTTATGATTGCTATACAGATGTTACTGACATCGAAAATTGTTCCAGGCAATTCTCATGACGATATCGTGCATTTTTTAGGCAATTGATCTTTTTACCTATTAGATAAAATAACTCGAATGACTATTGTGAAGTAATACAAGAAGTGTCATTTGGATAAATCCAGTAAGATCGGATTTCGCTTTCAAATGGAATTGTCGTTTCTCTGTTAATAAAGGAAGCGCAAAGAGAGAAAAGCAATTAGATTGGTACAAATGAAACTTTCAAATTGGATATTTTACTACGTGGAGTATTAGACGATGTCGATACGCTGACCGTGTGAGAATTGACATTGCCAATTGGAATTGGTATCTTATAGTAATAGATTGGTGAATTTCAAGTTCTTTGAAGTTCAAATTCTTAAGAAGCTGAGGATTTTAATAGCCAGGTTTGGAGAAGATTTTTTTTTCTCACTCCCATCTCTTCTCTCTATCTCTCTCTCTCACTCTCTCTCTCTCTCCCTCTAAGAATGCAATTCCTTTCCAAGGATCTTGGGTATAGGTAGGGCGAGCAAAAAATTCGGATTCCATTAGAACGGCGTACTCTTTTCGAAAAGGGATGAATTTAATTGGTGGGCTCAAGTGGGATCACGAAATGTTCATTGGTCCCAAAAGGAATGTAGACAATGGCTCGATATTCAAATGGGAAACTACCACGATCTCCGTTTCACCAATGTAAAAGATAAGAAATATAGTAAAGTGGATAAATATAATAATTGAATATTGCGAGAAGAAAATATTAAAAAAGCGTTTTATTTATTTAGCTATTTTATTTTTTTTATGTAAAATGAAAATTGTCAATCAGTGATTGCGTCATTACTTTCTATAATGCTTCAATGACCAAGATCATTTTACTTTCCATGACTATATATATATGTGACCTATAAATAAATTAGGTAAACAAACACCACATGGGATTTTTATTTATATGACGTTCGACCTCGTCTCAGTTATATTGGCAATTCTGATTAGCGATCCACACGTTTTATAAAGAGACGCAGGCTAAACCCAATCGGACTAGACGAGCATGAAAAAAAAGTAAGAAGAAGAACCACGGCGCGAGGCAATAAATAAAAGTCCATTAAGCATGGGACGCACAGCAAATGATCAAATTGTCTTGGCGAAAATGGACGCTCAGTGGGTCAGGGTCTAATCTCAAAGAATCAGGATGAAGAGACAGATCCCATTTATATGCTTTAAACATTATCCGTTATGTTATTTTCAACTGTCCACGTGTAGTGACCCAGATACATAATAAATTTATTACATACGCTAATTCGCTTAATGTCCACACGCCGTATTGCTGAGGTGTCGTGAAGAATAAAAGAGAATTTTTATTCAGCCATTGTGTACGACATCATTTACTAGAATTGATTTTATTTTATATAAGATTATTCGCAAGAATTTAGCTGTGGTTCACACGTGCCAGAAAATTATGATAGTTTCTACCAGATAGTTTTCTCCGTGTACATGTTATGTATATTATGTATATTCAAATCTAAAGATACATTATATAATAAGAGTACGCGACACGTTTGTTGACAATTTTTTGCTCCGTTTCCTTCAACCATTTTATTTCTATTTTTTCCCTCTAGTTCCACATACCAGATGGCGCTTCCGTCGTCTGACCTACGTAAAATTTCACGCTCGCAATACGCGGCGCTTGTTTGCATTTTACCAGTGCATGACTTTCGGAAGATTGTGAACGTCTTGCGCGAGCCATTTCAAACGGAAATAAAATTAGGTTAGGTTATATTTGTATAAAGCGAAATTTTGCAAATATGAAAAAGTAGTGGACGAGGGGAAAAAAAGTGAAAGTATTATGTAAATTCATTGAAATTGGAATGTTTCGTAGGAGTGAACATGCATACTTCTTAGATTCCGAAAGGTGTTCTTTCTTCGCGACGCAGAGACGCATGAAGCCAACGTGTTGGAGATAAAAACAAATGGACTGACTCTGTGGAATTTGGGTCAATGCCAAATTGATTTGGCCGGCAGATCGTCCTTAGACAATTGTCATGTATAATTCATTATGATTTTGTCAAGTCCATTTCTCAAGGGACAGTTTAGAGTGAGCGAAATATATCTGTCATTGTATTGAATACATCCAACGTGTACGAAGAATAACAGGAAGGCATACGTACAGGTACGAAACGAAAAAGGAGATAGGTTTAGGATTATTACGTCCGATGTGGATCCGTGTAATTTCTAAGGATACGACAGGCGGCAAATTTGAATTTTATATCTACCAACAAAGCCATTTTAACTATAGCTAGCTGAATAGTTATTATCAGACATTTTACGACTGAAATTATCTCGTTAGTCAAAGAACGTCTAGCATATACGCCGGCATAAAAATGGCGCTGGTCGACGTCATAAATTTCGAATGCAAATTGGAAAGCTTGCCGAACACTCGGACGGAAAGCTTTTATCAGAGCGAGCGTCATAAATTGTCAAAATCGATTTTAATGCTCTCAAGGAATACGAAGCGCATAGCATATAAATATAACAGAATTAACATTCATCTCGCACACGTCAACCCTCCTTCTTCTATTGTTATACTTGTACGTATCACTCTGTTTCATTCTTCTGAGGTAATTTCACAAAAAATAATTCGAACAAGTCACGTAACCGTGACGCATAAAATGCGTTAGACACTCTTGAAAGAGAATCGTGCTTTACCAGGCAATAGATATCTCCAAGGACTTTAATACGTTCACGCTTATTGACCGTTAAAAAAGTTCCCGTCGGTCAGCGCCATCTAGAAGAATATCTTTGAAACGTTTTGAATGAATCGCGCTGTACTTGCTACAGTTCCGAGTTCCAGACGAAATTATCCAATAAAAAAAATATCTAGGTCAGTTACACACTACAATTTGCAATTTGCCTGTAGTAGTCACACATCATTTGACGTTGACCAGGCGAGACGTTTATACCTATATACATACATACTCCAAAGTTCAAACACTTAGAGGGGGCCCTTGAATGGGCCTTGAACTTTCTAAATTGATCCTGCCTTCCCCCTAGCAACCTCTCCATTTCGTTTTGCTGATATCACCATCTGTCTCTCGTATCCTCTCGCTATATCTATATGCTGCCAAGCAGACACTTTTACAAGCTAATAAATTGATCCATGCGGATGAGAATCCGAGTGAGAAGAAATCCATTAGAAAGAGAAAAGTTTCGTCTTACCGATCCAGGAGCCCATTTCTCTGTCAGCGTGCAGGGTTCCGTTGTTTTCAGCCAATTGGGGTAGCAATACCGCACTGTAGCCGATGGGCATTCCAGCACCGGCGGTGAGGATCAATATAGATCCGGTGACCAGGCACTGGAAATTACAATAAAAATAAGAGTGATAAAACAAGATGTGTAATGACGCAGGAACAATTCTGTGGGATCCTTATAGACTCTAGGTAGATAACTTGGTAGTCCTTAGGGGCTGCGCTCCTTGTAAAGTAAAACGTAGTCTGAAAGATAAGATAGGATGGATAAGAAAGAAATGTAAGGGAGAGCTTAGATTGAACGGGACAATAAAGTCTAACGATCAGGATGGTATAGTGACCTGAGGTTGAGCTAGATTGAGAGCCATCCCATGTGGGTGTAAATGATCTTGGTACAAAATCTCTGTTGACAGTCAGACATATCTTTGTCAAAGAAAGATAATTAAATATAAAAATAATTACGTGATACCGATTGATACTTTCATCGATAAAAATATCTTCGATAATCACATGATGACTTTGTTATCTATAAATGAAATTGTCTTCTGTGTGTAAATTATAATGACAATAATCGTTTCAATTCTTTTAGGAGATTATATACATAGATATAGTTATGCAATCGAAAATTATCAAAGTCCTCAGGGACTGAATTTTTTATAATTTTCAAATTTCTGATTCTTTTCATATTGTCTCTAGTGATCACTTTGTTTTCCAACTTCCATATTATTTCCGGAACGACCATCACTTTGTTTATTGACGTTTTTGTGGCTGCCTGTTGGATTGCATAAGAAGTGGTAATTGATGCTACACTTTATCAGGCAGATCCAGGGGATATAAATGAGGGGTTTATCCGTCCGCCTTGTGGAAAATTGCCCGCCTGCAAGAAATAGTGATAGGGTGTCTGCCTGGCTTTGAGGGACTCAAGATTTCCTCAAGTAAAAATGCATTAGGCTCTAAGGAGAGGATGAGATTAGGCAGGTCACGTATGTCAAAGATATAAATTTATTGGAAAAAAGAAATATTAACGAACAGAGTTAAAAAGGAGGGATCAATTAAAAAGTTTGACGCGATTGATTTTATGTGTTAATTAATTATTTCTCTCACCTGAGCCAACACTCCGTTTCTATTCGAGAAATATTGTCTCAATACGGTCTTTGTTTCGTAATTGTTGTTGTTGTTCTTGTTTATCTCTGCAGCATCCTTGATTTTCGCTGTCTTTACTATCGTCGGGGATGATACGTGGCTCAGGATCGGATGATTCTCTTGTCTAATATGAAAAATTGATTATTATTTTCGAATTGTCAATGACCATTTAAAATTAATAAATAATTACGAACAATATGTTTGTCTATTTCATTTTCAATGATGAAATTTTTATGTTAACACAGTTGCTGATACGACCAATAAAAAATATGATAAACGACAATGATGAATATTTAATCTTATCATTTTTTCGCAATAAAATTTCAGGAACGTACATTACCATACAGTGAATTGACATATCTATACTTGATGAATTTATCAAAATCTAGCCTCTGTTCTATCGTAAATGCCCCCAGCACATTGTAAAGTTTTGACAATTACTGACAGTGACATACTAAAATATTCGTACATAATCTACATATATAACGACCGAGAGGTAATCAGAATTTCGAATTTCTTCGGGATTTCGATATCGATATAATCGAATTAAAAAAAAAGTTAAGATCCCATCCTAAAATAAATATTTTTAAATGTAACAGACTCACCTAGTATCTGACGCCATGTTTGGTACGAAACACTTTAAAAAAAGAAACGTCCTTAATCTCTTGATTATTTCATTAATAGTTTATCAAATCAATTTTATCTCGTGGGTTAACTGTCCGTGGTGATTACGATTCTTTATCATATCCAATATGATTTTAAAGGCAAACTTTTTTTTCGATTATGTAACAATTCCACACTTCCGCGCTCTCACTTGGATTCAAAGGTTAAGATTCACGAGTAGTCGAAAAATCACCAAAACTTCCGTGCCTTGCGATACCATTCGAATTCTTGTACTTCAACGTTACACCAGACTGTACATTGAATTAACGTTACACAAAAATATTCTCAAAGGACAAAGACGTAAGGAAGAATCTTGTAGATCCCAAAGATCACGAGATACTGAGCAAGTAGGAAAATTCTCAAGATCTAGCTGTATAACCGGTTTCAAATTAAGTACCTCTTTGCATCTCTGCAATAGTTATCTCTTTCCATCTACCTATATATATTACTTTAAAATCAATATATCGACAAGTTCTCTCAGATTTTCATTCGTACAGTCTTCGACAGTTTCGCTCGATTCCCTTTCTAAAATCGTAATGATCTACCGAGTTGTCCGTAGGCCGAGTACAACGAACGAACTGAGTGAAAGATTCATACCGACGCGCTCTTATAAGCAACTGAAACGTGTTTGATTAGGTTAGGTTAACAATAGCGGAGATCTGTCAAAATAAATCATGATTAAATTATTTAACAAGGGAAACGTAGCGCGCGCCGAAAATTCTAACCTAACAATTGTGGCATCAAAATTGACTACATTAACGAATGAGACTAACAGCAGAGATCGAAGATATTAAATCATAATTATATTATTTAACAATGGAAGCATCGCAGGTAATATCAATTAGTACATACTGCTACGTATACAATGTAAATCATATAAATAAAAAACCTAAAGTCCCATAGTTATACCAGTTACAATTAGGATTCAAAATAATTAGGCCGACTAAGAACAAAAGGCATCGTGGGATATACGGCATTAGGGTAGGTAATCAAAGGATTAACAAACAGTCGGAACGTTTATTAGTCGCTTTAAAACTTACGTGGTTTCTTCGCTGACTCACCAAAGATTCCCAAGTTTAATCCACTTGAATTACACTCTTCCATGTAGACTCCAATTTACGTGAAATCCCAGCTACACAGTATAGTTCCTATTGTCTTGGTTATAAATGGTTAATGATACCACGCTCGAGTCAATTTTGCGATAATTATTCGAAAATATTAATTAGCATGTACTTAGCGTACACGTGCAGATAAAGAATCCAGCAGAAAGCGTCTCGCGGTAAAAATTGGCGACGGCGATAGACTGCTAGGTTAGATGTAGGATCAGTGTGCGTGCGCACGTAGTCAACTGATCAAATAATTTAGGCAGATTGTAATTGACAAATGAAAATAATATTGTGGCGGAGCACCAGGGTGAAGAGTCGAAAAAAAATCAATTTCTTTTTTACATATTCTTAAAGTACGTACTTTAAAGAATATTAAAACTCGTAAAATTGACGGAGATATAAAAGTTGTTTTGGAACATGTCGAACGGCTCGGTCGAATAGACAGACCTGCCATTGTTCTACGCGCTTATACCTACGGCACGTGGATACGTGCACAAATGCGTGTGATTTTGCCTCGACCCTTCAGTGTCTTCATTAATCGTTTACTTCAGTGATATATAGAGTTATAAGTGAAGCGGATTGATGATTATCCAGAACAGATAACCTTGACCTGCTATCGCGATTAACTATTGGCAAGGCTGCTCAGTCAACTTGACCGATTAGACTGATTCGTATAACGCTGAGATACGGACGATTTGTGTCTATATGTAACTGCGTAGACGCATTTGCATGGAGGACTCTATTATGTATATAGTTATAGTACGTTTGTTACACCTATAATTCATACTCTTCCTCCACTCTCGTGAGTGTTAAGTAAGTCTCATGTCAAGGCTGTGTAAATAGTTTATTTCTTTAAGGTGGTTCAATTTTTATAATCGTAATAGTGATGGGGAAGCACGTATTAAACAGGCAGTAAAAAATTCACAAATTTATTGGTGAAAAATAAATGAGTGATAACGTAGGATATCCACGACATTTGAGCAAAAAGTAATTAAATTCTACAGTACGATAATGGAGATATTAATTTTTTAAGTTATTTATTTCTATAGGTTGAGTATATCTATACACTGAAAATTGTCACTTCTTTTATATCTAAAAACTACACGGTAAATCATATACAAATTTTACACACGTGAAAATTTTTATCGGCTGGTAAGTGTAATAAATTCAGAATTTGATCTTGGATTATGTGTTATCATCGGACCCCAAGTCGAGAACGTTATTTCAATGCTATATACTGGGTTGAAGTTGTCTGCCCTTCTTTTTTTTGTAACACTTCAAAATATTGTATTCGATGCTGAGATACTTTTCGGCTTCTTTCCAGAGACCTTAGCTGAACTTTTTTACTTTATTTTTAAGAAGGGATGAAAAAACTTTGTGGTTTATTTCTTCGCCAGCCGCCCTCGAATGGTTAGACCTTCGTGAAGGTCTAAATGGATTTTAGCCTCATTCTATATCTATCATATCTCACGTTCGCTCAGAGCTTTATATCCACAGAAAATATCGAGGCTCTTTTACGGTCTTAGGATACAGAGGTATATATTTCAGTTTATAGTTATGCCGTTAGTCTTATCTACTAGATTAATTTCATAATCCTTACAGACTTTGCATTTATTCTTATTGCTTGTATACGCGTTTATGACTTAAGTATTTTTATATTACTGTGGAAAATATTACGCATGCGTTATCTTCACGATATAATCTTACATCGGAACGAATTAATAGGTTATACCGCTAACATTGTAACTTAATAGACACATTATTAATTCGCAAAAAAGCTCGCAGATTATTCCAATTTGCGACTGTCAGAATTTTTTGAGTTTCTAAAGCCGTGTAAAATAATAGAAGCTCATGCTGCTTTACTGTAATTTCAATTCTAATATAATCAGAAACAGGTGTTTCGAAACAGCGTAAATTGTTTGGCCTCAATTTTCCGAATTATTCCATGGCAATTTGCAAAAGATATATATTTGTGTATACGTACTTTGTGCCGACATGAAATTCAGTTGAATCGACTGTTGCAGAAGCTTCCTGTGAAGATGGCGCTGCGATAGCTACTTTAGTGCAGGTGTCGCCTGACTAAAAGCACTCGTCTCAACACGTACTTGCAGGAAATGTCTTTATTTTCCCATGAAATGCACTGACATTACCACGTGTACATGTACCTTGTCAAGTATTACCTAATACGTACCAGATACGATCTACAAATAGAAGGGAGGACAATTTCAAGTACACATAACCCTTACGCGTGCAGTCGTACAGACGAACGTTTCCTGCCAGCCTAACAAGAACGACACACGAAGAGACGCTTGCGGAATCTATTGCTAGAAAACTCAAGTCAAAAGAGTGTTTAAGACATTTGCTGAAAGGTTAGAATTAATATTTTCTGTAATTATGTGCACTGGGTAAATAAAGAGTGTATATGCGAATAACAGATAACTAATTATCGATTTATTTGAATTATTTGATTACTAATTTGACAAGTTTCAAAGAACGCAACGAACTCGCGAAAAATGTTCAGGCTGTGGCGGCCCTCATGAGATTCGTGAAAACATTTTAGAATTTACTTCAATAAGTTTATCCACATTTAGTTAACGTTATAGTCTAAGGATAATCCTAGGAAGGCTTATCCTACTACCAAAAGGGTTTTCGCGAAGACGAGTCTCCAAGCTAGAGGCAACCGTCGAGCTATGGATAATTGCAATTAGCCACATGGAAAAAATTAAAGCCAATTTGACTATAAATTGACGTTTTGAGATTCTTACCAGTTCAGCGTTGTTAGTAGTGTATACGAGATAACTTTGTCATTCTATATTATAGCACGAGAGTGGTGAATTCATAACCTATTCGACAGCTGTACGATTTAAAGCTATAGACTATCGTTCATGCCGTGACGTAATATTAATAGTTACGAGCTACTTTAACGACTTGAGGAAAACGAGCAGTCGTTATTTCACAGACAGGAAAGTATATACAGCCAACGTTGAACGCTGACTTCTCGTAAAATCCAGTAAAGCGCACAGCGCGATAACCATTGTCATCTTCGTAATCTGGTTGACAATAACGTAACACAGCAGCATTCAATCTCGCTGACGTGAGAGTAGGAGCCATCTAAAATTAAGGAGGATTTGTAAATCGTGCCAGATATTAGATATCCTACATAGAGGTATATTTCACGGTAGTTAGCACGCTGACGGTTGCCTTTAATACAAAATTATTCAGTACTGTCACTAACGAGGGAGAGGAAGATGGATGGATTTAATTAAATAACATACATGTCTGTGACAAACAATCATAACAGGTGAGGATTGATAACCAGTCGTTACAGTATTACAGACTTCTGTCTATTGAATCCTGATTATACACAGTGCGTAGTGAACTCAATTTTTTACTGTTATTATAATGTTACAGGGGTGTGAGATGGGACGACGTTAAACATTACTGAGGTTCGTTATCAGCTGTTGGGTTACGATATCCTGTGAAGTTTTGGGACATGAAGGAAACTAGATAAGGAAAGATTAAAAGAAAAAAGAGACCCTTAAATTATCATACTTTTTTATAATTATTTTGTGGGGTATTTAGACGTCGCGACGCAGAAGTTTGGTATATATAAGTGAAAAGCCAAAATGATAATTTATTGGGCCATTTTGAAGATAATTGTTCAGAACATCAAAAGGGTTATGGTGCAATTCAATTGCTTTTATCTTCAAGAAGGAATTTACGGGTTGGTAACCCTCGCTAATGAAATATCATTTCAGATATCTGGAAAATCCATTCCAATCCATTTCTGATGTCCGAAATGAATTTAATATTGAATACGAGTAAGAATGTCAAACGGTTTTCGGTGCCATCTTAAAAATATCCATATACATATAAATGGCGACGATAATTCTCTCGTAATACAAATAACCTTTTAATCCAATCAAAGAGTCCTCTTTTTTAGGTCCTTTATCTAAAAAATTATACGTTAAAGTGGATACTTCGTGGATGTAATTAAAGGATTTACCACGAAATCCGCCATGATGACCAGTATTACTTTCTCGTTTCACCCTGAGCAATCTTTGCTACCCTTTTTTTATCCCTTACATCGTCACGCTTCAACTGGCAGCCCTCAACTTCGAGATAACACTACACGACTGACGCTGCGAAATTGTCCGATAGAAACGGCGCTGTTAACCGTTGTCATAAAATACATTCTTCCTGCGATTGGTAGTGACCTGCGTACGGATATTCCGATAAGTCCTGGTAAACGATGCTCGTTGAAGTCAACGACTAAAGAAGAATATTGCAATATCTTATCAGAACTTTGAAATTGATAATGACAAAAGACTAGAGGATACATAATACGTATAATGCATATACGGCATCTTCAATTCTCTGGAGATATTCACAACGTGATTCTATAGGGATCCAGTCATCGATTACAATCATTTCAGTTGATATAATGCCATTGGAATGGAACTGTCAGTTAGGATATTTATAACCATCAATAAACATTACTCATACTCCTGTACTGCTATTCTTGGCAGCTGGTATCTATGTGGATAATAGAGAGAGAGAGAGAGAGAAATCCATTTATTCGATGTAGGAACAAGGTATGTATAATATGGGGTTTGATTAGATTTTTGAAAATAATGAAATTTTGGAAAAGACCTGTAGACATAAAAAGAATAGAGATAACGTTTGAATCGTTGGATGAAAACTTGTTTTTAGTGTAGTGTACCGTATCACAGTTAAGTCGCAGTCGCTCATCCGAAGAATCGTCTACTTTACTACTGTGGAGATGAAAATGGAGGAGGATAAAAAAATACAAAAGAAACAGAAAATGGAATACTGCGACCCCGTTTCGAATGATTGCCGGCAGTGCTCCCAGAAGGATAACGGGAAGGACGAGGAGATAAGGGTAGTAAGATATTTCGTTTGGCGAAGTGGAAGTTGGGGGATGAAACGCGAACAAAGACATTTGCACGCGGTAAGGCAATGTATAAACATGGAAACCTGAACTACGTAGATACCAAGAGTGGCTGTACTTAGCCTATTTTTAGTACACAAATGACAAAACCTTTCTTTGTTCGGTTATTTAGGGAGCCACCCTTTTGTCGTAGAAGCGAATATCCCTAGGGAAGATAGGGAATGTTGAATTCTGACTTTTCTTATTTATCTTTTATTTCTTCTTTGCGTGTTCCTCTCTTTCGTGCTCCTGTTTTGCCACCATTTCTTCACTCGTCTCTTGCTTCTTTTCATTCCTTGTTTTTATTTCCAGCTTCGTCGCAACTTCGGCGAAGTCAGCCTTGTGCGCTACCATGAAAACGTGATAGACTGTCTCGCTCTAAAAACTACAAGGACTACGTCCTTAGGGATGCTTCAAGGTTGAAACTCGCCCCTCGTTAAACTGCCAAGCGATAAAAGGTTCCCCCTTATATAAGGGTAGCAGAAACTGCAAAGCCAAATGGGGATGGATGTCAGTTCGTAGGTTTCGATCGATCGCATCGAAAATCTATAAAATGGATCAATTTATTTGTAGTCGTACTACGAATTATTAAAAAAACACGGGGTAAGTGTGTCGTAACGTTAAATTTTTCAAAAATTTAGAAAAATAAATTTTTTTCATGGATTTTACTTTAGGGTGTACACAGCGTTGAGTTTCGTGGATGGTTGATGGATGCTGAGTTTTATTTTCTTTAAATCCCACCACCATTCCACAATTTTATTCCTGAACCTGGAAAGACACCCTCAGGACTTTCTACATTTTTCTCCTTCATCCTAGACGATTTCTCGTTGCTCGTTCTGGGAATAAACACCACTGGGATTCCGGGAATATAGAGGTGTCTACTTCGAAAAACGGAAAACTCTCCGGTGTCGTATTCAAATGACACGTAACAATGACACCGTGGAAAATTATAGAATTTTTCTTTGTTTCTTTTTTAACAATCCTATATGGCTACAGTCACTCAGTTTCTCTCTCTTTTTCTCGCTCGGTTTTCCATTATGAAGAAAGGTTAGGCAAAAAACAATCTTTCGCAGACCCTAGGAACATTACGCCCCGCCATACGGAACTCTATATAACCAAAGATGGCACCTCTGGCAACAAGATTCGTATCTGGACCAAATGTTTCTTCCAAACGACATTGCAATTTCCTACGATGGTCCAAAGGATGAATTCCCTTCTACTTACTGGCAAAAATATACGAGACGAGTTCGAGACGAGAATTCGAAGAATTTGCTTTTTCAATAATATCGTTATGATTGCTCCATTCGTATTGTACATTTAATATTTTTAGTTACTGCGCCATTTTATTTATAAAAGCAACGAACAAATAGTAATATATTTTCATCAATTCTGCAAATCAATAGTACACTCCGGATAAGCTAACATTGCATAAATTTTGCAAAATATACATTTTTTTTACGTCAAAACAACGTATCCCCTACCACTGCACATGTTATGCGATCAACAATTGAGATGATGGAAACGTACTAAGCGCTCGAAATGCCGTTAAACTATTGTCCATTTTTTATTTACCTTCAACTGTCTCGGATGGACAATCGTTTAACGGCATTTCGAGCGCTTAGTACGTTATCATTTTCATCATTTCAATTTCGAATTTTAATGATTTTATTAAATCACTAGAAAATCCATAACGTTATACATATCCACATCATTTGCGCAGTATTCATGAATGCATTGCTCGTTACGTACTGAATAAATCCGTCAGCTAACGTAACAAGAGCCCAATAAAACTACAAGAGAAATATCATGGCACACTGACGTTTTCCTTTACTGTCGGACTGACATTTACGAATTAATAAATCCAAGAGAGATCCACCATACAAAATCCAATACGTAGATGTTTCAATGGACGAAGAAAAAATACGTGCGATTAGAATTGCCCGCCCAAGAGTTCGTAAACACGTAGGACTCGTAAGAAACGAACATCTGTCAAAACGAGTAATACAGTAAACAAAAAAATAAGTCATCGTATTTCTCAGACGAAAGAAAGCACAAGAGAGACATTGAGAAAGCAACAACAACAAAAAACCCTATCAAATTTATCGACGTCTGTATTTTATATAGAGAATAAATTCGAGAGGAAAAACAACGAATCCCCACAGCATTTCAGCACGTTAGGTTAAATAATGCAGTGTAAACGTAAAGATTAATATGGGTCGTTCTGAAAACGTAATTTCCTCCATTTCCTCTTCGTGTATATTTCCTTTCACTGTTAGAGAATGAGCAATGGTTTTAACGGTACAACGAAAAGATAATAATTAGTTCGACTTTACAACTTAACCTAAAATCGTGATTCGCGTAATGGTTGGTTTTACGACTCGCTAACGAGATCATAGAACCAGTTCGTCCCTATTGTTCCTTTTTTACGTTTTCATTCGATTCAGCCAGACAGTCCGACGTGTCTGTTTGCGAGGCACTTGAGAGTGTTTAGGCAACTTGAGTCACCAAGATAAAAAAATGCTCACCGACTTGGCAGGTTATTAACGTTGACATGCGTGAATTCGAATTGTGACTTAACAGAGGGATCTGAAAGAATTCAGAAATCAGTATTCATTAGATACAGTCATGTTTTTTTTATTATACGGAACAAACATGGTAGACACTTTCATCGGCTCAGAATCCTTTCATTCTAATTTGTATATCAATGAATAATTTATCTATATATATTAGAATAAATAACGCCGAACTGACAATTTTCACGAAATATTCAAATACGCTTTTACCTTTTATTTTATCTGTCATAAATATGTTTTTCCTTTCGTTTGTCAAATAAATCTTTTTGATTATCCGTTAATAACACGTTCACCACACGGCACAGACATTGTAAGGATATTTGGCATCGTATCAAGTGGATAAGATCCTTATAAGAATCTTAAAGGCGAATGCTCATTGTAACTATACTAAACATTTTCCTCGGAGTAGCATCGTACCAATGCGAGACATTAGGATTATGAAAAATCGTTGCAAAGATCCGTAACGAGTGTATGATAAACGCCAGATTGAATGAGAGAAAAAAAGGAATATGAAGAAAAACAGTCTAAGGTACAAGACACCATTTAAATAATAAAATTATCCGTCAATTGGATATGTACAAGATTAACGTTAACATTAAAAAAAAAAGAAAAATATTTCCTGACGAATATTATTAATACATTTTAAAAATAAAATTCGCCAATAATTCGATTTCCGCGAGTACGCGTGATCAACAGTCTAGATATATATGTAAATATATATTTATATATACTACCTTACATTGTATATATCTGATATATTGGTCTGAAGTAAATAGTATAGTAAGTATATAGTACCGTTTCGTGTCTCTACATTGTCGTATGTATATATAATATAGATTAAATAATAGGAGGTCCCCTTCGTTAACATTAACAGATCTAAGTTTACTGTATTCTATAAGACGAGCATATTAGATGATTTGATAAACTCTAAATTTAGACAGTCTAATACTTGGTCTCGAGATATTGACTTATATGGTTTATGATGAAGTCATAGAATGTATGAGTGGAGCGTCGCGACGCTACGACTCGATAATGGAATAGCCAAGGAAAGTTGATGGTTATTCGACGCTCGTTATATATCCGCCTTAAGACTTTTCGCCATGGTCTATATACTTTAAGGTAAATATCTAGGCTCCGTTGGTGTATTTATCTACGTATTTATATAGAACAAGGTCGATAAACTAATCGCAGAACCGGTTGGTAATCGTCGAGTTACATAATCGAATAATAATCAATTAATTGGGAAACATTACGTAATAAGCGTAAGTCCACGCGAGTTGCGTCATTTACATCGGACGACAATCGATCCATTTGGTATTTAGACGTAAGGTTCGATTTTCGTTGTTTATACATGCGTCCTTCCCGGTCGAAGCTTCAATTTTTGATTTCGATCGATTCTCTTACTTTTTCTTGGCTTCCATGTCCTCCTTTCGTCTTCTTTGCTTTTGGCAAATTTCTTTAACAATTATTTTACGTCTTTTCGCAGTCTTACGTGATTCTTCATTTCTTTTCTTCTTTCGTAGGCCTGTGGCACGTAAGTAAATTCTAGACGGAAGCATATGACTGTACCAGAGAGAGAATCGTAGATGTTTTCAAATGCTGGCGTCAATGGCGACACTAATAAACAATCTGTTGCTTGTGCTGAGTGGCTGATAGGTTGACCTTTGCAATATTTGTAAATCTATTAGGCGAGTCGATGCGCCAGAGAGCATAGTTAAGAGATTATACAAGAGTAAGTGTAAGATTGAAGATACAAGAAGAGACAATGATGTATAGTAATATTATATAGTTAAAACCAGAGTAATTGTTGGTCAGTTACCTTAAAGCTTTCGTTTTGATCATAAAAATAATTTAAATATATTTTCAACCAGTCTACAAGGCTGGATGGAGTTTTGAGTGTGTCAAAATTTCGAAATTCCTCTGTCAACCGAAGCCGATACCTGGAACACTTCTATAAAAAAAAAGGCAATAAAAGCGACATTCATACTCTTTTCCAATACTCGACAGTAAAAATGTATATCAGATTGCAATATAAAAATTGACTCTGCAATCCAATACTGACCCCAAAAGAAATAAAAGCAAAGACTATACACCCTCCTCCATTAGAGGAGTCTCTAGAGTTTCCCAGATATCCATGGCACACAGAGTACCTTAAATTCGTGAAATATTACAAGTGAATTTCGAAAAGTCGTCACGAGCGAAAGGCATTTTTTTTAAATTTCTTTTTCAGTATCCACGATTATTCCAATCTACTGCATCCACGGTATGCGATGTTACATAGGAAAAACCTCGTAGATCCTGATCTACGTCGATCGGATCTTAAACGCACGTGGCTTTATAATTGTGAGTAACTTCCGGCGACTTGCTCGACGAAGTCGCCCTGTCGAAGTGACAGATACCGATGCCCCGTTCGTTCCTCTGCAAGCTCCTGGACTGAGCTTCGGATTTCTCAAAGTTGCTGACATTGAGTCTGCTCTCCTTCTGAAAGGATTTGTCAAAGTTCGCCGCTATCCCGAGTCTGGCGCTACTATCTCGCTGCGTTCTAGACCTATCGAAGTTGCAGATGCTCATGCCCCGTTCACGTTGCACAGGTCGGGCCAGGACGTCGGTCCTGTCGAAGTGGCATATGCTCATGCCTCTTTCGCGTTGAAGCGGTCTAGCAAGCACATCGGTCCTGTCGAAGTGGCAGATACTCATGCCTCTTTCGCGTTGAAGCGGTCTAGCAAGCACATCCGTTCTGTCGAAGTGGCAGATACTCATGCCCCGTTCCCGTTGCAAGGGCCTGGCAAGGACGTCCATGCGATCAAAATGGCAGATGCTCATGCCACGCTGCCGTTGAAAACTCGGCTTTGGAATCTCCAGAGACTTCAATGGCTTGGGAGGTTCCTCCTCTGCAGGAGCTTGTACAGCGTATTCAGCCATGACCAAAGACTGAAGGTCGAACGCACTTTTGGCGCGTCGCGGCGCATTCTCACACGGCAGCAAGGACATACTGGACCCCACGAAGACGCTGTTCTGCCGTGGACGTGACAAGGCCGACGTTATACTATTCTGGTGCACAGGATGATCCAGACAGTGGATGTTGAATTTAGAGCAGGTTCGATGCTGCAACAGTAAACCAATTTTTATTTTCTCTATCCACTCTATACTTATGCGGTTCTATATAATTCTAATAATTTAATACAAAGTCATTCAGAAAATTTCTTAAATTTTTTCAGACAACAAACGACGACCCATCGCTTTCAGTACTTATTGTCAGAAATTATGGAAGGGAGACTCTGATGGATTTTCATTGTCTTGAACGGCCGCTTTGTGTCAGTTCACAAAGCCCCTCTCTGTGTTATCGGGGACACCGACGATATCCCTTAAGATTCTATCCACAAAAAACTTGAGCAATTTTCGTTCCACGCCATTTCCCATTATACCAATCAGAAACGTGAACCGCAGAAAAATGTCTATGTATTCATTATGCATATAAGTTATGCCCTTACGTTGGTACAGCAAGAAAAAAAAAAGACAATGATAATGCAGAGTAATTTGCCAAACTATGATATAGACGATACTTGATACAACAGACGCAAAATATGTTCTAGTAGACATTGGGACGTGACTGACCAAACTTATAGGGGTTGAAAGGTTATGAGGGCGAATTTACATGCAAACGATGAAAGAGGATGGATGCATTGCTATGGGAGATAGCGATGTACCCGCACAGAAGCATAGATAGTTCAGTCTCGAGGGTACTTCTATACAGATGGCTTCTCAGTGGGTAGATATAAGCCTGGTATATACAGTATATAGATACACGACTAGACAGTCAAAAGTAACTGGTATACAGGGTGAACGAATTAAACCACAGCAACACCCGAAGCACACCCCCAGAGAGCACTTTGACGTCGTGACCAAAGACGCCTCCTGGCTACGGTATAGACAAGAATCTTGTTATCTATAGACGACATCATTTCTTCCATCCATTTCAGTAAAATCATAAAGCTTTATTTCCTTTTCAGCTTTTTCACTATTCAGAAAGACGCAGGATAAAGTTCTTCAGTCCTAAGCGACATTGGGATATGGAGGGTCCAAGTTTATAGACTGAAATTATTAAAAATTATTATGGATTAATTTGAGTAATTTTTTAGATAATATTTCAATTAACAAGTGGAAAGATACCTTACGTGGTCAGCCTTGATGAGAATTTCGAACTGGACCAAAATACGCAAACACTGCAGTAATTACAGTGGCTAGTGTTAACCAACCCCTGCCTTCGACCTATCAACCCCTACAGCGTTGCACGTAACACGCAAAGCGTGTGGTTTCATAGACAGGGAAAACGAAGGGCTTTGCCAGAACGTAACTCGTTGCTGTGTACTAATCCGGACGTTATTGGAAATCCCTTGTAAAACTAAACAAGCATTCATATGGAGAATTATGTACGATACTCGTGGGTGGTTCAAAGTGTAGCCAACTGCGCAACGCCAAATTCTGCGGATTTCAAGGGAACCTGTAGTAAGCTGTGTATAAGATCCTTCCCGGCAGGGAATACGGGACTACCGTATATAGATGCGGCAACGTTGAAAGAAAATCGCGTTAGAGCGAAGAGAAAGAGGCGTTGCGATGATTGCTTTATAAATATTTATAAATTTTGAAAAATTTCGTTAATTTATAACGTTACGGTATAAACAAAATGTAGGATTGAACGTTATTTGTTCTGATCATTAATTTTTTTTTATACAGACAGATTCATTTCAAAGCGTCGAGGCATTTTGGATAGTCGTTGAGAAGCGAAACGATGCAATGAATGGGAAAATTGTGTCGAGCGAAAATTTCATCTATAAATCAACTTCGTCGACCAGCATCCGACGCATCCGGCTACGATTTAGTATTTACCATGTATATGTACCTATCATACACAAATTTATGGAAGCAGCAAATCAAAGAGAACAGCAGGGTATGGTAATGAGTGCGTTGAAACTCACTGGCAGTTGACTTGGATCAGAAATTGCGCAACTCTGTCTGTGCTGTTGTTGGAACTTTGGTTGATACGGTTCCAGCATGCGAATTTTACCCCATCGATTGAAAAACAAGGCAATTGCTGCTACCCAGAGGACCAGCACCAGGATGACTATAAGAGCTTCTTCGGCACGGACGACAACAACTCCAGAACCTAAAATAGTACAATCAGATGTTAAAGTAATTATCGAAGGAAATAATAGAAGTAGTGAAAGTATCAAGTAAAAATAAAATTTACTACTAGAAGCATATGAATTTTTTTTATTTTATCCATTTTATTCAAAACTCGTCCATAGCTGTTGTATCGTAGTATTTTTACATTGGAGACCATATACGCTCTTAATGGCAATGTAAATATTTATCCATTTTCTTTTTAGAACGCGTGGACGTATTTTATGTCATGACAGACACACCCAATTTTGAGGTTAGGTATTCGGTACAATTTTCAGACATTTTTAAAGAAGAAAGTGAAACAGCAAAGAGTCGAGGATTTTACTCTAGATTTGTATAGCGATAAATTCTCAACGCGCACGGTATTGGCTAGTATGTAATTGACGATAGGAAAAGAAAGGAAAAAATAAATTCGGAACCAAACCAACCATCGGAATTGGTCGAATTGATTTCCGGCGTCGGATCCAATTTGGCGGGCACTGAGCCTATGAGAACGTTCGGAAGTTGATCCTCCATATTGTCTGGTGCTTCCTTTAATTCCAGTTCAATCTTGGTCACTTCGGCTAAACGATACAAAAATTATATAATTATATGTTATTATAAATTTTACTAAGGTATACTTTGATACAAACTATACCGTTTACAAGATTACGTATATATATATATATATTTCAATAAAATCTTATTAACTGACCGTTTGTCACCTGACGCTTGATCGGTGAAACTGTGACATGTTGGCATCCCTTATGCCCCCTCCCGTTCTCCAGAATGAGAAATTTCCGTTTGCCTTTACCTAAAAACACACAAAAATAATCCGGATTAAGGCTTGTACACACGTACTGGTATCAAAACTCGTTAGTGAAGTTGTAAGTGCTCGGCTGTTTGCGTTAACAACGCGATACGGAGGAGCTACAGGGAGAGTTTGAGAAAATCAATATCAACGTTACAACTTATCAGTGAACATAATCTTATGAAATTTTCAAATCGGATTATCACGACAATCGTCGAGAAAAGTTGTAGCAAAATTTTGCTCAAATAAATCACATCTTCGCACAGAATTTTATAGACGTTCGATACACCGGACAATTGTTGAGAAAAACTTGACATATTAAAATCCAAACCACCAAATTATTCGTCTCGCGATAAATACCAAAAGTCAACTTTTTTTTCACGTAAAAAAAGTTTTTTTTAACCTACAAAAGAAAATCCAAAGCAAAGCCATTATTCAGTAATCTAAAAACTTTTGCCTCGGTCAGTACATACATAATGTAAAGCAGAAAATTAGAATTACGACTCTCGAAGTGGCAATTGCATATAACATAAGGTACAGTCCGACAAGAGTATAAAAAAAAGTATTAAAACTTAATAAAAAGTTACGAGCTTATACGCAATTATTGATTTCTAATAGTCTCGATTACAAGTCAGACGAATCCCGCAAGTACACTTTTTCCTCGTACAGTCGATATCAAGATAAATTGCACCCTGCTGTACAAGAAATAAAAATATCCGTGTAAAATACACAGTTGCATCGTATCGATAAGTACACACTCAAGAATGTATTCGCACAGTCAAAATTTTCGCGAAAATAAAATTTTACATATCACCAATGGTTTCAAAGTAAAAGACTACGTCTGTCCTTTTCTCGCGGACGTAAACGCCCATAAGTCTGTCTCGCTCGCACTCGCGCGAGGTATAGGAAATTGATAAAATTCAAAGCGCCCCTGTATATCCACCGCCTTCTTTCTCCCCTTCGTACTTATCCAATATTTTCTAAAGGCAAAGCATAGGGTGAAGGCTTTTATTGAAAAATAATTTGACAACGTCAACTTTCATGAAGTAAGAACGAAATATCAACTCTCATTACCTATATGGTATATAAAATATACTACATACATGTTTGTCGTACGTACAGTGAACTCTGCAATTTAGTTAAATAATAAACTTTATCGAGTTAATTTGAAGCCATTAAAACGTCACGGAATACTTGTCGATGAAAGGATGAAGGGGTAACAAAGGGGTGGTCACAATTACCGAAGAGCTTCCCATGGGGATGAATTTATGTTACTTTGTATATACAGTGGTATCGAGTGAGACACGTGTATATATATATACTTGGAAATCCCCCTTTCGACGTAGAATACATAAATAAATTATTACGACTTATCAATGGATAACAAATATTCGGCAGCTGGTGGCGTTATCATTTTTTCCCAACTATACTTCCAACCCCTCTCTTCTTTCTTCTTACGGGATATCATGCATAGCGCAATATACCCGACCCGGGATCGAGAGTATATTTTATATTATCTGGTCCAACCCCCACGGATTCTTTTTAGAGCAAGAGATTGAGGCTGGGGGCTTCTGGAGGATGCAGTAAAAAGATAAGTCTTTTTTTTACGCATTTCAGTTTCTTATAGAGGTGGGTGCTGAAAGGCATCAGAAACAAAAGAGGGTCGAGGGATGATCGTTACCAACTGCAAAAAAATACTTAAGCCTGAATTTTGTGTATTAAAGGTCACATTTTTCGAGCGCTTCTTTTTCTTATAAACTTTTTTATTATCGTAAAACGCGGACAGCTTCAACGTCGCCAAACTTCTTAAACTGACAATCCCCTTGAAGTTACGTATCGTAAAATCCCCTTTTACAACGCGATAGAAAAATTGAAAATTCGAATATTCGAATTTCTGACTTTTTTTTTCTTAACTCCAAATCTAAATAATTTCAGTGTCAACGTAACCCATCGTATTGTATTTATAAGCTTGATGCGTTAAAGTGTATAAATTCAATAAAAATTAAGGAGGACAAACCACTCGTTATACAGTAGCCTGTATAAAATCGCTTCGCAAGAAGATATACTCGAGGGGGTTGATTCAAAAAGGAAATATGGCAGGAGTCATATTACGCTTGCGAAATTTCGCACAAGGGATTTTCCCGACGCTAAAGTACAGTTACGTGTGCATATACGTATATACGTCTGACATAATAAAATGAACTTCGCAGAGGGAATCCCAAGTTTCCTTTTATCGTTCACGCTTGGTAATCAAAGTGTGCAGTAAAATTCGAGAGGATTAATTATTAAAAACCCTCGTTTATATAAATGAGATTCAAGTAGCCGTAAAACGGATTTTGCTACCGAAGAGACGCCAGTCTCGTGCGAGTGGCACGTTTTTACGTTCTACCGCATGGAACACGTGATATGACAAGTGCCTTATTTTATTAACGTAATAAATAATATCTCCAAGCATTGTGCAACCAATGGGATCAAGAATTATTACCAGACGTTATACTGGCCACCCCAATACCATCCTAGGCAGGTAACGTATTGGAGGAATCGTAAATTCACCACTCAACGGAATCCTCCCTTCGTTTATCAACCGCAAAGATAGTGCCCTGAAGGTTTACATCCGTAGGATGATATCAAATACGAATTATATAGACGTGACTGTACTAACGATATTACGACTCGGTCGCACGAGTAACATATAAGGTATAACGTTATATCACTACGAAGCGCATTGCGAAATCGTTGCCATTCCCCCGAGCGATAAATCTGCGAACGTAAAATGTCCGTAAAGCCATTTTAACGTCCGCGCTATAATATTCCGATGGGTTGTGAGCTGCATGATGCTCTTTGAGTTTGTGACGTAATAAAATGTATGACGTCGCAAACAGGTACAAATGTGTAAAAGAATTAGTTCCAGTAATAAGATTCATTGAAAAAGTGTGAAACGCAGTTATGAAAAGCGACGGAAAAGAAATAAATCATGAAAAAAATAATCGCGTTAACAATCAGTGCAATTTTCGGGCATTACTTTAAACCACGGCAGGAAAAAATTTTTCTATATAAAATTAATAATTTCTTATCACGCTCCGTTACTTGTACAATTATTTAGCACGTTGCCTGTGCATAAAAATTTATTATGAAGAGATAGAAAAAAAATTTACAAGCTTGAATATAATAATTAGTGTAACCATTGGGGTTGTGATTACTCGAAGGATTCCTAATATAATTTCAGGTAACCACGAAACTCTGCGACACAGAGGGTGCGATGGTTTAATAAGCTCCTGTTCGTGGCAATATATATACTTTGCGCTTCCAGCATCAAGGGAAAGCATACGAGAGTCTGCGGTAGGAGCGTCAAACATCGTTAAACTACCCCTTGTGGTAAAGAAACAAGACTACGAGCTTTCCGCAACTCACGAATTCGTATAAGCAAATACAGGGTTGAAAAATGGTCCTGGCACATCCTGCGTCTCCTGAGCAATGACAGACGCGTTAACACGGCACGCAAATGGGGGATAAACAGAAGAAAGAAAAAAAAATATTCGAGCGCTGTGACAATCATAAGAATAAATCCACGTTTATAAATATCCTCGTATAATTTTTCTTTCTCCCTTTTCAAGGCACGCTCTCTATTTGCGTATGGCTATCGACTGTGGGTATCTTATACAGAATTGTTATACAAGGTAGCGTTGAATGACACGTGAGAATCTGTTATCGATAGGATTTAAGTGGTCGTTACATAAAGGTATCCCATTGGTCGGAAAGACACCCTAAGGATGATATATCCTGTTTATTATATCTATGGCTATAATCATATTCCGTAACAAAGGTCCTCGAGGAAGGATCTTGGATGTGAAAATAATTCCCTGGGGTTTGTCATCCACTATACTCGTCAAAACTCCTTGGTACTCGAGGAGGTAGTAGCAAACGCAAATAGGATACGACACTAGAAAATCCCTGCAGAGATGATTCAATTAGGTTGATAAGTCCAGCTTTACATGAACCGTCCTGTGGCGATGATTGCCAATTGAATATTCGCCTTGTCGACAAGGACCACATTTATAGTGTCCATAGGGATTGCGAAGGGACGCTCTCCAAGCCCTTTGGCATCCATGATGAAAATTTGTGTAATTCCTTGGCAATGGTGATTTACATTTCCAAAAAGGATGTCGTTCAAGGTTCCTCCTTCCTGTTTGATACTGAAATACAATAAGCAAGGTCAGTTGGAAATTAACATTGGAGAGATAAGGAGTGAGAGTTGGTGCTAATATGAAAAACTTACTTGACCAGAACAAATGTTATTCTTTAATCAGACATTGGCTGACTGTTTCCAGCTGGAAAAGTTTCAACAGCCGATTGGTTCGACGCAGGAGGAACGTCATTGAACTTTCAGCAGAACCAAGGACAGAGTCTTGTCTCCGGGGTAAATGAAAAGTAACGGCCTATCCCCACCGCAGTGGGGGGAAACGTTCAAGCTCTCACTGTCGCAACCCCCCAAGGAAACCACTTGTATTACATTATCGGAAACGTCGGAACCATCTGTTCCTAAAATATGGCATTCCCGAGATAAAGCAAAATTTTACGTAGAAAGGAATATCACCTTGTGCCTGAAAACCACTGCGGGAGACTGGCAGATGATTTTTCAAGGACTGCACCACAACCTACTGCCAATCCTCTTTATATTTTCTCAACAGGCTTACTTCTCCGTATGCACCCTGTACCTCTTTGCACAGTGAAACCCATATACTGTCATTAGTGCAACGTGCTGGAAAAAAATAAAAATAAAAAATCAATTTACAGTAATTCAGATAAGAGATCGAAACAGATTACGCCATACAATGAACCTCGTAACTGAATAAAATTAAAGTATCGTGGTTCTCAAAAAGTGTCAAAGGTCACTGGGTCTTATCGTATAATCTCGAATTTAGCAGACTCAGCTAACCTGTCCAACTCAACCGAGAGACAACGTCTTGATAAGACATCGTCCCCGGGAGGGAGAGCAGAGGGCAAGGAAGTTATCGAGAAAAGGGCTGCAGAACCAAAGGGAGTGAGGATTTCGAAAGGGTTTGGGAGGCTGTCAATAAAGAGACAGGATAAGAGGGGGTCCTGAGGTCTCCCCTGATCCTTTTAGGCCCCCTCTGACCAAAAAAGATACAAGAGGAAGAATAAAAGAAAAAAAGGATAAATCGAAGAGACTTAAACGCGTTAAAAATAACTCGTCAGTTACACGCGGGATCGAGATAAGAGCCTCGAGATGAACGATTTTCGTCCCGCCCAGCATCCTTAATTCGATCGATTAAATGCGTTACGGCACGAAAAAATTGGATAACACATTAAACGCATTTTTATGCAACAAAAAATATAAAAAATTCAATATAAAAATTCTACGATAACAGCAAATATTATTTTGATAAGTTCATCGTCCGGCATCGAAAATTCTCGAGAGCCAAATAATAGCCAGAAGGGAATAGATGGCAATGAAACCAACCGCGATTCGAGGCTAGATAGAGCGTTTACTACAAATAACAGAGCCATGCCAATCATTAGAGCAAACCGGACGGAAGGCTGAGATCGATACGCGATGAGTTTATGGGTTTGCTGGCTTACTCTTATAAGACCAGTAAATAGAACAATTTGTATCTCCAGGCGTGATCGCTCGACCGACCCCTATTGGATCCTGTCGGACACTTTTAATTTGGCACAAAGTTTTGCCGTCGGAAACAACATACAAATAAATCCACCCTCCCGTTGCAATCTCAGATACAAAAGTCCGAGCTACGGTTGCCACGAAGTTCTCAGTCTTTCCAGTGGATTTATGCAGCGCCGTGTTATATCCCACTCACAATGAAAACCATTGTAGAAGAAGAGAATCCAGGAGAAAAGAAAATCCGAGCATCCTAGTTGCCGGTAAATTCAAAAGGAAAACCTAAGAGTACAAAAAATTCATACAACTGGCAACGCTGGACAGTCGGTAATACATATACAGATATACCATAGGCGTATTGAAAATTTTACAAAAATTTTCCATTCGGCTTCGTATTTTCTGTACGAGCGATTAAACCGGAAATCGAAAGGCTTTCACAGGATCCGATGTTGCCTGGTGCATCGGTGCATAAGTTGCTTCGGGTTACACTGTATATAGATATATAGTAAGCAAGGCACCGGTAAAATGCACTGAATCGGATAAGCCGCAGAGAAGTACCTTCATACATTCTTCATACGTTTCTACCTCCATCCTGTAGCGCTGAACGAGTTACTGGCTTTTTGTGAAAGTGATATGCAAACAAGTTAAATATGCGCCATGGGTATACGGATCTACCTACCCCCCTTGTGTTTTCTGTAGAATGGATTGTGCGATACTCGCGAATGCAACTCCTTGCTGCATATTCATTTTCGGGAAATGATCAACGATACGGCGTACTAGGTCGTAGTAGATTACTTAACGTGCATTTTACGATAACATTTTTTTATCAGACTACTTTTTTTCTGAAAAATCTTTGTACGGTAGAAACTTTGAACGAGATTAAATTAACCTTGTGTGGAGCAAAGTACGATGATGTCATGTAATAATCGATAATTGATCGATATTTTTTTCAACGTTATTTATCATTTTTTTTATTTGAAAAAAATTCAATGTAAAAAATATTTTTAGAGACTTCGCGACGCTGATTGGTTGGTTGATGTATGTAAATTTACGATTGTTCGACAGCTAGTTAATATGTAGAAAAAAAAAGTTCGTGTTTGGTTAAAAAAATAAAATCCAAAAACTGTTAAAATTCATCCGAAAATTCGCGCACGGACTCGCGTTGATTCGCGTGATGATTTAATTAATAAAATAAAGACAGACATCGCAACAGTACATTAGATTATTCTATCGCGATTTTTCTACTCGTGATTTTGATCCAATGCATAATCCCCCCGAGCGGTTAATACGCATTAATGAATTTTCATTTGCACGTGTATTAGCCGATAATCCTTTAAATTCAGTCAGGAATAATACGACAGCTGATAAAAGACAGGTTATCCGATGAAACTCAACAAATTTTAATCAGCGAGCCAGTAAATTCGGTATTTTTCAAATCGAACCATGAAAATAAATATACTGGCCAGGAAATCTACCGCGCAGCACATTACCCATTAATCATCGACTTCGATGTTCGGAATTAGCTCAGTACTAGCAGCTCTTGCCAATTTGTATTCGCGGATGTATACGATATGCGAAACAGTGCCGAGTCTCCTTTTCCCATGCTCCCTACATCCGCATAATCCCTGAATTGACGAGAAATAAAATTTCCCAGGGATAGAAGAAGTACACAGGAGCCAACCGTAGGTATAACAAAAAAAATTCATTTTTCAAAGTGCTTTAAACAAAAAAAATTTCAAAACCACGTAAAAAATTCCATTGCTAATTTAAATTCCCTTTCGAAAGCATTGCGCTAAATAACACGAGTTACAAATATTTTCGAAATCCTCTCCCAGTCACTGTGATTATTTGTATGCTTTCAACACTGTCAATATTTATCAATTTATCATATACAGATGCTGCATCACGTGCGAGTGACAGATTTGCCAGATAAAGCATCGCATGCATTTTTTTGCAGCTGATTTAAAATGCATGATAGGAATAGTCCTTTTTCGTAATGCAGACAAGACTGCTCTTAAAAAAAGGATAATAAAAAATGTTTCCAAAAACTATGAGCTCCTGAAGAAAACTGATGAATCCCTGTTAAAAGGTGTGCGGGAGTCTCCAACGATGTCTGCACGTGACAAATCGTCGAGAGTTTTGACCTTATGACCCATTAAGACTTCATCCTGGTTAAACTTCAAGTACACAATTTCTTAGAGTTCATGTAAAAATCTTCTGGAAACAAAATTCAAGTGAGACTCATTAATTCGTACGAAATCTAAATAAGATTTTTTTGAGGGGAAAAATCAATCATAAATTAGATTTCCAATAAGTAGCAACATCCAAGTCAATAATTGACAGTGTATAGGGAAGACAATCGTCATTGAAAAGAAAAACATACTATATAATCAGTATCGAACGAATAGTTCTGTTTAGCATTATTTTTTTTTTATTATAAGAATCAATACTATATCGATCACAAAACATAATACAAGATGTATCCAGTGACTCGTCTAACCCAGTGAACTTTAACTATCAATTTCCACAGTCATCATCCTATGCCTATAGTTCTCTAATATGCATCAGGTGAAATTATGTACGACAGTTGTATCGATTAGACAATATAAAAAATATACACCCTATATATATCCGAGCCATATTTACCCATTTGCACGTTAAACAAATAAGTCAAGATTTTCCCATTTTTGAGAGGCAAAAAAAGAAAAATCTAATTACGCGTAGGGGAAGTCTGCATTGACCAGAAGAATTTGCACTAATGAGAGAATAGAGGATGAAACTATTCAAGCACTAGTTACAATCGCTAAATGAACGTTCAAGATATTCTCAATAAAAATGCCAGCATCAACATTTTTACACGTTGCACAATTTCAACAATGGGATTCAGACAATATATTCCATCTCGTCTCCTTCAGCAATCTACTCATCCTCACGTGTAATATACAGGGTGTACCTGGGCTAACATTCCCAGAAGATGATGGAGATGCACTTTGCTCCTCATCCGGAGCACAGAAGATCGTTCATCATCTCAGCCAAGTGCTTTTAGACGGTCTGGACCAACAAGAGAAAGATGCTCTCATCTTCGGCATGCTTAACAGGCTAATAATGTGAATTCGCACAAGCTCATGATACATACATACGATACACACGTGTAGCAGATTTCGCATCTGGTATCCAGCTAGTACCCAAATGGACCAATGTATTTGTCATTAGGGTGCCTTCTGTAGATGACTGTCAGTCTACATGGACCACGCGAAGCAAATGTTGCGTATTCGCGAATATCAATGATAAGAGATAACGTCTTGTGAAGATAAGCATAAAATTGTTAAAAATAATTCTATATGGAATATAAGTTTTTATAAAAAATAAAAATAAAATTTCATCTCCATGCAGGGATGCTGCGTAGATATTCACCAGTCTTGCAGGATTGTTCGAGGATGCTGCGTTTTTCAGGTCAAATTCCAAGAGATAGACTGGGAATAATCTGATTAAAAACTATGTAAACTTTTCCAGTTACATATAAGAGTATAATGTCCTCAGGTCGATTGAGCTTTATGAATCATCTAATTTCATTGCGAAAATTTGTAGTTAGTAAGGATGGAGATAAAAGACGAAAAACTTTTGGCGGATGCTGTAGGAAAAAGGATTGACTTCGGATACTAAGAAAAAAATCACCAACGATCGTATTTAAATATTTTTTTTACGTAGCTAACCAACAACTCGAAGTAAATAATATTAGCGCTAATTTATCTCCCAGAATTCTTGGTCTTCTTTGAGTTTTATTTTTAGGCCGTAACTCGACAACCGGAAGGTTGCATATATATATATGTACGGATGTAGATTGAAGAAGCACAGAAACTTTTACTCGAGAGACTTTGATGATTTATGGAAACTGAAATTTGATATAGATTATTTAATGTGTAGCACGTATCACAATCTACTTGCGATGAACTGTTTTTCATCCAAGGATTAATCCAAACGAAATAACATGTTTATATGCTTTTAACCTCAAAATAGCCTTTAATTCACATCTCATGTATTTTCGTGTCTCTATCATTTTTTGTCTCTATTTGAGGTTATGGCGGCGATAACTCCCTATCGAGGTAGCAATACCGTAATTTCTTATGAAAGACATTCAATTTGGTAATAAAAGCATTGAAACAAACCCGTGATAATGATATACATTTTTTTCAACTTACTTTCGTTTTGTTGCTAGCTCGAAGTTGGTCAATTATTGAAATTATAAAAAATTCTGTCTGAAAAGTTTATTAGACGTGAAATGTCACGAGTCGCATTGCAAGTCAGCCAACTGGTGGAAAACGTGAACAAACAATTACAATTTGCTGAATGACGTAAAACGTAAAAATTAAAGGTCGGAAAAAAAGTTAATTTATGTCTCCTCCTATACGTATAACGGTACCCTGCGATTAAGACAAACGACTTCTGCAAAGTAAAAAGGAAGAAAAGGTGCAACGACGGAACTTACGAACACTTTTAATCTGGCAAATTAAGGGTAGAGCGTCGCGACGCTCGGCGTCTACGAGAGATTGACTGATCGTCACGTTTATGAATTCTTGAGAAACTTCGCTAACCGAGACTATAAAAAAGAGTGATGGACGGCAAACCACAATTTCGACGTACTCATTGTCAGCGACGGCGGACAATTACGCGATATTCTCTTCTATTCTGTATAATTTTCTACCTTTATTCAGCTCTAGTCCAATATCCACCATTATACCTTAACAATTGATGTTCCGTGAAAAATTTATGATAAAACCTTGACAATGGTTACTCATACCAACTTTCTAAGTAATCTGGCTCGGTCTTCACAATGCCATTATCTGAGGGGTAAATAAATCCAATCAACGTATCACCTGTCGTAATAAGACAAACTTTTTATAAATGTCGCCCATAATAATAATACTTCAAGTAGTCAACAAAGTGCACTGTAGCGAGTCAACAATTTATCAATCTAGTCACAGGATGCATTAGAGCAATGAAATTTAATAATGGTTTATAGTGCACTCTAGTTTAATGCAGCTCATCAAATAAGCCATAATCTGTATAATATACTAAATACGACAAAAGCCAATGACGTATAAAGTTTAACGATTGACCTCTGTAAAAATTATAATTGACTTGTGTATCACCAATAGTTATATTGTAGGTTAAGCAAAATTAATGCTTGATGATTAAAACGTTGAGCTGTTAAAGATTTTAGATGGTAAAATTTTTGTGTGGTTTTTTATCGTGAATTTAGAGATACCTTGTATAACTAGGTTGTATATTCACTCACGAATAGTCCTCCACTCGTAATTATCCTGTAGTTAGTTGTGAATAAATAATGATAATCACAGAAAGGGGATTCTATTCTGTTTTGAAATACGGCCAACGGTCTTGTACTTCGTATAAGAATAAAGTATCGCTAGACTATCTATTGGAATTCATAGTTCGATATAAAATTTACAGTAAAATTAAAAAGACAAAGCAACTGTACCTGGACATTTTCCTGGAGGTAAATAAAGTGCAGGGCTAACACAATAACAGAATTAAATTTCTGTTGACGAACTCCCGATGACTCACTGTCCAATTTTCTCATTCGCAAGCTCCAAATTATAATACAGCATACAGAACGATTATTTTATTAAAAACGCTGAACGAATTATGGTTTTTCACTGTAGAAATTACATATCGGATGAATTCGAAAACAATATTTTCTTTTCACTCACCGCAATGAGAGATGTTCCACCGATGATTTTTACACGTACGAATTAGTTATTTATTTTGATTTCATTTCACTTGTTAGAATATACAATAACACGATTAAAATAAATTCAACACGATCAGACGTCAACTCTCGTGCGAGGTCTCCACGTGACTGGTGCAAGGGAAAGCCGCTGTACTAGCAAACAGAATTTTCCGATTGCGCAGGTCTTCGTAGTTACGGGGAAGAGGAAAAAGGGAGGGGTACTGTCTGCATGTAAGTAGAAAATAAAAAGCATGAAAGCAAAAGAGCAATAAAGGATGACACAGTTGATTGTTTTCGCGAACACAAAACGAGAAGACGTCACTCCATTTTCTTTTTGTGAGGCTCATGGAATGTTTATTAATCTAATCTATAAATAAAATGTTTCGCGTGCATCTGTCTGTAGCAGAAACGTTTTATACGTCTCCATAAGATCCTCTGTACTATCAGAATGGAGATGAAGGATTTTTATATACACCAAGAAAAGTTCTCTTTAAATTGCCTTGAATATACGGAGAACAAATTAGTTACGTTATCTGAGTTTGCATTAGCATAACGAGGGAGCTGGCCGCGTACGTAAAAGCTCGCTGTATAATTAATATTCGTTGCGGTAGTAGAAGGAAACTTGGTTTAGCTTTCTTATTACAGTTGAATTTTAATATTGAGAATTTAATGTAAAGTGGTATTAATGATCTCGTATCCCCTCTCTATCGGCAAGACGTAGACGCATCACTGACAATTATTTAAATCTCTTGAAATACTATATACAAATTTTCTTTAAAAAGCGTAAATTAAAGAAACGTAAGAAAGTAGAGGTAAAAGTTAACATCTGTTATCAAACGCTGTTCACTGTGTTTAGGAGGTGCTGCCATCTTCAACTGAATAAATTTACTCTTACGATACCGCAACTTCATCGGTAGGACTTTGACGGAAGATAAGTAGACTGGACATCTTGTCGAGTTTAGGTATTTTCATGTGCGCCTGGGTGCCTGGATAACCGTAGTCGAGTTACCGATTGAAAATGCCAAAGCTTCATATAACCGCGGTCTTGTGTCAGGTCTGGAGACTTAGGTGAAAAACGCGTGACGATAAGGTGGCCACTGCCGCAAGAGGCGTTAGTGTCAAAGAACCAGCAGGCTCCTTTGACACTGGCGCTTGAGGCAAAATCCGCCACATTAGCGGTTACAAGCCAGAACATGATGAGGGTAGGAAAGTGCTCAGAGATTTATACAAGAACGTGCCATATAGCAAGCTAGCGTCATTGTGGTTCCTTTGTGATATATATATAATATATCGGTAATTATGCGTAATGTTTTATCTTGATATTCATCATATTTAACCTGGAATAAAATATGAATTGTATGAGGCTGTGAACCTTCTTTATTAGATTGTGACTTTATCAACAGCGGTACTCTCCAGAAGTTTTCTATTGGTCGAAAAAACTTTACTTGCTTCCGATTCGCTAGGAGAGAAATTTATTCAAGTTCAAACTTGTAACACCCATCTTAAATAACTGCCAAGCGAGATTAAACTGAGACTCCAGCGGAACAGAAATTCGGGCGTCAGTTTGTTACAGTTTTCCATCACTTCGTTTTGTTTGTGAGTTCGATTTCGTTGTTTTGAGGTATGTTTACGTTATTTATCATAATTCAGACATATTCTTATAGAAATAGTAATGCGAACATCACTTACAGAATTGTTTACCGGTTTGTTTCATGGTAATGAATAATGTTTTGATCAACTAAAGTTTTATATTTTTTAAAAATATTTTCAGGTAAAGAAAACTTGCTCCCGATTCGCTAGAAGGGAAATTCATTTAAGTTTAAACTTGTAATACTCATCTTAAATAACTGCCAAGCGAGATTAAAAACTGAGACTCCAGTGGATCAGAAATTCGGGCGTCAGTTTGTTACCGTTTTCTATCTCTTCGTTTTATTTGTGAGTTCGACTTGGTTGTTCTGAGGTAAGTTTATGTTATTTATCATCATTGATATATATTTTTATAGAAATAGAGTAATTCGAACATCACTTACAGAATTATTTGCTGGTTTGTTTCATGATAATGAATAATATTTCGATTAACTAAAGTTTCATATTTTTAAAAAATATATTCAGTTAAAAAATGGAGTCCCGCTTACGAAGACCTCAAATCAGCACAAAGAGTACTCTCACAACTGGAATGTCTGTTTCATCAAGTATACCAGGATCGTCACAAAATCTTACAAAAGCTAAAAGTACACATAACATTAATGCAAGACCCAAAAACGAGAATGAGCCTCCTAACAAGACAGGGCTCATTCGAGCAAAAACAATATCTACATTTAACCGCGTAAATGGAACAAGTACAAATGTTAAAACAGCTGTTAAGAGACCATGCATTGCCTCTAGCGAGATTAATGCCAAGAAACCATATGTTAAAGGTACTACCAACTCTATTGTTAGGACTGTTAATACAAGACCACCTAAAAGTACATCAAGAAAATCTACTACAATTGTCACAAAGCACGTAGCTGCAAAACCTAGCAGGTGGGATACAAAAGGTCGTCTTGCATTAACATCTGAAAAATTAGCTACTATGAAAGAAAAGAATGATGAACTCGTTGCAAGAAATAAAGAACTTGCAGAATTGGTTGAAACATTGAAAGAACAAGAAAATTCCAGCAAAGTAAAGGCTGAAAAATATGAAATATTAAGTAATAACTTGACGCAAGAATTAGAAACCCTAACGGTTGAAGTAGCAGAACTAAGAACTAAAAATAAAAATTTGGATGAGAAGTTAGAAGATACTGAAAAGTCATTACAAGAAAATATTGCAAAATTGAAATCATTCCGAACAAAATGTAACATATACGAAACTAAACTGTCGGAACATGAAAGCCAAACAATGGAGTTACAATCAAATTTAGAGTTGCAACAGAACATGGTTACCAAACTCACAATTACAAAACAAGATTTGCAATCCTTAATACATGGCATGGACAAAGAACTAAGAATCTTACATAATGCCATACAAGAGCTCAAAGGAAACATTCGAGTTTTCTGTCGTGTGCGACCCAGAATACCTAAGGAATCCGCCAAAGGGTAAATAATCTTTTAACGAATCTCACAATTCCTAATATTTTCACATAATTCCTATTTTTATAGATTGTGCACGATTAACTTCCCGGACGAATGCACAATTGAAATTGGTCGTATGGACAACTCAGAGGTATCTAATTGTGGTGGAAAGGTGCGAGGATCACGCATAGAATTCTCGTTCGACAAAGTGTTCCCACCATCAGCTACTCAAGCTGACATTTTTGAAGAGTTAGCATTGCTAGTACAGTCTGCATTGGAAGGATATAACGTCTGCGTTTTTGCATATGGTCAAACTGGCTCCGGTAAAACATACACAATGGAAGGTGGATTTGGCATAGAAGCCGAAGGCATGATACCACGGACGGTTATTATTTAAAATTATTAAAAAATTAAATAATGTACAAGATATAACCATTAATCGCAATTATTTTCTAATAATTCAGGTGAGGCACATCTTCAAAGAGATGAAGCAATTCGAGTTGATTGGATGGGAGTATCGAATCGAAGCAAGCTTTTTGGAGATATACAACGAGCACATTGTGGATCTTTTGGATTCCCAGACGAAGGTCCACGAGATACGAATGGCAGATGCAAAGGGTACTGATGTGTACGTGAGTAATTTAAGTGTCCAAGAGATACACAGTCCTGAGGAATTGCAGGAATACTTAAGAATTGCTCAAGAAAATCGAGCTGTGGCCGCAACTCAAGCCAATGAGCGATCATCAAGATCGCATTCGGTCGCGCGTATAAGATTGATCGGTACGCATACGTTAAAGGACGAAGTATGCATCGGTAACTTAAATCTAGTCGATCTTGCTGGGTCCGAGAGATTGAAGACCGAGGAGGCCGTCAGGACGGCGGAAACCAAAAACATAAACAAGTCGCTGGCGAATTTGGGAAATGTAATTTTGGCACTTCTAAAAAAACAGGAGCACGTCCCCTACAGAAACTCTAAACTGACGCATCTTTTAATGCCATCACTTGGTGGAAATTCGAAAACTTTAATGTTGCTCAATGTGTCACCTTTGGATGAGTGTTATAATGAAACTATGAATTCATTACGATTCGCCAGTAACGTCAATAACTGTAAGACTGGAAATGTGAAGAGGACGCGGACTATAACGTACAATCCCGTTTCGTAGCATTGTGCGGTACCTTATATATTTTATACATTGATACGGAATATTAATGCCAAGAATTACTTACCTTATTATTCCAGAGACAATATAATTTACATTTAAATGTTGACACAATTATAAATACCCACCGGCAATTCAACAAAGAACAATTTTGAATAGCATTAAACATTAGTTTTTATACATTTTTATATAGTTATTGTAATACGTACTCAAATTTGAAATAATAAATATGTTAAGAGCTCATGACTAATTTTTTTATTAACCAAGAATAGACAAATTCAAAAACTGACACTATACATAATTACGCGTATGGATAAGACATTTGATCGTGTTCTAAATTGAATAAAAAGTTTCTAAATGCCGGCGAGGAAGTGACTATACCACCATTTACAGTACGATCGATCGAATTCTTATTTTTAGCATTAAAATCTTTGGAGCCTCCATCGTTTCTTCTCAAATTTCGAAAACTGCCCGTGGAGAATATTGATTGATTTTTCAAATATTTTTCAATCTCCAAGTCGAAGGTATTCACAGTATCTTCGGTACTATATGAACTTAAATATTCTGGATTGAAAAATAATTTTTCGGACACGTGAAAATCATTTTGGGACACGTGAAAATTATCGTTATTAAATTGTCGCCATATTGAGTTACTACTCCGTTCTGAAATAAATTCAATTTCAGAGTCACAAGAGTTCGGCGAATGGCATTCATCCTCGCTACTGTTATCACTTTCTATAACGTTCATTGATTTCAGATTATCAAAATCAGAATTCCATGATAAACATTGATCGTTTATCGAAATTACGGATCTTTCAATTGACCAATCACGATACGTAACACGTTGTATGATTTGCCACAAATTCGAAAAAATTTCCCTTTTCCAGCTGCACTTGTAAATCATATTTATCTTTCTTGTAAACCTTCCAATTAAATCCGTATCTTTTTTATCATTTTGTAGAATATCTTCTTCCATAATATGAATTATTGAATCGTCATCCTCCGATCTTATAGGTTCGGCACTCAACCGAAGAAAATCATAGCAATAGTGTCTGTTGTAAGAAAAAAAAGATTGTATAATGGAAAATACTATATATTTCGTTACTCACGCATAGCCACTCTTAGAATATCCAAACTTCCTTTGAAAATAACGTTCCACGTAAATCGCCAAAGTGAAAAGCATTGCGAGCAGTAAAATCTCAAAGATTCTACTAGACACGACAAATTTCCAGATGTAATTCCAAAGATAAAATAACCACCAAACACGAGAAGGTTGTCTCTTAACTGTTTCTGCATTAGCAGTAATTTTCTTGGTACCGATTACATCAGCGATCCATCCTTATATCAAATTTGAACAGTCAATGAAACCTTACGAGTATATACAAAATTCTTGTAAAAAAAGGGTTAAACTAGACAAAAAAGTGTCTTACTTTCCTTATTTGTAAAAGAACTCGTCTGAATCGTATCAGCGATACACAAAGAAGCCCACAGTCCAATACCAAAACTTAGAAGGATACCCCAGTTCAAATAACTGGTACAAATCCTTGAAATCTCATTCCGAATTAATGATAACTTAGAAACGTTAGATGTTCCTCCGTCGTTAAAATTATCCCGTTCAAAATCCTTCAGTATCATATTCATAGAATAGCAAGGTTCTTCGAGATTAGTATTGCTGGATAATTCATTATTAATTGACTCCTTAATCATTTGACCATCTTCGCTGTCTGATTTCGATACGTCAGACGATGAGGAACACGTTAAAAATTCGGCCTGAATGCCTTTACTAAGGTTGCACCAACTGCCGTCCCTTGAGGATATGCCACAGGATTCCCCATCATCCATTCCTATTAAAAACCAAAAGTATGATACTTCATTTCGCAAAATCTCATTTACTCTGCTAAAAGCCTAGCAGATCCGCTTGTGTCAATCTTTTGTTCCTTCTTTTTTTATTAATATCTATTTCAGACAACTTCTCTTGCGTGATCCAATCAGCTTATAGAGAATGAAAATATCCACGTCTAATCGTCCGTCAAAAAACATGAAGGGTTTGTCGACTCGTACGATATTGGATCTTCGATTTGAGGAATGTGTAACAAGAAGAAAATACAAAATTTGGAATGCCAAACTCTTCTATCGTTTCGAGACTTAAAGAAATCGAGAGGTGTATTACGAATATAACAGAACTACAACGAATGGAGAAAGTAAAGTTTCAGGCAAGCCATTATTATCTTCATGCAGAATAAATTTATTTCCGATAACTTATGTATCTTTTATACAGGGTGACTGTGCTAAGATAAAACTAAAGAAACCATGTACTTGTCCGCATCACAGAGAAACTGTAAAGAAACTACGTGATAATTGTGTTTGTACGAATAATGCGAACACAGGAGATTTTTGTGGTGCTAAGATTTGTCAGCCGCCACGTCAGCCATGTTTTTGTAGAAGTTCCAAATTAAAGGGAACAATGGATTACTCAATAAATAATAAACCGCGTCCTGATAATTTAGTGGATAAAAATTCAAGGAAATTAAACGAACTAAATGCAAACTTGAAAATTACTCGAGATAATCAAACGGATGTTACGACTGACTGGCATGGGGAAGGAATTCAAGTCTCGCACCAGGATATTCAGGCAAATACTATTCCCAAAAGTGGGAATGAAAATAAAATAGTCAGGGAAAATAAGACAGAGAGAAATATCGAAGAAAATCATGAAGAAACTATTACAAAGGATTCGCTTGATAAAAATGTAAACCAACAAAATAATACGTTGGTCGTAAGTGAAAATCGAGAAATATTTCAAAATGAGGATCATCCAGATGAGACTAGAGGTAACAAATCTCTTATAAGAAATGAGATAACAGGTAACGAGGACGTAACCAAGAAACCTGTGAAAAAGCAACAGAAAATCAAAACTGAAGTAGCTGAACTAAGGCAGAAGGAAAATAATTCCGAATTGAAAATTCAGGAACATCTTGATAGTAGTGGTATTTCCAAGGATAAATTAAAAGAAGAGAAACAAAGTGACGAATATGCTCAGGATACATCAAGCCAATCACAATTTCAATGGTATGAAAAGGGAATCGACTCGTCTTTTGCTAAGAGGAATTTCGAACGATTACAAAAGGTTTTTTAGGCTTGGATTTAATAGAAACATTATAGCACTTAGCGTAGGTAATTCGAGAATTCTTTTAGGATCTAATGAATGAGAGAAAGCGTACTCAAGAGCTTGAGGAAAAATTGAAAAGTATGACGTGTAGTATAGAATGTCTGAAGAAAGAAGGTGAGCAACGAGCAGCATGTATGAAAGAAGCTATGGAGAAGGCTGAAGAGCAAGCTAATTTGGCAGCAAGATCCAGAAATGTAGCAATGGATCTAGCAAAACAATCTAGAGACCAAACGGACATTATGAAAGCCAGTAAAGATGAATTACAGAAGCAAGTTTCAGTTCTTCGAGTGAGTTGAGAATACGAATAGAGAATTAATAAATTAATGTACGAAGAGAATGTTGTTTTTAGAAAGAGATGGATGATGTTATGTGTAAAAATACACAGCTGAAATGCGAATGCGAGGAACTTAAATGTCAACTAAAAGCTGCGTGTGAAAATGAAGTAAAAAAGTAATGTGCATTAGCAGGTATTAACAGCGCTTATATTTATGCAATAGATAATAAGTATGTTTGTTTTTTTATTGAAAGATGCGCAGAAGTCGCTGACGAAGTGGGCAGAATTAAATGTGCTATAAAACAGAAGGAGGACATAATGTCCACTGAAAAGAATGAATTGCAAGAGATGATTACGGAATTGACGAATGTTGTAAAAATACAAAAAAAGAAAGTATGCGAATTAACAGGCATTTGTAGTAAGCAGCAAGAAATGCTCCAGGACAAAGATGCGTGTATCCAGGAAAAAGTATAAAGAAAAATGAATACAGATTGCTCCATATTAAATGATATAACATTTTAGGATGCCGAAATGTGTGATATACAGTGTAAATTAAAGTCTGCCGAATGCAAGTGTCATGATGTGGAGGAGGAAATACACACTTTGAAATCTTGCTTACACGAAGAAGCCAAAGCGTGTGATAATTTTAAGCGAGAGTTGGAGCGCTGTAAGGAGAATTATTGTTGTGAATTAAAAATCAAAGATAAAATTATACTGGATCAAGAAGAAACCATTAAGAAACTTAAGAAGGTGATTCTCTCATTAACACAATCTGCATAGCTGTTGGAGGTAATAACAAGATGCAAATGTTACTTGTTATAGCTTCTACAAGAAAGTGAAAAAATCGCTCAACAAGCTGCACGAGAGTTTGAACAGCTCACCGATCAGATATATTCTGAGAAGCAAACAAATTGCTCATTGAGAATTGCATTAGAGACAGCGGAAGCTGAATTGGCTAATGGTACTGGAGTACAATGTAAACAGTGTGAAGCGTTGGAATCAGATTTGGAATGTCTAAGACAGCAGAAACGGAAAGCTTTAATGGCTGCAAAATATGCAGCTGAGAAATTGTGTGAAACAACTAAGGAATATCAGAGAGAGTTTGAGTGCGAGAAGAGGCAACAGAGATTTCTTACAATTGTGGTCCATAAAAAGGAAGAAGAGATTCAATGCTTGAAACAAGAGATTCTATACAGCAGACATATTGGAAAACGTGGATTAAATAATTATATGGCTTAACGTAGTGGTTCTTCTGATATTGGATTAAAAATCACTGTTTCATGTATTGTGTAGGACAATGACTAAAAGTAACAGCAAAGATGTAAGTAAATCAACTGCGATGTACAGGTCTGGTACAATAAAATCATCGTAACGTTTTAAGAAATATGATTTACTAAATTAATACTAGAAGTTTTATATGAACAGTACATAAAGAATTTACTTAAATTTTAGCTTAGATAATCTTACCCTGAATTCTAAGAGCAACAAGTGAAGATTCTTTTTGTACCATGCAATATTATAATTTAAATGAGTCTGCCAATTCTTATCAAGAAATTGTTTATAAAACACAGACATTTGGTCAGCACTCACAGAATTGTTTCCTTTCTTTTTCAGTAACTCCTTAAATTGCTTACGTTCCTGAAAATGATAGACATGTATAAACAAACTTTTCATGATTCGCTTATACCAATAGCTATTATAAGATATTTACATGTGAGAAACTGGTATTGTGTTTTGTCCAAAATCGTTGATTCCATTCTTGAGTAGCCTCGCGAGTTTCTCTGAATTTTTTTTCCAGTTCCGTTTCTCTGTCAGATTTTGCAAAAATAATTGGCCTCAAGTTAGAGATTGAATCAGGCGGTCCTATTAGATCCCTATCGCTTTGAATGGGTGATTTGGATGTAAGGTTAGGATTGACTTTCTACGTAAAAAATAAAATGATATGTATTAACTGGAACTCCTTAATCTTTAATATGTAATATTTACCGTACAAAATCGACGAGCATGATTATTTAAATGTAATTGTCGTAAATATGTATTTATATTAGCCATATTCTTGCTGGTTGGAATACATAATCACTCCACAACCGTATCCATGTTTATACTGCTTACACAACAGTTGGTAGCTGGTAATCAATTGATATGGCCTTATATTCTTCTACATTCTTATCAACTGATACCGATTACTATTTTGAATGATAAAAACGTATTTACATGTACAACAATCAAATCTTTATTAATATAATTCTAATATACATTTTCTCGTTTAACAAAGTCTATTGATCGCAGCATTTCATTACTTACATAAAACAAATGTCTCTGCAATAGATATAGAAATTTAGTGACCATCATCAAAGAATTCAACAGTTAATTATAACAACGCACTGATACGAAATATCCGCGTATTGTCATCCCAAGCCAAACAAGACACAATAAATCATTTCTTCAAAAAAATAAAGAAAAAAAAGAAATTCATCTAAATCGTGTAAACGATATTTCAACTACGTCATAAGCTTGTTTCATAGAAATTGCAATCATTACGTCTAATCAGTTAATATCACGCCTACTACGGGCAATTTATCGCAAAGGCTAATTCCTCAAGAAAATTATCTAAATTTTCAATTTGTGTTCAATGAGAGTTCGTCTTTAACGTTTAGACGCAAAATGAAAAAAATTGAAATTAAACGAGTTAAAATATTATACTCTAGTTGTGCTAACAAGAAGAGTCGAACTTCACATATTCATCGAATCGGGACTAGATGCTTAAGCAGTTAAACATTCCGTTTATGCTTCGGGGGTTTCTCATTAAAATAAATCTGTGCATATACGAATATGTAAAACATGATCATAATTGATACTATCATACGATGCAAAGACACATCGTTAATCTCTCTTTACTATATAATCGATCGCTATTTGAGGAACCTCCGTGCAATGACATTGACACAAGACTCAAAAAAATTCTGCAAGACACTAATCAACTCTTGACAGAAACTCAATTGAGCGATTTCAAATATGCTGCATCGAATAGGTCGAGTTCGTTTGCCAAATAATTCGCTTTGTTTCGTAAAACCTTTGCACTAGTTGCGGCTTCTTCTAGAGTGCGCAGCGTGCTGGCAATTTTCTTTAATTCATCGTCCATTTCGGAGGTAGCTTCATCGACCAAGTGACAGAGACGAGCAAAGGTGCTCGATAATTCTCTGAACAGGGTGAAATAAGAGAGCGTCATTATATTGAGCTAAATTTGATTAAAATAGAAAAAGACTCAAAACTTACTGCTGTACTTGATGACTGCAATTGGCAGATGTCAGATCAACGATGAGTCGTAACTTCTTCGTGGCGTGATCGACATACTGTTTCTTAAATTCACGTTCTTTTGCTTTATTCGTCCAGGTAAGACGTTCATAAAGGAATAGAGCGCCATAAATTGCACCAGTCACTGCTATAAGCCTCCAGCCGATTGTTTTTAGCATCTACATGAGTAACAAAAACTTGCTGTTTCATTCCCATTATAATAACTATAGAAGTTTAATTTAGATTAGATTTTTAATAAAGCTACATACAAATCCTGCTACTATAAGACCACCCATCGTTCCCTGAGAGGTAATGGAAGCTATGGCAATTCTTGTTGCGACATTGGACCAATCATCTGACCTTGATGGCAAACCGGCAGCGCTCGTGACATATTTAATCGAATCGATACTATCGACAGGAGATGTGATAGAAGGTGGAATCTAAACAAGGAATTTAATTACAGTATAACTCAACACGTGATTTGCAAGCATCAAGTCATACAGACACTCACATCCTGGGGATAGTTAGCTACGGCTAATTTCTGACTCTGTTTTCCAGCAAATCGGCTGATCAACGCCGTGATGCCCCACGAGAATCGAAATTCCAAATCCTCGTGGAAATCCGCACAGAGATTGTCGCAATTGAGTCTGTATAAAATCTCAAAGGGTTCTTTCCGGGGTAATATATTCACTGACATCGCTTTTTTCGTATCCGGTAATAAACTAGACATTCGCTCTGTCATTTCACGCTGTGAAGTTTCCATGTTCAGGGCCAAAGCAGTGCTGAGTCGCGCTCTTAAATTTGATCCTTTAAACATTTAAAAGGATTAATATTCTTTAATTTTAATATTACATGGTTTACTTACCTAAACCATGTTCTACGTGAGAATGAAGTTCTCTCTTGTAAACGTTTAGTACCAATGGCTCTGGATGGAAAGGAACACTGAATTCATCAACAAGAACAGCTAATCGTCTTATTTCTTCACTGAGAGCTTTAGAAACGCGTTGCTCAACATCTTCAACCATATGATGAATCTTGTCTTTCATCTCACGTGTCAACAGCATGAGCTGTTGTTCCGTATAGTTCAGTCTGTCATGAACTTCTTTTTTGATATTGAGTTGATCAGCACGCATCTTCTGTGCTCTTTCCAAAATTTCATCCAAAGTTTGACGTATTTCCCTGTACAATATAAAGATCTAGCTTATTAAACAGTTTATTTTTTGCTTTTCAAAATAAGACTTACGTGGCAATATGTTTTCCACGTTGAGAATGTTGCTCGAATTTTGTCTTAACAGCAGACTTTGAGATACACTCCTCAAATTTTCGTTCGAAATCTTGGAACTCGAAGTATCGATTTTGGAAGCCTTCTGCCAAAGCACCATCTGATAACGTGTTAAAGAGTATAAAAATTTGCTTTTCTATACAGAGAATTTTCTTATGAATTACGATTTAAAAAAAAGCTTTAACGCACTGTGTGCTGGTTGACCACGCTGTTCCTGTAAACGCGCGTTAAGCGTTTCCTTTGCAGATATGAAGAAGACCCTCTCCTCAGCATCCTTAGGCGAATAGACCTTCAGTTCCCTTGCCAGAAAATCTACAGCACGTTCCTGATGTTGAGCTCTGACCTACACAGAAACGAACATCTATAAAGTAAAAGTCACTTTGCGATTATAACATTCTTTACATCAAATCCAAAGCGTTTCAAAGCATTTTCAGACTCACGACACTTTGGTCAGAAATGTTCTCGTGAATCTATATGCCTGTCGTTGTGCTTATCTGCTTGTGCTCTAAGCTACCATTTAACACACGTACAGTAAGCATGAATATTTTTTCGGCATAATTCGTGAGAATGAGTAAGAATAATGACTGCTTACCTCTCTCTGTTCATTGACCAGCTAAATAATAAATTCGAAATTACTGAGTTTTTAATGAGAAAAAGCCGACACAGCATGTGGAACCCATGTTCACTTTTCGAAATTAGTCTTACGTAATTTAATGTAATATCGCATCAGCTCAAATAATATAGTTTTTTATCAATCATGAACAGAGGTTCGACGTTAAGTGTTAGCTTTCAAAAAGTACAGGATGCATATAACTTAGTATATTATAATCAAAACTTTCTAAGGTCTTTCTAAAACACAACTAGCTTACTATAGTACAAAATTATTTAAAAAACCTGAAATACCTGATCGAAGAATTCCGGCTCCGATGCAGAAGCATCCCAACGATTGTTCAGAATAAATATATTTGGTTTAGACAGTTTTGTTGATACTTTATGGAAGAAATTTTTTTCCTGTAACAGTAGCAAAAATTATATCAATATATAGTATTCCTCTAACATTAGACAATTTCAGAAACAGTTATTGATGCTAAATACTACATACCGTAACCATTAAGGTGGACTCTGCATTGGCTACCAAAACAAAAACGTCTGCATCCAGACAATGCTTATCTATACATTCATCAAGATTCGCAGTGACGTCCACTCCAGGACTATCAACAAATACTACATCATCTCTCAAGAGTAAACACTTCTCCTTTGGCCAGAAAATTCGTACCAGATTACTCTCGCACAATTTTTCCTTGCACAATGCATGTCCGAGTTGACCAACAGATTGTACAGGTTGTTTATCATTCGACATTTCAGTCATAAGATATGACTCTCCATTATCCGAGCCTTCGACTTGAAGGAAGCAATTGGTTGTGTGTCCAATTCCGCTCGGTAATATTTTATCACGTAACATTGCATTAATTACAGTACTTTTTCCATTGCTTGTCCTTCCAAAGAAAGCAACTTTCATGTGATCTCTCTTAAGGACATCACGAATTGCATGCACTTTATTGACGTAAGCTTCGATCTTTTTGGCTTCCTCGGCATTGACGATATCGCGATCGTCACGCAAGGCTGTAAAAAAATTAAAATTTATGTAACTTTGATTCATTTTTAACTATATAAAATAATATACTGAAACTTACAATCCATAAACTGGACAGTGTCCTGGACATAGTCGTCTATTTCCACGAATATGTCGTTGATCTTCTTCTTTGCTTTGACGAATATCTGCAGAGGAGAATTGTCCGTTCTAGCATCATTTGCACGAAGCTGACTGTCACCGCCAATCATTGATATTGTACGATTGATGTATGCAGCCATAACTCGTATACTTTATTGCAGGGTGAAATGTACTTGACAAATTAATGAAAATGTGGTGCTGGATAGGTCAGGCAGAACGTTGGTAACAGTGCACGGCATGCGGGACCAACTGAAATCAAAAAAACAAAGCGATGGTAAGAATCTTGTGGAATGGAATTATAGTATCGCATTTATGCAAAAAAAGTGCATTATACACAGAACAGGGCGTGACAACAAGAACTAGCTGAAAGTTTCACAGAGAACTATTGTCCCACAGTCATAATGTATAAGTATTAAAAAAATACTCAAGAACAATAATTCTTGTAACATCGAATAGACTAACTGCACAATACTGATAGCTTACTGTATATAAGAAATTTGTATAATAGAACAATTGCTTTAATAGATTGTTTCTATCAATTTTGTTCTATTGTATGTATACCCATCTTATTCTAATATGTATATACATATTTTAATAGCAAGTACTTAGCAGTGATATCACATACCAAGTGGAAGTGAAATTCCACAAATTTATATGACAATTAGAAATCATACAATCACTAGGCAACGAGTAGCAAAAGAAAGATAAATACATGGAAATTCATAAAGTAAGTCCAGAAAAACCTGCTTGTTTTTGGGCATTGGTCTGTGTCCTTTGAAGTAATGTCAGCAAAAGATTGTTGACTGGCACATGCCAAGTTGTAGTTACTGCTGGAACATTATTGCACAATGGCATACTTACACAGGTTCATATAAGTCCAATTAATGTACATGTTAAATCTGACGTAACGTGGTATTTGCGCAGTTGAACAGTTACAAAATATGTATTAACGCTCAAGAGGTCTATCCAAAAATGCAGGTAAGACCTGTATTAAAAAGATCTTGAAGTTACATGATAGCGTATTAAGAGACAATCCTTACCGGCGATTAAATATCGTGTGGCATCTTGCGTACTAGCGCGTATATGATTAATTACTATAAAGTCTAACGAATCACTACAATTAAAATACGAAAAACATCAATGAACTCACAAACTAGAACCAACTAGAATGAAGTTGGCTCGTATGAACATGTGACGAGCAGTCAATATCACCAACGAAATGGATTTAAATCACATAGGGTTTTCTTTTTACACAGCTGCTTTCAGAATTTAGATAACTAGTTTTAGATTGTTTTAGATATTCATATAGAGGTGAGTGGGGAGATCAGGGGAGATGCACAACGCTACGGTTTTAGGCAGAGATAAGTAAGGAGATGCACAACACTACGGTGTTAGGCGATACCAAAATCATGACGCTAAATCGTAGCGACGAGACTAAAAGTAGGAATTGTGATCATCACCTCCGTCGACAATGCAAATCCCGTCGTAGCCGAGCTAAACGTGAACACGATCGCGTAGCTTGGCTGGCAGAGGTTCTCCTGCCTATGCCAAACACCTATGACACGCTGCTTCATTTTTTAATAGCATAAATAATATTTAAACGGACAATGAAGGCATTATGAAAAATTAGCAAAAACAAAATTGCACTTACTAATCTCGGGCATAAAATGAAGGACATATAAAAATGAACCAATTATTTTCTATGTTGTTTTTTTGTTGTAAATATTTTCATTTAGTTTTTATCATTCAAGGCTACGTAAAGACGACATTTTTAATACATCGAATTATCAGAAAATTATGTCGAGGTAGAATTTTAATTCTAAATTATTTTTTACATCTGAACATACTGATAATTCGAGGTATTAAAAATAAAAATATCTTTCCGCAGGCTTGAATAAGATAATTGATTAAATTGAATCAGGCTACCAAAAACGTATGAAACTAAAAATTTCTAAGAAGATACACTATTTGTCTCATCTCACTATACATATAAAATAATTGTGTGGTTTTTTACGCTTTTCATTTGTTTTGCCCAACATCAATAAGCACACATTTTTTGGGACATTTTTTACTGCTTTTCTATTCGGCTGAATAGTATTTAAACTATTCAAAGCGCTGCAGCGCAAACGGACTTCCAATCTGAGTGAAACGAGAAGACAGAAAGAAAGATAGAAATAAAAAAGTAAAGAAGTAGAAAAGTAAGGAATAGAGTTATAAAAGTAAAGAAGAAATAAGAAATGAAATAAGCAAGAAAGTAAAGAATGAAGGATAAAGAAATAAATATAGAAAAAGAAGAAAGTTGGAAATGGATGAGAGGGGTCTTTCCAACAGACCAGTATAGGAGACCTGCTCGAGGAAGAATGAGAGCTCCGAGTCCGAGCACTACCTCGAGCGCTCCCACCACTCTCCGCCTGCTCCCACGCGCCGGGTCCTGCGCAACGAATTTGCGCACACACAATTTTGGGCAACTTCCAGTACTACTAAATATGCTTGGCCAGAATTTCCGATTTCTAAGTATTAATATTTTACTTTATTGATTTAATTAATTATTTTAATGTTCCAAACACCTAATTTATTAATATTTCAATTTGAATGTAATTTATTTTCAATATTCTATAATTTCAATTAAATTTTTATCTAGTCCCTATATTCTGCGATATTTTGATTTAGCCTCAATTTTATATTTTGAATAACTTTTGAAAGTAAATCAAGATCCAATAATATTTAGTAAAAATTGAGGTGCTACACAGCTGCCAAGTTGGCACCGCACTTTCTGAAAATGTCTTAAAAACGTTTCAACAATAAACTTCTTCAATAATTCTCGAGGAGTTCTAAAGTTCATGGTAGGTTTTAACAAAAGTTCTGCTATGTAATATTTAAAAAAGCGAATTTTTCGAAAAATACTTTGCTAGAACTCCACACCTGCGTAGCACCTCCATTTTTTGAAAATACGAATTTTAACGATATCTAGAGAGGGACTTTGAAAAATTTTTGTAATAAAATGAAAAAAACACGAAAAAAGGAGTTCTTCATTGGGGATCGAATCCGTAACCGCCAGCATTGTATCTCGACAGGTTATCGACTCATCCGCGATGCTCGTTTAATACCTGGTGAATTTTATTATACATATTTATCTCTAATATCTCAAAATTTCCCTTTGAACTTTTCTCGGTCTTTTCGACGTGTCATTTACTAACGTGTTTCGCCATTCGTTTTTTTTATGGAACGATGGTTATTACCCATGCGGCTACAGCGGAATCTGCAACGTCGACAGAGGCGATGATCACAAAATCCTACTCCCGGACTCGCCGCTACCTTCTAGCGCCATGCTTTTGGTATCGCCTAAAACCGTAGCATTGTGCATCTCCCTACTCATGTCTGATAACGTTGTGTATCTCCCCGCTCATCTCTGATTCATAATATATGATTGGGTGTGTTCAGCAGAAGAAACATCGCTGAGGAAGCAAATACATTTAATTAGTCATTCGATCGTGAGATTTGACCAATCAAATGTATTTGCTCCCTCAGCGGTGTTTCTGCTGGACATACCCATTGTTATACGTATATTATATTGTATATGATTATTATTATATTATAGATTTTCGATATTTATTTCCTTTTAATTTGAATGTTTATGGAAGACTAAGTACGGAAGTTGTATTTGATGAGAAACTCAGTAAATCAGACTCCTCATTCAAAAAATTATTCGGTGGGTTTTAGTCAACCAATCAGGCACCTGAATTTCTCAAACAGTTTTTGAACCTCAACTGGCAGTAGACCGAACAATGGTGTATACCAGGGTAGTTTAATTTGCTGGATTCTAACGTTCTTTAAAGAGGTACTTTTTATATTCTATAGGATTAAGTATATTGGAATACTAATTGAGAGATAAAAATTAAATAGGTGTAGAAGAAATGGAGACAGACGGTTCCTTAACATGCTCCGCAAACATAGAATGGCTTAATACTGTAGGAGTACTCATTAGAAAACGTACTTATAAGACGGCAGTATTGCGATTAACTCGAAATAATTTTAAAGACATGTTTGTGGAAATTCGAGCTGAAAGAGGAAAGGAAGTTACAAGACTCCAGCTGAAAGGAATTCGTGTTTTAAACAGATATATGTCCGAGGGCAAATCTTCAATTATATTTAACGAAATCAACTGTACTCTGCTATTATCCAATGCACCTCCTACGAATCTGATCAATTTCATGAAAATGATATTTATCAAGATGACTGGCCAAACAGAGCAGTCATCAAAAAATCCTTTGAGAGAGAAACTTCTTTCAAATAAGTCTCTTGGCGGTGTGCAAGAGATAAGTCCTGCTACGATGACTGAGATCGATAAAGCCAAGGAAAAGGCAAATTCTGTATCTCGTGTTACTGCTACTACACCTTCTCCAAGTAACTCCAGGAAAAGGAAACTTATCAATCAAAATACACCAAGCATTCCCAAGCCCAAAAAATTATATGCAAATCCAACTATAGGAGAACTGACTGCAGAGCAAAATAAGGTTTTGGAAATGGCTCTCAATCAAAAGAATATATTCTTTACTGGTAGTGCTGGTACAGGTAAATCATTTCTATTGAAGAGGATCATAGCTGCACTGCCACCAGATACAACTATAGCTACAGCTAGTACTGGAGTTGCAGCCTGCCACATAGGAGGAATTACGTTACATCAATTTGCGGGGATAGGACTTGGACATGCTACCTTGGATAGATGCTTCGCAATGGCGTCCCAATCAGCTGCAGCTTCAAAGTGGAGAAAAATTAAGCACTTAGTTATTGACGAAATCTCCATGGTTGATGGAGATTACTTTGACAAGATTGAAGCAGTTGCTAGACATGTAAGAAGAAATGAGAGACCGTTTGGTGGAATTCAATTGATCTTGTGTGGTGACTTTCTACAGTTGCCACCTGTTTCAAAACAAGAACAAAAGGCAAAGTTTTGCTTTGAGAGTGAAGCATGGAAGAAATGTGTGCATTTTAGTTTTGAATTACAACAAGTACATCGTCAGAAAGATCCTGCCTTTGTAAAATTATTAAACAGCATACGGATAGGTAGGATTACTGAAGATATTGCAAATACTTTAAAAGCTACTTCAATACAAAAGATTGAAAGTGATGGTATACTTGCTACAAGACTGTGTTCACATATCAATGAAGCAAATGCAATAAATGATTCGCAGCTGGCATCTTTACCAGGAGAGTCTCAAATATTCATAGCACAGGATTCTGATTCAACGGTAAGCCAAACACTGGATAAACAATTGCCAGTTCCAGGAAGACTCGAATTAAAAGTTGGCGCCCAAGTTATGCTTCTAAAGAATATTAATGTTGCAAATGGACTGGTTAATGGAGCACGAGGCATTATAGTTAAATTCGTGGACGACGTGCCATTAGTTCATTTTCGTGCTGGTGAACATTACTTGGCGAAAATGGAAAAGTGGTCAATAAAATCATTGGGTGGATCAATGATTTATCGAAAGCAAATTCCTCTAAAACTAGCTTGGGCATTTTCCATCCATAAAAGTCAGGGACTAACATTGGACTGCGTTGAAATGAGTCTAGGAAGAGTTTTCAATTCTGGCCAAGCCTACGTAGCTTTATCACGTGCGCAAAGTTTGCAATCTTTGCGTGTTTTAGATTTTAACGTGAATCAAGTCTGGGCTAACACTACTGTATTAGAATTTTACAAAAGGTTCAGAAGGAATTTGCAACAGATAGAGATGATCCCATTAGGTAAAAAGATGAACAATGCTAATAAATAATGATAGATTGATTACATTAGACACAAGAAGCTCTAACGACAGTTTGTCCGATTTATATTGAACGTAAATTTAATCTTTTTATAGATTATTAGGTCTATAAATTAAACCATGAGCTTAGAATATCGAGCCACCCTTATGGTAAGTCGGTTGGGCAAAAAATGATAATCATTAGATAATAAATATTTTTTTAACTGACGAATCATTCGTAATTATTTATCAAGCATCGTATCAAATTAAACCAATTGTATACAACACATGTATTTTCATATCATAAGGCGTACGCTACTGGAATTTAAATCGTAAACCAAGGGGTTAATAAAGCAATGACTAAAGACTGATATCGGACTATATTTTAATATAAATGTATTTAATGTAATAGTGGTCTTATGCAATTGACAGAATTCCAATTAGGTGGATTTATAGTGCAATACATCTGTAATGTACAAAAGAGAAATTAATCGTTTCTGTCAGCTAAGTATATTACAAATTTCCATGCAGCAACTGAAACTCCTTAAAGTTATCAGTATTATTAATTATAACAAGCTTAACATTCCCCAACAGTAATTTCCAATGGCGGAATGTAACGCCAAGTGTGACCAGCATTTATGAGTTCTGAACAAATTGCGAGTGCGGTTGGCGTAGATTCTCTACTGCTGCATTGTATATCGATTTTATATTGGCCAGCAGTAAAAAAAACAACACGACACTCGTGATAGGCACGTCCATATTCCTGTAACTGTAATATCAATTGGTCTTTTAATCATTACCACTATAAAAAAAGCCTAACAGTCTGCGTAATGTGACTTACCGTAGGAAGCATCACTTTATTAGCACCAGCAATCGACAATCTTGTATCCAGTCTATAATTATTCACGCCATTTTGATGATCTTGGTAGAAGTTTATTGATAAAATCAAATCACTAAGTGAATGTTCCAAAGCATTGCATACACCAACCCCTACGCTTACACATTCTCCCAATCCACAAGTTAATTCATCCTGTGCCTTTACGGCTATATCATTTATAGTTATTTCTGTAACGGTACAAGAAGGTTAATACCAATAAATATTATTGTATTTTATAATTCTGCATTCACTCAAAATACCCCATTGAAGTGGACTCATCCTGACAAGGTCTAACATATCTTGGGTGAGTGTTAAACCACTCAAAGTAGCTTTACCAGATGATTCTATACCCAATAATTGCCACCTTAGATCAACCAATGAAGCAATATGTTCTGCACAAATTCTCTCAAGTTCTGCGCTATCACCACCTTCGTTGAGCTACAAATGAAAATGAGCATAATAATATAAGTATGGAATAAAATTTACTTATCTGAAATATATATTTGTATTTACCACTGAAAGTTTACTCAACGGACATCTGTCGACTGGTACTGGAATCCGACAAGGTTCTCTACCTTCCATATAGATACATTTACTTTGTGTGTAGTGCAATTCCATCTCATGATTGGTCATATTAGTCACGTCTAGTACCAAATAAAATTGCGCGGGTCTGGAAAGAGTAACTGTTATATTCAATACAAGGGAACAACTGTATTTTAATGCAATGAAAAAATTAGTACACTCACGTTTCAGCTGGAAGCACATCCCAGCTTGTTATCTGAACACTGGGCAACATCTCAATTGTTACAAAGACTGAAGATATCCTACAATAACCTGCAGCCAATCCAGCATCACCAGAGTACTTAATTTTCAGTTGGCCCTCGATAACGTTTGAGGCATGCAGTGGTACAGCAAGTTTCGATAACCTGGTACTCGCCAGAGATGAATGACCAGAATGCGAACTGAGTCCAGAGCGGAAGGATGATGTCAATTCAGATTGTCTTTTTGTATGATGAGATGGTGAACTTAATCTTGATGGCAAGGAACTTGGACCGGAATGAGACATTATACTACTAGGCTGACTCAAGTAGGCACTGCTGCTAATTTCTGTAAGATAGGAAATAAAAAATTTGTTAAGCAGTAATATAAAAACTTTACACAATCTTACCATTTCTTGAAGTGGGAGCAAGAAAGTCAACAACTGCGTACAAATACAAAGTAAGACTGGCACTTGCACCAGGTTGTAAAGGCAACTGAGTCTTCAAATTCTCATCACTCCACTTAAATATTTTACTCTCTGTAGGAGCATCTAATGTTGACTGTACGGATACTTCAATCATTTCTACTGGAACTTGACCGACGTTAGTTATAGTGATGGTACATTCAGCACTGAAATTTATTTTATTCTGTATTTTAAGGTCATATACTTTTTTTTGAGAAATTTCACCTTTCACCGCCATACAACGTTACACTGGCACTGGTGACTATATTGTCGCCAGAACTGAAACTTGCAGTTTGAGGTAAACTCGTAGCTACGTCGATTCTCGGCAAGGCAGGAACTACCTCGACTGAATATTGCGGATGCGGCATATTCTCCATATATCTTAATCTACAATTCGATTTAACCCCCAAAGTATGTGTGCTAAAACCTAAGATTTCTAAATCCCCAACTTCCTTTGGCGTTCCTGCCAATGTCACAGCTATCGGACCTGACTCCGCAGGTAACGTTATGGTCTCCGGGATAGATTCGAATACTATACCATTAGTAAGCAGACGCATATTCGATACGTGAAGTTCGAATGGCAAAGGATTAATAAGTTGCATAGAAACTTCACAAATATCTCCTTCTACCCAAAGATAATCTATCAAAAGAAATGCATGGACGTTATTACCAAATATTAAATAGACAGTATCAAAGTTACTCACCCATTTTACTTTTGGACGTGTTTTTCCTTTCTAAAGAACCAAAATTTATTGGTGTAAATAAAAAGGGACCGTGGTCCTCCTTTACCCTCTCAATTTTTTGCGGTTGCAAATGCGGCTGCAGATTTTTCAAGGTGAACGATTTTGTCTTAGGTATATTTGTTAAATTTGCTGGTGGTATTACCGTTCCCGAATCCAACACCTGTCACATGAATTCGTTGAGTTTTTCAAATTGTGTAAAATTATATTCTGTAATATTTTACTAAAACTTACAAGAGGAACCGGTGCGCCTTCGCACTGCTGCGATACAGCTTGAAGTTGCAAAGTTATGTCTTTGCGTTCGTTAGGAGTTAAATGATTGAACATAGTTTGGAGTAAGAATGTCATGTGCCTTGTTGCTAGAGCAGGATTTCCCATGCGATTAGCTGCGGCCACAAGTTCATTTATCACCTGAATTTGTATGGCAGGCCAGCCCCTTTGACCATCTAGATACAATTATTGTAGTATGAAGTAATGTACATTCTGTTGCAATTGTAAATGATTTCTGCGAAAATTTACCACTAGGCATCTCTACGGGATCCAGGGATAGTTTAAATCCGGATGTAACTTGCAGCATGAGGTTGTAACATTGCTGCCAGTCCGGATTTGGATTATTTTGTGAGACGTGTCTTGTTGCTGCTAAACGCAAGCAAAACGAAGCTTTTCTGACGAAACCAAATGACGTAAATAATTCTGACAACGTTGTAAATCGATCGATCTTAAATAAATCAATTTTGATTAATATAATTTAGGATTACATTTTTTGACCAATGAATGGATTATTACCTTCTCTTGTTCGCTTAATGTTAAATTAATAAAGAGAACGTTATTGAGAAAGGATGTCGCTTGTAGAGTACAATTTTGTTCGATAGAAATTCTTGTAGCTTTGAAACTCGCTTCTGTCTCAATTATACCTGCGTTTTGATATTTACTATAATGAATAATTGCTTCGCGATACTTTTTCGATATTTCTTCCGGTGGTAATATATGTGGCATGCTGGCTTTCAATACGTCGATCGTTGGTGGTGTAGGTAATGTAACGGCTTGAGATCCACGTCTAAAATGAATGTAAAATTTAAATTTGAGACAATTTTTTAAATTTCATTAAAAGGTGTCAAAAGTGATAACGTGCCTTTGTTTTCCAGGACTCCCTTCTTGTAGAGATGAATTCCTTTGCAATGGAAGACTTCGACACATGTTAGGATATAAGACCAATGCAGAGGCTGTGCAAAGTCCTTCGTATGCTGCACCAAGCCATAGCCAGTCGTTAACTGCTTGTAGGATACTTGCAGCAGAATTATAATGGCTTAGGGCATCACCGGGTAAACCAGCTTGCAAACATAAATCACCTAGATGCTTTGTAATGCGACCACAGCATCGTTTTTTATTGTTTCGTGATTCCAAATCTAGGCCTATAAAGTCTTTCTTTTCAAAAGGTGCCAGGAGAAGTGAGACGCGATCAATTTTCTCTCGAGAACGCTCCAATCTTTTGGATTCTAAAATCCAGAAGAGCGAATTTAAGCATTCTGCTATTTGTGTTTCTAAATCCGGACAACTCTCATCAGCATAAAATACTGCACGTGTTTTAAAGTTTGACGGAGTACTGAAGGATTTTGGTGGTTCATTTAAATTAGTTGATTCCACAGGGCCCAATAGAATTGCTCTAGAATCGTATAAAGTTGCTCCGTACTTGACTTTCAATGTCTCATGAAGTCTGCACAGTTCATTAAGTTCAGTTTGACTATCATATTTGCCAAACGTTATCAAACCAAGCAATCGACGATGGGTTTGAAACTCTCCCCAATCATTATTTTCAACAGGATGCTCCCTGACAAACCTGGCAAGAATCTCTCGTGTTCCTACTGTAGAATCATATACATTGAACCTACTGCCACTTTTAATAATGCGCTCACATAATCTAGCAACAGTCTTTTGCTTTATTTGCGTTCCTATTGGCTTCAAGAGTAACAGCAACGCTGCATGATCATGTGCAGTCTGTTCATAATCTGGATGAGACATTTTATTGTCGGGCACAGGACTCGACAAAATTACACTAACTGCAGATCGCATTTATTCGTCCCTTACCATTTGGTAATATGCAGGAATCACCTGTATTAACAGAACAAAAATTATACAATGCATTCTAAGCTGTAAAGATGATTTTTTCAATCCAAACGAAAATTGATACTCAATTTTCAAATATCTAACATATTCATAATAACTCAGAACAACTAATAATAATGTCTACAGTTTGTCAATAATCCTTGCAGAAAAGTATAAAACAATATTGGAACATTAACCAATACCATGCAAATATTCCAATGGTTATAATAAACAGTGGAAAAATAATAAAAATAAACAAAATTATTAACAAAATCTTACGGACAAACGTCCAAAGTGCTCTAGAAACTTGAAACGGCGTTTAGCAATACGTGAAACGAAAAAAACGTAGATCACACAATACATAAAAAAATCTCATTTAGGTGTGCCCACATTTCTCCATTGGTATTTACCTTTACTAACATTATATACTGCGTAACGAATTCCAATCATTCCAATCATCAATCCACTTATTCGTCAACATCAGTCAACATCTAGCTTTGACAATCTCCAGATCAAATGGCTGTCAAAGTAGAGTCAGCTTTTCATGAGGGACAAGTAATAACAGCTGGTAAAATTGCTTACGACATTGGTTGTTGATCCAGTTGGTACTTTTTCGTACATCCAATAGTGTGTTCGTTTTCATCAACTGCTCTTGAACAGCTAGTTTCATGAGTAGGTGGGCATTTTGAAAATGATGATTTACGATTTAAATTTTAGAAGAACATATTTATGTGCATTATTTAATCCATTGTGCAAAAGTTCAAATGTTTTATCTAGATGAATTTTGATTAACTCAAAGCCACACTCTTACGCTTAGCGTCTTATGGCACATATGATGATAAAAGCCACTTTAATGCATAAAACAAAATCAAAATGTTATACAGAAAAACAAGGAATTCGCTACGTGGATTAGTGAGAAGACACTGATGGTAATCAAAGGTTCGAAAAAAAAGATAAACGTATCAGTACTGTGAAAAGGAATAGGTTCTGGCGCCACGATTTGGTGCGTTGGTAAAAGTCCACTTCTAACTAGCTTCAAAAAAATAATAGGTAACAAACTATCGAAGTTTATTTTATAATACGAGTTCTGATAAGGTATTCAATACATCGAGGTCAGATTACATTCATTTTTTCACTGTTGATTAGAAATATTAATTATAGAATTGATTGGAATCCAGTTTGTGACTTAACATAGAATTCTGTGAAATAGACAATAAAGATTTGTAACCTCAATGGAAAAACAGTTATTATAATAGACTTTGTGTAAGCAAATGATAAAAAAAAAGTATGAATTTTATACGGAGACCACAGTAACCCTTCGAGCGAATTAATTGCTCAATCTGACCATTCACTGATGCATGTCAAGGCAACCTATTAGTCATCAATTTCAATTTAAATCAATTATACTTACCCTACTGTCGTATCTGCAAAGTAACAGTTTATCGTTCCGTTGTGACCGCTAAGAATTTGTATACAATCTGATTGTTCAATAAAATAGAATTGTTTATTGCATTAACATAGATTCCCTGACTTGTGCACGGATTATATTTCTTTTAAATAATTTCTTAACTGTATGTATTCATGGACGCGAGTATCTTAAAAGTGACAAAGAACTAACGTGCGTGTGTTAATGAATATATTCACAAGTAATTATATATATAATAAAGCTTCAATAATTTTTATTATACATTTTATTTTTTCTTATCCTCCTCTTTTATAGAATCTGTTGCTTTTGAGGGGTAAATTATGAACAGTGACAGTTGTGCCGCCGATAACGTGAATCCTACTGCATTTTGGAACTAAAATTGACAAAAAAAAAAGTTAATTCAATTAATCTCTGTTACAGAGAACACCTGAATTAATCTTGAGTTAATTTACTTACGATAATGAAACCATTGTCAATTATTAAACCATAAAGCAACCATTGAAACGTGACAAGTGTTCCCATGAAGATCAATGGGAATGGAAGACTAGCTGTACTCTTAGTTCGCATAATTTCTCCCTATTGAATGTACAAGTATAAAATGAATCAACAAAAAACTAATTACTCAAGAAATTAGTCCATTTGTATATTATGTTGGAATACTTACAAGGTGAAAGAGTGGTGATGCAATCAAAAGGAATAAAAGAACTGTAATGATTATTCCGAATCGGAATTCTATGTTGTCCTTATGTTCCCATTGTGCATATCCAATGAATATTGCTACAAAGGCCACAGCTTTGCCTATCAATGCAAGTACATCACCCTATAACATATATCATGTAAATAGAATAAATATGTTAAATTATTCTAAATATCCTATTTACCTAGGATAATAATTACTTGCTTATCACCTAGTCGTTATGTAACTAATATACATACTTTCTCAGGTGCATACAACATGTAGAATATGATATATGCTAAATTTATTAACAAGCCAAAAACATTGACAACAATCATAGCAGAATCTTCAAGAATTAGTGCATACTGAAGCATCAGAATAGACCTGAAAAGAAATAGTTTTATTTTATGTATAATCAACAGATTTCAATAATATTTAGGTAGACTGAAGCCTTATCATTGAAAGATTATCATAAAAAATGTGTTCAGTCACAATCTATTAAATTGTCTATTATTAATGATTATAAACAATTATAATTTGAAAAAGATTAAAAGTTTACAGTTTTTAATATGCTATATATTACTATTTGTACTAAATTAATAAATAATAATACAACACATCCTTACATTCCTGTACCTCCTAGAAACGGCATGGGATCAAATCCTTTTGCAGATCCTTTTTTGTAAATGTCTCTGCATATCAATCTATGAAGAATTAAACAAAAATCAACTATTACGCAAACATCGGTAATATTTATCGAGTTTACATAATTCCCAAGTAAATACACGCAGGTGTATAATTATTATTAAAGACTCTCCCTACGATTCCGTACTCTGTAAATTTATAAGTACTTGTCAATTTACAGAGAATTGACGATGATTTACAGAGGATAATGAAAACTACAGCAAATTTCGAACGACCGGATGTTCGTATGAAAGCTGATCCTCTATTCTATATCAGCTAAAACACCTAAGAATTCTTACATCGTTTTATCTTATGACAGTAGAAAATAAGAGATAATAAATGAGACAGCACTTTTAAATATTACATTGTAAAAATCATCTTTGCGTAATAATCATTTCAATTGTGACACGTAGTTCATCTATTTGGACTTCCGTCAATTAGAAATCATCAACGTGCCTCACAGGATATAATGATAGAGGTTCGTTTGATTTAATACAAAATTCATAACTCAAATATTTATGATACCCGCGTTACTTACGTTCCGGCGAACATTTGGCCTATTGTTGATATCGAAGCACATGTTCCTACAATTTCCTTATAATCTTCTAAAACCATTTTATGCTGAAGATATGTCCTTTTATATTACAATGAAGTTTCTATATGATATATACAGAGAATTTTTCTCATTTACGAAGCGACACAAGTGGACACAAGTTTTACTTGCAACGGTTCAAGCGCTACTAAATCATGTACTAACCAGTACTAACCATACTGACTCAATAGAGAATGGTTCCTTCTGGTCTCCCTTCCCCATATATTCACCTGAACTTTGGGGCCTAATCAGATAACACAAATCTGTTCGTAAAGTTGCTTTCATTTACTTGAACAAAATGAAATATAATTTTGCAGTAAATGTATATTATGGTCGATTGAAATAATCATGCTATTGTAATAATTATCAATTTTCTTAGACAACCTTTTATTAAACGAATAACATGGAAATGTTTTATGCAACAATTCCTTACATGGGATGGCCTTAATAGCTTTGATTTTCTGCTAGAACCTTTCTGTTAGGTTATTGGCAATACTGTATATCGTTGCATACTTCAGGATATTGATAAAAGAAACATTATAGATTGCGTAAAATTCAAAAAATTCAAACTGAATGTATACTTTGTGATTTCTCAATGTTTAAGATCAATTTATAAAATGTAGATCCGTTTTCCGTTTAAATACATCCTACAATAAAGAAGGCAATTTACATGTCTATATATATCATGATAATGTGAACTGATGAACTAATTGTGGAATATGATAAGAAATTCTTTATTTCTTTAACATAATTTACAGCTGAATAATTAATAATAATATATATGTACACTGTATGATTTTTATTTCGTTAGCGCTGTTTTTACGCCGGAACGTTACAAATTCAACTAGTTGTAGCATTGTCATTATTGAATTCCATCAATAACTGGGTGATGATATCCATGCATCGCGTTTTAACCGTTGCTTTCCCGTATTTTATTTACTTTTTCTCATCACATTTACGCCCTTGAGGTTTGCACTGATTTAATGATGCATTGATGTCCTTCTCACAGTTGGAATATGCCATACCCAGGCCAAAACCAGCACCAGTTATGATTGGCCACCTTTTCCCTGCATAAAAGAAGAGTTATTATATCACTGATGTTTGATGAATATTCAAAATAAAGTAGACCGATTTTTTGTGTGCAGGGATGCTCTAAAATAACACTGAATGATTCTAATAATCTATTTTTGTCCATTGCCAATTCCACAGTGTGAAGAAAACATAATTGTATGATTTTCATATATTAACGTTTTTGTTTGTACATTTCAGCACTTTTACTACATATCTCAGGTTAAAGACCAACAGCGGCACAAAGTTTCTAGCATACTAACTGATAAAATTATTGAAAAATCTTGATATCGTTTCTTTCTTCAATAGATAAAAGGGTTATGGAGCATTCAGAAGTCAGTTTAGTATGTGAAACATTAACAAGAAATAGCAACAAATACTTGACTCGATAAGAAGGAAAAGGCAGGCTATTTCTCTGAGTGGGGATGTCAAGAAATTATTATAAATTCAGTAAGAAACTTACTCTTGAAGAAGAGTAACGAAAACACGGAGCCGAGGAAAAGGCCGCCTCCTGAAAGACGTCAAAACATCAGTGAATATCAAGAAAGTGCTTCATTTCGAAAACGAAAGACTGTTACAAAGAATAACCCGGATAATATTTACCCAATTTCAGGACTGCGTCGGTAAAGCAACGGTCCCACTTTCGTCCGATTTCATTCTCAGCCCAAGTCCCAGCCATTTTCCTGCAAGTGTACGAAAGAAGCGTTACGTCATATGAGTCGGAGTAGTGTGGCCGCCCAAATGATCGATCGGTCAAAAGTAAAACCAAATGAAAACGGGACTTTCTAATGTGCCAGCTTTTTCTTCTTAATACTCGGGACGTTAAGATCTTCCTCGTGGGCAATAAGAGTAATCAAGTCGTTTCCATTCAGACGGATTTGAAACTGGATATAAATGGGGTTCCTAGAGAGAAATCTGAAGTTTATTACGGCGCGCGTACCACGCCGCCATTCCTCTAGTATTGCCAATTGAAGTTTCTAGTAGATTTACGAAAATTACTATGTGAAAAAAAGTATCCCACAAATCAGAATTTTCACTTTATCGAACCTCAGTTTTATACCTAAAAAGTCCCTATTATAAACACTCATATATGTAGTTGATGGTGTAGATCGGCTTTGGATAATTTGTAATAACGCGTTTTCTCGGTCAGAGATAGCTAGGCATAAGACGCGTGATGAACGCTTTATTTTCTATTGAAATCCAAGTGTTTTTTTAGTAACATGGCGCGCGTCTCAATAGAGAATATCGTTTCCTTCTTGGGAATATATAAACGCCTTGACAAGCTTCCCTTTTAACAAATACACCTTGAAAAAAGCTCAGCGCCCTCGGTGCTACCCTGTGTACATACGTGGAGATGCACAGCGAGAGAGTGTTTCTACGATCTGATTGATTTCTCGTTGAAAATTTAAACGAAACAGTGCCCAATGTGACAGATGATTTCTGTCAAGTGTCTCTGAATCATCAGAGAGAAGTTGCCGCAATTTCGTTGAGCCCCGGAGACACCGAAATTCCCCGTTTACTCCGGGGCCGTCTGTCCTATTCTATTTTCGTACCGCTTTCGTCGAGTGGCAAGCCACAATAACCTAAGTGATAGAATGACTGATAAATAGCGTTACTTCAATCTTTCAAAGAGCTTTAATTACGGCTGTTGAATACGTTAGGTACGAAAATTTCGATTATAACATGGAGCGTTATTTTCACATAAAGATGCATCAGTATTCTGTAAAGGACTGATCACTATTTATATGGACTGCATTAAACATACATCAATTTTGCTAGATTTATCACCAAAATGACTCTCTGGAATACTTTGGATACATCATTGCCATACTTTGCTTCCTTACCAGCAAAGAAAACAAAGGTGTATAACTTGTGCGAGCCATGTGAACCGATTGTGATTAAGAAAAAGGGCAATTATATATTGTCTGCTGCTGGGAAATTTATGCAGGATAACGTTGCTACAAGGAAGAATTGTTTAATATCTGGAGACTCTTTAGCCAGAAGCATCACTGAGTTAATTAAGTCGAACACCTATCTTCGTCCAAATCTCAAATGCAGTGAATATGTTTGGATTACTTCAATACTGACAGTATTGTTAAATTATCTAACAATTGTGTCAAAAGCCATTAAGCAGTCAGCAAACTTTAAGAGAAAAATGGAAAACATAGCTCCCTTGGCAAGGCTAACTTGGTATTTGGCCACACTGTTTATTGTCATTCAATTATTACCACTTACTGAAGCTGGAGAGCCTTTAGGAAATCCATATGAGATTTTGGGTGTGTCGAAACATGCAACACTGCAGGATATCCGAAAGGCATATAAACATCTTGTTAAGGAATGGTAATTTGTTCATTTTTGCATTCTACGTAACCAGTAACATTAACTATAACCGATAATTGTCTGTCTTATTATTGATTTTATTTCACTTTTTCTAAGAAATAAATCACATTTGATTATAGGCATCCTGATAAGACAGATCATCCAGCAGCTGAAAATAAGTTTGTAGAAATCACCAGAGCTTATGAAGTAAGTTATTTAAATTGAACAGTTATTCCTGAAAAAGAATGAGAATTGTATGACTCCAACAGCAAAGTCTGTATATTAATTAATTTTATTCGCACAGCTTCTAACTGATCCTGAAAGAAGAAGAAAATTTGATAATCATGGTATAACAGAAGAAGGTATGCCACGCCAAAGAAGAGACAATAGTCACTTTAACATGCCAGACCCATTTGAGGAATTATTTACGGGAAACTTTAAATTTCATTATCAGAACCGAGACATTACATTATTCCACAAAATGAGCATCACATATCGGTTAGTAATCTGAATCTTATAAAGAAAATCATCAACTTATATTTGATAAGATTTGTTTCAACATTAAAAAATGAAATTTCTTTCAGAGCCTTTGAAAACACAATTGTTCCAAAGAGTTATCGTACACCGCATTTAATTCTATTTTATTCGGATTGGTGTTTTGCGTGTTTACAAGTTGAACCAACATGGCGTCGCCTCATGGATGAATTAGAGCCTCTTGGTGTCGGTTTAATAACGGCACATGCCGAGAGAGAACCAGCATTAGCAAGAAGATTAGGAGTGCATTCGTTACCATGTTTAGCCTTAACAATGGACGGTCGCACAAGTATTTACAAAGAATCCTTATTCAGTGTACAGAAAGTTGTGGGTAAGTTTGGAGGAACCAGTGAGCAACTGTTACTAGTGTTCAATCATTTTAATCGACCACGTATATCCTAATTATCGCTTTTTTACACGTTTTCGCGAGCAGAATTCTTGAGAAGTAAATTCCCATACAAGCTGATACAGAACATTAACAAGGATAATATTGATAGCTTTTTGTCTGGTTGGGTTGACAACAGAATACGCGCATTAATATTTGAAACAAGAGATTCGGCACGTCTACGATATCTACTTATGGCTTTTCATCATAGAGATCGCGTTGCCTTTGGCTTCGTACAGGTAATTGCAAGACATAATTACGTAATGTATACGATAATTCTGTACTAACAACAATAATTCATACTATAGGTTTATAAACCTGAAACAATCGCAGTCACATTGAAATATAAGATCTCAGGTGATCTAGATACTCTTCTTTTGTTCAACGAGAATTCTGAAAAGCCAATGGCGTCAGTCAGCATGAAAGATATACCGAGTGAGACAATGCACAATGTCATTGCAAATAATAAATTCCTAATGCTGCCAAGACTTTCGAATCAGGCGATGCTGGATTCCGTATGTCCGCCTGAATGGCAGAAACCGCAGAAGCGACTTTGCGCCATTTTGATTTCGCAAAACAGTCCGATACACGATTTAGCACGACATAAATTCCGCCAGGCTGCAGTGGAATCGCCTTACAGGTAAATTGTATATTTTTATATATTACAAGGCAAAATATATTCGATAGAAAATTTATTTTACGTAATATTTTAGCACTGAACGCGTAAGATACACTTATGTTTTCAAAGAAACGCAACCCGAATTCGTATCTGCGTTATCAAGTGGCGAGGGTTCGCCTATCGAACCATTATTGCACATTGTGATAATATGGAGACGAGATGCGAATCATTTAAAATACGAATGGCTACCAACCGGTTGGATTGAAACAGCACAGGATGAAAATCAATGGAATGAAACTCGTAAGAATTTGGAGCAGACTATACAGCGATTGTTGCGAGCATCTGAAGCGTTGCCGTACGCTGCCGAAGTTGGAGAATTGGCCGACGAACACGCTCAGGTAATGTTTCAAAGTTTTTTATTAACGAGTTCCCAGCTTTTATATACTTTTATTCTTACACTTAATTGATCAATGCAGGGAACAGTGGATAGATTGATAGGCAGAGCATTGCTGGCTGTTGATTACATCTCTGATAGCCTTACGAAGGAGCAATTGTTACCATTAATATCAGTAATAGCAACCTTGATATTGATTGGAGCTGCTGGTTACGGAATGTCTTACTTAGTGTAAGTAAAACAAAATTTAATATAACCCTTAATCATTTTCATGAACGATATTTAAAATTATCTATAACAATTGATGACTGTAGAAAATTGGAAGAGGCTAGTGTACAAGCAAAGCGAGCTCAGTGTAAAGACAGCACTAAGAGCGTAGCGTCACAGCCACAATTGCGGCTTCATGAATTACGAGCGGAAAAGTATAATGGCTTGGTACGACTGTTGAAACCAGGTTGTCGCACAATTATATTGCTAGTTGATGCTCAAAGTAGGTTGAAGCTACTGCCAGCATTTCACAGAGCCGTGTGGCCTTATAGGTGGGTGTAATTGCTAATAAAATAAAATATTTTATCCTGAAATAATACATGACATTTAAGATTACCTCAAATTTAATCACACAGGAAAAATAAAACTCTCATGTTCGGACATATGACTTTGGAACGAGGACTTGATTGGTATAAAAAGCTACTGTCGCTCAGTTTACCCGACCAGAGAGAATTAAATATAAATGCGAAAAATTGCGTGGGTACAGTCTTATCTTTGAACGGTCATCGAAAATATTTCTGCATGTATCACGCGAAGCATCCTGAGTGTAGCAAAGGAAAAGGATTCAAGGTATGATAAATACGTCCATAGGTATATTTAAAAAAATATATTAATCTGTTTACTTGTATCCAGCGAATGGAAAGGATGACTAAACGGTTAAGTCGAAGATCAGATGATGCCGAAGCTGGAGCATTTATTGGCTTCAACAGTTCCAGCGATTCGGACACGTCTCAGGATGAGGTAAATAAAACTATAAATATATAGTAAAGAAAGATGAGCGATATCGAATAAATATCTAAATATTTTTCTTCTCTTATTTTAACCAGGTGGAAAGTGATGTACTGTATCAGGATAAACTTTTGGACGGGTTGCCAATGTGGCTTGACAGACTGTTCGAGGGCTTGACACATCGCTACTATATAAATTACTGGCCCGACTTCACTGCCAAGTAATAGGTGGCTGTTTCTCGTCCTGGAAGCATATATGCCTTTTTGAAAGAAAACGTTGTTTTAATTCTAGTCAGCAAAGCGGTTTCGGAGATTTGATTAGTTGTACTGGATGTAAAGTAACGTTTGAATATCTTTTTCAAACATTTAACCCTTGTCATAGACCTCAGTGACAAACTGTAAGTGCAGATATATAAGAATTTAGAGCTTTTTTTCTGCATGCCAATTCTGGAGATTGCAAAAGGATATTCGAATGATGAACACATGTATGCCGTTTAAACAGAAATGAGGGAATTTAATCCGTGAAAATCAGGCCGCGTATAAAGACAAAACATATTCATTACTAAATATTAATTAATGTTATTAACATAATTACGATTTCCTATATAGGCCTGTGTAGCTAAGCGGTTTTATAGGCACGCCATTACAGACTGTCGAAGAGAATGTACACGACGTTAATAATACTAAGGAAAAAAAAATCATTACTTCTCTCCTTCGGTCGTCATGGAAACTTTCATTTCTTTCAAGACATTCGTCTTGCCAGAAGCATTCATATTGGTGCATCATTTCGCCATGTTAGTCAGTGATAGAACTAGTCAATGCATTAAAGTTATGATAACGCATTCTCTTCGGCCCATCCTAGATAAAATTGCATCACGTTTACTTGAATAATCGTAATGTGCAGCTGATGATTTCAATAATTCTCATAGTCTTTAAACGATTCGTATTCAAGAAAAAGTCACAGGGGTTTGTTATCGTGCACGTTACCACCTCTGTAGCTTGTTTTTTTGTGACAATTTTTATTTTCCTTTTTCATCATCTTAAACGTTTTTGTACCATTACGTAAGATCAAAGAAAGAACTCGTTAGAAAACATAGTGAATGAGAAAATTCGTCTTACGTACGAATCTTCCCGACTGTTACTCCACACAATGAAATTGATCGAACCGATCGATTAACATAATTAGCAATTGTAAGTCCAATCTCGCAGTTCTCATTATCGCAAAAAAAAAAGAAATATGCTTGTCATTTGAAACCTATCGTTATTACTCTTATACCGAATATATTAAGAATCCTGGAGAAATACATTTTTGGCAATGTACGTAAATTGTCACAATTCATAAGAGATCTTAGATGCGTGCATTAGTCAAGCCGTTAAAATCTCAAGTCGGAAACGTGATAAGAAACTTCGATATTTTTTCATACTTTTCCAATGCATATGAGAAGCACGGATCACCGAGTCGTGTGTAGAAGAATTTTGTGGAAAATAGACAACTAGGTAAAGTAAGAAAAAAATAGTAATCCGTAGTAGATACGCCTCTCAATATTAGAATGGCCACGCATTACATTGCCAAATGAATTTCTCAATACTACGTCTAAACACCTTAAGTGTCCAATTCTACACGGTTTGCTAAGTTTTTAAACGTTCGTATCGGATTACTCGAATCCTCTCGCTTGAAGCATGAACGGGACAAGTCCGTGGAACCAATTACTTCTGCCAAGCTTTAAGACATTTTGACAATCTTTACGAACGTAATGGATGTATGTATCCATATCCATCGTCGTCTAGAAATGTGACAGGACGAGAGCTTCATCGCGAGTATAAATGGATTATTATTAATATAATTAAAAAAAAGACCTTGGAACACGTGATGTCGTCGCTCCATTACGTTGTTACAGTTCTAATAAAAAATTTATTAAGAGCCGCCCTTGTTCCACGTAACGTCACGGGATTATCGACGTGTCGGACATTTTTAGAAAGACCTTCGGGCGATCAGCATTATCAATTTATAAAGGGAAACTCGAGCAATGATCATAATGAGGTCATTTGGATGCTTTATGTATAATGAAAATGAATCTCTGGTGTGCGTGTGAGAAGCACGGTTGGACAGCTATGGAAAAAGAAGATAAAAAAGTGAAGAAAAGAGAATTTTCTTTTCTCTATCTAGTGCTATTTATGAACAAATAATGGATAAAGAAATATGAATAATAGCGGGAAATACGTCACAGCCAGATCATATGAACCTGAAAGTTCACCAGAGGTGTGAGATGATGAGCCGAAATAATTAAATAAAATGATTATTCTGTCGAATAAGATTTAAGGTAATGTTCGTGCGATTGTCTAAAGAGAAGATGGGTGCTCCGATTGTTACCATTTTTTTATGTATATACTCCAGAGAGAACTGTATTACGTAGAGGATAGAGTCGGGACGACTTTATATAATGAATTATTACGATATGAATATTATATATAAATTATTACCGATTCCGATTAACTGAGAAATATAATGTGAGATCTTCAAGTGTACGAGCCTTCTGTTACTACCTGTAGTTAGATTTAATGAGTTATTTTTTTTAACTCCTAGGAGACAGCACAAACGTAAGATATGGTGAACATAATTAGGCTTGTTATTTGGAATATATTTATTACCTGTATTACACACAGGATTTCCTTCTGGCAAATATTTTTATGAATCAAAGATCTGAACCTGGTTTATCGTGTTAGATGCGCTGACACTGATTCAGTGCACGATCCAACTTCCGGGTACATAAATATACCTAATTTCAATAAATACTCGCAAGCCAAGTTGATAGAAAAAATCTTTCATTAACAGTCAGTTTGTTAATCATTATTACTCGGTGCGAGCATCGCTTTCAATGAATGCACAATTTATTGACACAGGCCGGAGTGCGTATATGAATTATTCAGTATACGACGTTATTGTTACCTAGCATGTAACAAGGTTACAAAAAGTATACATTAAAATTTAATGAATCAGTTATCCCTTATGAATTTCGAATACCAAGTGCCTGTTCGAGTTCTGCCCGTTTTTGTTGAACCTTTGTGTAGAAATAGCGACAAACCGCCTCCTGTGCCCAAGGTTGATAATAAAAATCGGCGCGTCGTTCCTCCTCGGGATTTCCAACCACGTCCGTCATGGTCTTCAGATCTCTTGTCTGGGAAATAATCCATTTATTGATAAACTGCTGCGGATCCTTTGCAAAGCTCAGGAAGAATTCACGATTTGTCTTCAATTGATTGATTGTCTCGACAGTCTCATGAATCTTATTATCCAGACTTTGTATTTCCTGCTGACTTGCAGTTGACAATAGAAAATTATTCATTTGAGTTTTTAACGTGTCGTCCACCTCGACGTCTATGTCGTAACACGCTGTTTGTTTTGTTTCTGTGCCTATTATGAACAAGAAAAAAAATTGACGTTTAATATCAGGAAATTAACGCAAGAGTGGAACAAGTATTGTACTGACCTTCTACACTGATAACGTGATTGATGACAATTGGATCAGGAGGATGAAGCAGAGGATTTAAACGCTGTGGTATCTCTGCGAATTTCATTCTGGGACAGGCAAATATTTGCTCCAGGTATTTGTCGCAATTTATAAATTCACGTTCGTGGCTATCCTGAAGTTTGTGCGTTTTTATGTACTGCCATAATGCGGATATTATAACAGGTCGCGTTTGCGTATGAACGCCAAGTAAACGTGCCAATCGTGGATCTAGCTTGAACTAAAGAAAAAAATGTACAAGGTAAGGTGGAGGATGAATATGATTGTCAGTAGATATCATAATGTGCGAACACTGTGTATTAGGTTACCTGCAGAGGTTGATAATCCAAAAGTAATAGTATAGTGCATCGGACATTTTTATCTCCTGGTCTTTTAACTTGAAAACCATCGGTTTCTTGTGTTGTTAATGTACGATGCCATTCGACTAGGTGGTTGTCAGGCCCATACAAGTCTTTATCCAATTCTATAACTAAACTCTTGAAGAACGATGAGAATTTCCTTTTTACCTAAAACCAGAGTTTCTGTTAGATTGTTTTTAGATGGATAATGATGGAAGGGAATGGTATATAAATGATCTTACCTTATTGGGGTCATTTTTAGTGTCATCTAAAAGTCGTCCTTCGACCCTTAATTCCCAGGACGCGACGGAACCCTCTTCACCCTCGCCGGCTTCCTTGGCCGGATAGAACGTATTGGATATAAATATACGTAATTTCCGTTTCTGTTTCATCGGACGTTTCAGTGCTTCCTGAATATCAAGACGCTTGCGCATTATCGTTGCATCTAGTTTTCTTTCAAACGCAAGTAAATCCATGTAAGCCTGCGATTCTGGCACGAGATCGCGGACCTTTTGGGGCAGAATTTTGTCCGCCAGTTTCTTCTTCTTCTTGGATGTGGAATGTGAAAAATCACTGTTCCAAAAATACCTAGATGAGTATTTGTGAAAATCATAGATTCAAAAATCAAAAGTAATTTGGAAATTTCGGTGTGTGTGTTGATTTGGCGCCATGGCACTGGTCATCGGTTACAGTTCCTTGATGAACAAAATTAATGTACTATAAGTGTGTAAGTGTATGGATGAAGAATTCAGTTCCCAAATGGTTTCATGACTTTTCTTTGAAACTTGAAATAATCGAAAGAAATATGAATTAGAGAATTAAACATTGTTCATTTATAAATCAGTTTTATGAAGTAATTTTTCGCCGATTGTTCAATGAAAAATAAAATGCCAAATTGTTAAGAAATAAATAAAATAAAAATACCGATACACTCACGGTTTTTGCTGAGACATTGGTATGCGTTGATCAGCACTTCTTTTACCACCAGGAGGAGTCGGCATAGGACCTTGTCTCATAGTAGAATATGGTTGGCTAGGCCTCATCATTCCACCAGGACCGGGACCACCAGTACCCATTTGTGGTGGTGGAGTAAATCCAGATCTTTGCTGCATCTAAAGAGATTTTAGTTCAAACCAACCAAAAGCATTTAACATAGTAAAAGTAAAAGGTGGTGCAGCATTGCATCTTACTGGAAAATTTGGCCCTGAGTATTGCCTTAAATTTGGTGGTACCGATGGTGGAGGATAACGCTGTGGTGGAGGACCATTGTTCCCTGCATTTGGTACAGGGAACCTTTGCGCCATTTTTATGAAATGTTTATCTTCCGGAAAAATAAATAATATACATATTAGTACGCAATTTACGATAAATATTAACGTTACATCTAAATAAAATGCTGAACGCGCTATGTAACGAGATATATAATGCTATAAACAAGATGCTAACAGTAGGTCATAAATGGAGCGATATTGTATCATTGTTAACAATATACACAATACTTATACCAAAAACACATTATATTGTTTACTGGAAGAAACTAATCAATCTATTAATGCAAATAGAAATTCATGTTGATGCATTAGAAACTAAAACCCAATCGCTCAAGGTAGCTTACTGAAACTGTTTTGTATATGCCACAAACACTGCGAACTTTTTTCGGTAACATACAACACTTATTGTTTTATTATACATTAAACAATCGTTTATCCAAATTTACACCGAATCTGTTGTAAACGTTTAAAGTACACGCGACGTCTATTAAAAACCAAATTAATAAAAAATAACCTACGCTTTTTCCAACGCCTATCTCCGGCTAAACAGAATTACCAACACGGAGGTTACTCCAAAATTTTCGTTGATGGTTCCCGAGAAGTCGAGAATAAAGAAAATATTCCTAGTACTTTAAGTCAACCTTTCAGAGCAGCGATAGGTATGTAAAATTGTTTAAAGGACTGTAATTGGCTGCAGGTCAGTTGGTCTTCCAGAAGAACCAATGAAACGTTCGACTTTACCAACTGTCGTTGCCGCCATTATTCATGAAAATAAACCTTAGAGCATAATCAAACGAGCATAATAATATAACCTATTAAATATCTGTGTCCACGTGCTGCATCGCCCGTGACGGGCAGCAGACTTGTTTTTTCATAAAAACGTTATTTTACGCGTTATAAAATGGGGAAGAAATCGAAAATTGGAAAGCAGCGGAGGGATAAGTATTATCAATTGGCTAAAGAGACTGGTATGTATAAAGTTTATCTACATCATACGTAATAGACGAATTGTAAAATGTAGTGCTCTAAATTCTAATTTCTCCTTACAGGTTTTAGGTCTCGTGCAGCCTTTAAGTTAATACAGCTTAATCGTAAATTTGAATTTCTTCAGAAATCTCGAGTATGTATTGATCTTTGTGCAGCACCTGGTGGTTGGATGCAGGTTGCCAGACAAAACATGCCTGTATCCTCCATCGTAATAGGTGTTGATTTATTTCCAATAAAACCGATACCTGGTTGCATCAGTCTCACTGAAGACATTACTACAGACAAATGCCGTGTGGCAATTACCAGAGAACTGAAAACATGGAAGGCCGATGTAGTTTTAAACGATGGTGCTCCTAACGTAGGAAAAAATTGGTTGCATGATGCTTATCAACAAACAGTTCTAACTTTGGCAGCAGTCAAAGTAGCCACTCAATTTTTGAGACCCGGTGGATGGTTTGTGACAAAAGTGTTTAGATCTAGGGATTACCATCCATTAGTTTGGGTACTTAAACAATTATTTAAGAAGGTATGCAAGTTGTTTCGCTACTTTAATCAGTTATGATTATTTAATGCTCAAGATACTTCTTTGTCCTTAGGTCCATGCTACTAAACCGCAAGCTTCCAGAAATGAATCTGCTGAAATTTTCGTTGTATGTCAATACTACATAGCACCTGACAAACTCGATCAAAAATTTCTGGATCCAAAATATGTATTTTCGGAACTGGAAGTAGAATCTAAGAACAAATTGAATGTCTTTCATCCTGAAAAGCAGAAGAAAAGCAAGGCAGAGGGCTATCCAGAAAATGATCATACATTGCATCACAAATTATCGGCTACAGACTTTATCGCTCATAGTAGTGGTATAGAGGCTCTGCAAAATGCATCAGAGATTGTTATAGATGACGAGAGAATAGCAAATCATCCGAAAACTACTAATGAACTTAAAGAATGCTGTAAGGATATTAAAGTTCTTGGCAGGAAGGAATTACGGCTACTTCTTACTTGGTGGAAGATACTCAAGGAGGAACTACGGAAAAGTCAAGAGACGAAAGATGAATCAGTAGCTGAAGAGGCGAATATAGAAGAAGTGACACCGATCACATTGGAAGCGCAGGAAGATTTGGAAGATGAAGAAATCGACAAGCAAATTGCAGAACTTTCTGCAGAAGAAGCACGAGAACTCAGAAGAAAGAAAAAGAAGGCGAATAAGGAAAGACAAAAATTGAATGAGCGGCTTAATTTGAAAATGGTTCTTAAGGGTGACGAGGGACCAAGATTAGAGAGCGATGATATGTTTGATTTGAAGAAAATAGAAACGATTCAACATTTGGAAACAGTAACTGATCAGCTGCCTGATGTGTTAGCTGAGAGTGATGTAGATTCGGATGATGAGCCAGCTAAACCGAAGAAAGTTAGATATCAGAAAGACTCAGGACATTTGGACAGTACAGGTCTTTATTACAAGTCGCATGACAGTGAAGCAGAAAATTCAGATTCAGAAGAATCAGATACTGACACATCTGGATTAGGTAAAGTATAGGTAATAATAAATATTTATTTACCTTACAATTAACTTATCTAATCATATTTAGGTCTCAGCGATTCAGAAGATGAGACAGAAAAACCAATAGGGAAAACGAAAAGAAAAAAGATTGAAGAAGCAGATGAGAATCCTTTAATCACAGATTTGGACCCCCGGGATAAGAAAGTTAAGAAAATTCACAAAGCTGAATTATGGTTCGAGAAGGATGTTTTCAAGAACTTAGAGAAGGAGGAGGACGAGGACTTTGAATTGGATAAAATGGTAGAAGAATACAAAAACAAAGGCGGCTCCATAGTAGGCGAGAAGAAAACAGCAAAGATTAATAAAATACAAAAGAAAATAGATAAAGACGACGAGGGTGATGTTACCAGTTCTGATTCTGAATACGACATGGAAGAAATGATGGCTCCGAATAAGAAGTCAAAAAAGATTGGTGGAAAGGATGGCTTCGAAGTTGTTTCTAAAGACAAGCGTAAGTATTTCATTTAATTATTCCTTAATACACGACTTCAACATAACCCATAATTTTTAGCTCTAAAAATGAAGAATAAAAGAAAGTTGACAGAGGAGGATCTCGCATTGGGCTCGTTAATGGTTCAAAGTAAAAAAACTCGAAGGGATCTAATAGACGGAGCGTGGAATAGATATGCCTTCAATGACGAGAAGCTTCCAGACTGGTTCGTCCAGGAAGAAGAAAAGCATATGAGGAAGGAAGCTCCGGTACCTAAAGAACTCGTAGACGAGTACAAAAAGCGAGTGGAAGAACTAAACGTTAGGCCAATAAAAAAAGTAATGGAGGCTAAAGCTAGGAAGAAGAGGCGGGCGATGAAGAAGCTGGAAAAAGCTAAGAAAAAGGTCGAAGCTTTAATGGACAATACAGATATCAGCGATAGGGAAAAAGCAAAGCAGGTTAAAGCGTAAGTATCCAATAGATAAAAACCAACAAAAATAAATCTAAGAAAAATAATACTAACATTTTGTATATCTTACATAACTTTTGGCAGTCTATACAAAAAGGCACAGAAAGAACCGAAGAAGGAAGTGACATATGTGGTAGCAAAGAAGCATTCAGCCCAGAAAAGAGCAATGCGACCTGCTGGTGTCAAAGGTCGTTACAAGGTTGTTGATCCAAGATTAAAGAAAGATTTAAGAGCTGTCAAAGCAAAGGAAAAGACAAAGGGTCGGGGTAAGAAGGGTCGTGGAAGTAAACCACCTCGTGGAAAACCCAGGGCTACCAAAGTAAAAAAACGCTCAAGATAATGAACAGTATGCATTTCATATCCAATTAAAAATGGCTGACGTGGAAGGGCCCAAACATATGTACATAATAGTTTGGATAAACAAGCAGCAATTGTCAATCATCGATTCAATAAAGATAAAAAATGAAAAACCAATGATATTTTCTCTCAACGTAAAACCTGCATTTTCCTAGTTAACGTAATCCCGAATATTATTACCCATTCCCCACTTTTTACTTCTCTATCTTCACCTTGAACTCGTATGCATTGGATCACAGAGGTCGTCTCTACTTTACGATCTGGCACTGTCTGAATTTCTGGCCAATTTCTTATCCGGGTTTTAGTGCCAACCTTGCTATAGATATAGAGCGTGACGAATATACGTATGTATGTATAGTCAAACAAGTCGCGAGTGTCTTATTATTTTCCTGTCGCGATCTTAGACGATGAGTAGCAATTACATATTAGGCATGTTTACGAGAATAATAATCGCGTTCGTGGAAACTCCACTCTGAAAACGTACCAACATTTTTATATCATCACATATCTCCCGGTAGGGGCGCCCCGAAGGTTGACGTTGAGTGTCAAAAAGTAAAATTGTAAATAGCACCCTTTCTTCTCTGAATGACCGAGATCAAATATCTCCTCCGGACGAGGAGCAAACCTCCAACGTTAGCGCATAAAACCGGGCGTAAAAATAATATGTTATTTTACGACGTGACGCGGTCACCTTGCACTTTGACTCGACTTATACAAGTACCGATGGTTGAAGGCCAAAGTCGGAGATACATCGCGAATATCACGTCACTTTTGTTTGTCGTTGCGCAGGCTTTTCCTGCCGCGAAAACATAGCGCGCAATGTACAAGCATATACGTAGGTAAACATACATATTACTAAAGGAGTATACGAAGCGTATACATACAAGCATAAAAGCGTCGGCGTCGTTGACGTTGTGATCTTAACGGCCGCCTCGTTACTCGTCCACGTGAATCCGCGAGTCGTGGCAATCGGTATGATACGTCCTGTAGATACGTACGAAAAATCTCTTTCTAGATCAGCTCGGAGGAATCTAACTTTTATTCCGGAAGGCAATACTGCTTGTATTAATAAATGGAAGTATTAATAAATGGCTATTACCTCGTGGGGGCCGATACACCTCTCGGCACGCGGCCTTGGTTAAACTTGACCTTGTTTTTATTTCAGGCAGCAATCCTCCTCCATCTCTTCGTCCTCCTTCATCTCCTCCTACGTAATGTCTCGTTACACACGGGTATTAGTTGGCGCTACGTTCTCAGATGTGTACGTATACATGAAACGATCTGCTCTTTCAAAGAAAGCAAGAGCACCCAGAGAAGAATCGTCCCACGCATCTTGACTTAACTGCGCTAACGGTTCCTTCTCAGCATCGATCCGACCTTTTGATTGTTCGCCGACTCCGTGCACGCGATCAATCCCTGGCACGTAATTCGAGATGCGCGCCAGCTGGTCAAAGGCGCAAATAAATCTAGTAACTTGGTATACGGGAGCGAGGATCAGAGAATGGTGACCTTGGACTTTTCCGAAAGTCACCACCTGAGCATTTTATTGATCATCATTATATGCGTCATGGCTCAGCGACCCTGATTCCTTCGAGCGGTCGACTTTGTCATTGTGAATTTTTTAATTCGTATACGATATACTGTGAATCTCTGTTATCGATACCAGACAGGCAGGTATGTATCGGTTGACAATAGTTAATTCCAGTGTATGGCTTGTCATTTATCGTGTGGTGGGTCGTAAAATGTTCCTAACGTAGTCCTAGTCTATGTGACATCTTCGAGGAACTTTGTGTGGATGTCTTTCGTGTTAATACATTGGTAACCAGCACAGCAACAGGTTCTCGAAGTCGAGGTCGAGCATGGATCATGCTAGAAAATAGACGGGACCGTTAAAACTTGCAGGAAGTCATCATGTCCGGGACGAGGATGGCCCTGAACGAAAATTCGAATAAGAACATTGACAGTTCTTTGCATATATATTATTGTGATTCTTACCGTAGCTCTAGGTCTCTGAATCATTCTATGAATTTCTCGTTGCGGTAGTCATTTTGTTAAAAAATTTTAATCATAGAAGTTCTGGCAGAACTCTTCTGTCCTCTACTCCCATATCGTGCATGTGCGAACCTTGAGGCACTTCGATGAACGTTTATGTAATTTTTGAAGGTATGCATGGTTCGCGATGGACGCACAAACGAATAAACTAAAAAGAATGAACACGTAGGAGGAATACAGGTGTGGAGGAAAAGGAAAGTCCTTGGTCGTTGTTCTCAACGTCGAATACGACTTCCTGGTTCATCGCGCGCCTCTTGCTGCGTCGCTATCCCGGCGTAGTTCACGAAACGAGTAACCGTTCGTTCTTTGCAGTAAACAGGTAAGCGAACGGCAGGCGCCAGTGATTTGAGCTTTATTGAATCCACCCTGAGGACGTCCCATCCATCTACCTGGAGCAGTATCTCCACTGATGCGAACATCCTGAAGGGTTGATTCTACGTGGAAAACTTCCATTCCTCAAATTGCTCGGAACCACTTTAAACAAATATAAATATTAATTCTAAATAACGTGGTTGTACGAATTTTTGTATATCTTTAATATTCTTCGTACACGTAATTTTAAATTTTATGAAAACCAATTCTTCGAATGGATTATCCGAAGCAAAGATTTCTGTACTGAAAATTCTATCTGTTTATCTTGTTTTCCTTCATCCTCTCTATGGGTCAAATGGCATATACTTTTCACTTATATTTTCTGATGCATCCAGCCAGTCACTCTGTTCACATTTTCTATTGATTAAATGCTTTAATTTAGATCGTCAGGCTATTATTAAAAATGAGATTGCGAGAATGTCTGGAGATTGTGGAATATATAGTAAATTGTTATTACGTGTATACGCGAGACGTAGTCATATTCCTCATATGACGTATCAACAGTCCCCAGAACGCTCAACTAATTTTGGAAGCTCAGGAAATGAGATACAAGTGTTTTCCCGCTTTCGTGATACGTATCCCCTCTTCTCTTACTACCGATGCATATATGTATCTAAATTTATATCATCCGCCTCCCACGAACCTCTACAAAAATTTTTACCAAACACATATAACATCTCGCGTATCGAACGGTCTGTGATGAAATTCCCTCTGATGCAACTGCGTAGCGTCGGGATGCTACGGTCGATGTCAAGGCCAAGGTTGACGCAGTACTTTCGGCGTTATAATCCAATTTACAACGTACAGAATTTGTCCAACCTGATGTCCACACATCTTATTTCATTTATATTTATTGTAGTTGATTGCTCTGTGAAGAAAAAAGATCTATTTTAGCTTTTTGGTGCTCACAGTGATACCCATAGATTTCAGTGAAAGACGGCTTTATGACATTGACATTTATATATTTACTATACTAACTACTACTACTACTATACTATACTAACTAGTATCCCATATAATAATATATTTCCTGTGTGTATGAAATTCTATATGTCGAAGCTGCCGGCTGATGCAATATCCATGGCGCATCGTACAACCAGTATTGTCTACAGATATACATAGGTAAGTGTCATATTTAATGGCTATATAGAGCTGGGAATATTTTCTTTTCTCTAGAAAGTGAGGTTTAAGCAAAGCGAATTTTCAATTAATTATCAGTGCTTTGATATATCAAGAGAACTCAAGTGACACCTCGTAATTCCCATGCAAATAGCCTTCGAGCGCACTTGGAGTATGGACCTGTGGCTAGCAGCGAGTATAAGGTCAAGGTTGACCTAGCTTCGACTGCGATGTAGTTTCATCGCATCGAGCGGGATGCGCGCGCCTCGACGCTTGCGTTGCGACGTCCTAGCTGTTCCATCCCCTACCGCTGGCAGTACCCTCAGCTCGCACACTACGAGCCATGGCCAAGGTCTTTGGCGGTCACGGGCAACTCCACGTTATACATCGACGTCAGCCAAGAGAGAACTTGCTCGGGGGGGTTACGTTTATGTATATATCACAAGGTCCAAGGGTCACGTCGAGGTCGACCTAAGGATTCGCCTGAAACAAAGTGCACCTTCGTCAAATTGGGTCGTATTGGCCACTGCGCAGAATTTCCAACGCCCTTGCACTGGCTTTACCTATGTTTATAGCCATGTACTATACTATCATATAATATAGCAGAATGTATAGAGACCTCAAGTAAAATCTAGGATCTTGACGTCGGATGGAAATCCTTGTAGTTTTATTTCCTCTATATAATGGATCCTTGGGACTTACTGTAAAGAAAATCTTTTTAGATTACTTGAAAATTTATTAACAACTTATACGTTACCACTCGACAAGATTCTCATAGCGTGTCTTGCACTAGGTCAGTAAATCGGTTGGCAGAGCCAGCTGCAAGCTGAGGTTGTGACCTAGAGCGGATGTTAGGTCGAGGATATGTTTCTTATTGGCGACTGTTGGTACGTATCGCTGATGCCGCTAGGTTCTCCACATTCTCAACCAACTTTAACGAGTTGTCGAGCTGGTACGGGATACGTTGTATCTGTAGAGGTTAGTTTAGTTACCGAGGACAAGTTCAAGGCCATACCGTCCGGGCCGCGTCCGGGCGTACCAACCCAAATACTATCTGCTTCGCCCTAAAAGCCAGAATAGAGATATAAAAAAGTCCACAGTGATTCGGTGCTTCATGAATCACGGAATTCCACTCCTATCTGTATGTACACGTATCTACCACACTCACAATCAGAAACTCTGATGTGCCTGATGTGATTCCCAATCTCCTTGATGTCAACAGTAATCGGATTTGTACTTATACAATTGACTGTAAAGGGAAAGAATTTGTTAAATATACAATATATATTTATGTTAACGTATGTAGATATTATACGCATCATATGTGAAATAAGTTTCTAGTATGTCAATAATATTTATAGGTTATTTGCGCATCGAAACTGTTATACCCTGGTTATTGAGGTGACGTTGTACTGATCTAGAAAATCCCAAGGCCAAAGTAACGGTCGCTCGTGGTGAATTGAGAACGGTATCGCCTGTCGTGTGAATTGTAAAGGAAATATCTCGAGATTGATAGCACGCTCTTATGAGAAAACTATGGAGAGCCATGCAAACTGCCTATGCTTGACATTTGCGATAAACTATTATGATACGTTTCATATAGAAAAGCACGTCGGTAGAAAAGTTTAAAGAAATATAATCTACAGATCGAGATTGCGACTTGTCATTTATGAGATTAACATACCTGTTTATGGGTAATTAGCAAATCTTTACGGAAGAGATACATACGGAGCTCTTTACGCATGAAAGATAATTATACGAGATCGTTCAATAATGTCACTATCATAAGTTATGCGTTATTGCGAAATACTTCGGATGAGACATTATTTCCATGCAGTAAAAACATCCTACGGATGTACTTTATACATATACCGTATGGTCGTCCGGATGTCTTATGGACATTTTATGAATGCTGAATGTTATGTAGAGCATGTCTGTAATGTTATAGTAATTGAATATTCACTTTTATTAGAAACAAATAGATTTTACAGTGTCGAATTTGGTTGATACACCTCTTAGTTACTTCCGTAATTTTTGGGTAAACTCATCTTGCCCCTTTCATTCGAATCTTTTGAAGGAAAATCCAAAAAAGCTCTCATTCCCTTAAGGATATTAACTTCGCCCTCGAGTTTCTCCAACCCATTCACGTTCTGGAAAAAAATATAAGAAAAAACAAGGAGAGAAAGAAGGAAATAAATCCATTTCCCCTAACTAACCTCTTTTACTCTGTTTTTCCTCCATCTACCTATATATTTTTCGCTCTAGCGTGGGTCGCTGCCACGATTTCCACCACCTCTGCCGCTGGCGTAGCGCGCACTCAGTCGAGTCAACCTTGAACTTCATCTCTTCACGATCTGCTTGCGTCATGTCTATCGACTTGAAATCACAAGCTAGATACACATGGGACTTTTCTCTTTAAAGGAAAAAGTTCTTAACGTACCCTTCTTCTTCCAGTCCATAAAGTCCTCTATGATTATGCTCTACGCGGTTAACTCAACCGCTCTCTTCTGAGTTTTCTGCTCTTATGATAACTTTATATTCATTAAAAGTATTTAGTTGCACGCATGCGTTCTGAGGTCATTGTGAAAAGATTAATAAAATACATTATTGGTTTATCGATCCATTTTAAGCTGTTCGGATTATACGATTCCCCATAGATCCTAAGGTGGACGTGCGAGATAACTGAGTGCTTCGATAATTTCCATTTTACGTCCGGGACTAGGAAACTCTCTAGACTCTCGATAATCGAACCAAAAGGTTTCCTTCAATTCGATTTACGTATACAATACAAATTGCATTTCGATTTTATATTTAACTATGTAGGATGAATAAGTTAAAGCATTATTTAAGTATTAATATCAATGCGTTTTTGAGTGAAGTTCTTTTTCTCTTTTTCGTACATTATTGCGATACATTGAAATGGGCCTTAAGAAATGCACAGCCCGCGCTCCGCTGTCTCAAGAAGGCAATGGCGTCGGGTGACAAGTCGGAGCTTGTCAGTTGCGAACGTTGTCGTTAAAGTTTCTAAAGTTTGCGTTCATTTTTCTATAAATGATAAAAATGTTGTGTAACAGTGAGTCCCTGAGGCTGAGTGAAGGTGCTGGAAATATGTTAACTTGGGAAAATAGTGCTGAGGTGAAATATTTGCAAATTTATCTCAGGCTTAATGACAATGGCAGTTCCATAGCGTCTCTTACGAGGACTACTGTTAATTGTGTTATTCTTCTAGGTAACGTAAGAGTGTTTATTGCTTCTGGATCTGTGTTCTTCAGAAAAACGTGAGTCACTTTTATTCTATTACCTCAATGCGTAATAAAGGTACAGCAGGAAACAGTTCAGTTGATTTTGAATATCGTTAAAACGTAACGGTTTTGTTGCTTCTTGGAGAATCGGAAGACATAAGTTTTCTGTTGCACGGTCATTGTTTTTGGCACAATTCTTGTATAACCATACAAACTGTTGTGTTATGTTCGTTATGGTTTATTATAAGGATAATTTATCCTACTCACTATTTTCATGGATTCCTACATCGACATACCTTATGGACCACGCGTTACCTGCTTTGCAAAAAGTGTCCGCTCAAATAAACAAAGAGGAAATAAGGTGGTGGCTAATCGTTATCTTTTTCTAATTGTCTTATTGGCTAAGTTCTCTATACGTTCATTTTTCCTATGTCTATGCATAGTCCATACTGTATATACGTCGACAGTTTCCTACCATCATTTTGTAGCATCACATTTTTTCCCTTCTACTGTATTATATCTACGAGTCACGGGCGGCCAATTCATAGCTGCCATTTATTCCATTTCTTTTTACCGATTATTTGTAGTCGCAGATAATTTAATTTGTCCCATTACT
>JAYRCB010000793.1:0-39429 GCA_036026315.1 Trachelus stipa | reverse complement strand
AATTCATAGCTGCCATTTATTCCATTTCTTTTTACCGATTATTTGTAGTCGCAGATAATTTAATTTGTCCCATTACTCTCGTGTGTAACAATATATTTGCGAATTTCCATGTTTTTTGTTGGGAAAAACGACTAATAGAATATATCCATTTATTCAATACTGCAGGTAAGTGAATGCTAGAATTATTTGTTTTTTTTTGTGTAATTCTCACAATGACCTCCATAAGTTAATGCGAGTTATTGCAATACGTACTATATGAGCAAATTACGTTCTGATAGAAAAATTATAATTTTTTTATATCTTGCAAATCTATCATAGAGTGAAAAAGATGCTAAAATATAGATACACAAAGATTTAGCATTGGAATTTCACAATGGACAATATTTTAAGTAAAATAATGGAACTCCTGCAAACACAAGTGCGATAGGTAACAAAAATTGAAATGTAAGTCAGGTGCTGCAATATCGTGACTGTATTCGTATGTGGACGTTATATATTACTGACCTTGATATCAATGACCTTGTCAAGAATTTTCCGCATTCAATTGCTCACATATACCACCACATACTTGTAGCAAGTGACTTTTCCACCGATAAAACGTGAACCTGCTTATGTAAGTGCATAACAAATGAAAAAAAAAAGGAAGAAAGGCCACGTGGAGCCCATTCTTATTTTTCCTCGTTACTTCACTTTATTACTTTCCCTCATTTTTATGAGCAACCCTCGTAAATTTTGATGGCCAATCTGCCAAGCGTAAAGGGAATATTTGTCGAATTTTAAACTTTTTCCACGCATAGTAATTTCAGCTCCTCCGCCACTATCATGCTTTCAAGTATACAATGCCTTGTGAAATTTCAGAGTCATTACCGATGTAAATATTCGCACGTTCACCGAAACAGGAAGGGAACAAGGTCTAAGCTCGAGACCGGAACAAAGAGCCTGCGAATTTTCTTCCGCAAACTAAACTGTAACGAGGATGGGTGGCGATACGTCTTGAAATAAGATGAAGCAACGTCACCGAATAACATAAAATGGTGGTACTATTGTAAATCAAGCAGCAGCCAGAGGCCCTCTTGTTGTCCTGAGAAATTACGAAATTTCGGTACGACCATAAAATCGGAACTCGCTCGAGTTATACTTGGGTCGTAACGGTTTCACTGCTCGTAAATCAAAAAGGAGGCCATTGCAAATAGTCGGTGACTGGTGGATGAATGACGACCGAAAGGAAGATGGACTAACAAGCGACCACCATTCTCTGGCGGAAGGTTGAAGCATCGTGTTTTTCCAATACGGTCATGAAGAGATTATCGTCGGATGAACTGTTGGGTCATTAACAGGCCTCGCCATGTTGCGTAACAGTACTTATACCTTTATGACCTTACGGTTATTTAAGATACGCAATATTCTCCTGGGCCGTTGAACCTTCGGAGTCCTTTTTTTTAATTCTACTATAAACTTCACAGAGTACCATCTCTAGCGATTCCTCTCTCGATAGGTCCACCGAGTCCAGGGTCACAGACATCGGATATCATTGACCTATCGAGCCGAGCAGACGTTTAACCTGAATTATAAATTTGGAGCATTTCCCGCAGTTAAGATGTCACTCGAGACATTTACTATGTCCTGCTGAAAACCGTATACCGTTGTCGAGACGTCTCTGCCAAGATATTGCATAATGCCTACGTAGATATAGGAGACACGGCCGCAGACTTTACACAAAGTCATGCGGTACTTTGAGGTCGTAGTAAGGTCGGCGTAAGGTGTTGCACAATGGATTATATTCGCGAGTGACGTTTCGCGCGACAACAAGGGAGCGCAAGCCGTTACGCGTCGAGGACCTTGAAAAGTACAGAAGGACGACTCGTGTCCTTCGTCCGCGTACAGTATGCAGGCGTATCGCAGGTACGTACGGTAGAAGGGGACGAACGATAGAAGAGAGAAGCCAGTAGCCGCTGCCTATCGTTCCTGGCTCGAAGTGCAATATGGCGATCAGAGTGAAACGCGCAAGCAGTCACCTTTGGGCAAAGCGAAAGAGCCAACGCGATACGATACAAGGGTGCGGCCGTAGCCGATCGTTAAAATAGCTGATGGATGTGTCGCTAATAATCCATTAAGCTGTTTTGCTTCCTGGTGCCGACATCGAGCTCTCCTTGCATCCAAGGTCGGCTTCTCATTTAGGTGTTATTAATAGTTTTCTTTCGTGCGACGCGACGTCATTCAGCACGCGTCTTCTTCACCAAGAGGCTCGTTATGGTTGGCTGGAGAGAAATTGATATTTCTTTATGTACGCCCGGGCTCCCTTGCGTTGGTACCGGCGCGGCTAGGCAGAGCTGGATTAGTCTGTAAGAGGTCTGTCGGGTCAAGGGTCACGAGGTGAGATTAGCATTGACTTCGTTTGGTATCGTTGTTTATCGTCAGTCGAGGTTACAACGACCTTCCTCCAGTTCCGCAATTCACATCGCCTCCGTCTCTGCATGCTTTTCTTATTGTTCTTGCCTACTTGCACTCGCGTACGCTGCTATGTCGGATCGATGAGGTTTGCTTTGTCTTTTTACAGTTAGTCCTGCAATAGGATGTGGAGATCAGCCATCGAGACTGAGTAGTTTATTGCGGTGATTAATTTATCTGGTTTATCTTTTTTACTATGCTTTATCAATTTTTTTTATTTCAGATTTATTCACGGACACTCGATACTCGAGCCAATGGATAATTGGTTGGTTGAATATACTCTTGGGACTTTCGGGGATATTTTGAAGAATTTTTTTTTTTTTTAAGGATCACAAGGTTCTCCATAGGGACTTTTGATGTCCTGGCATTGTCGTCTTATTGGGATGGTCTTTACCGGGATACGACGTAAATCCGGTTTGAGATGAACTCGAGTGCCTAGTGAATTTCTATGTAAGACAGTGAAAGTCGAGCTAGCTGGGCCATCTTTTGGGACGGTATTTACGAAAGTCATGAACCTCCAAGGACGACGTCATTGCCGAAGGAAAAATTGTGTTTTCACCGCATGCTCTTCTATTGTAATATTTCAAGGGAAGATTGTGGCTTCCGTTTACGGAATCGTGGAATACCCACGATTTCACGGTTTGTCCTTTCCACTCGAAGGACTACAGTTTCTCAGTCGTTTTTCCAGCAATTTCATCATTTCTTTTGTTTCTGTTCTCATCCGGAGGACGAGTCGCTTCACGTGCGAGCCATTGACTCCTCTTATCTCATGCGCTCCCTTCGATGGGTCCGAGTGAACTGGATATCTTCAAACGTGCCGTTATGCTTGTATATCTTTTTCCTTGACATCGTTTAATCGATAGACTTTTATTATGCAAACGTAAAAATCGGCTTTCGTTAAACTTTATATTATATCACGTAGCACAAGAGAAACGGATACAGTTTGAATATTATTTATAACTTTATTTATATACTTGCGAAATTGTGCATTCGCCAAAATTTATTCGAATCGCCCAGGGATTTATAGAGGGACAGATGTCGCTAATAATCTGCAACATTAAATTGCAAGAAGTATTAAATGGCTCAACTTTGTTGGGATCTTGAGAGATCCCAGGGAGATGACGATTTTATTGGTGGTGGGGGAGGGGGGGGGGTACTTTTGGCACACTTCACGTCACTGAAAATAGCCTGCAGTTATCATGGTGAAAAACTACTAGACACCCAAGACGCATACAACGTTAGTCTAAAAGCATTGATGGCTATTGGGCCCATTTACCGTGCAGCTGTAAAATTGGCAGCGCCGTAAAGGCCGATTCTTTTCACTTTCGTTGGAAGACTCCTCGAAGGGAATGTAGGTCAGCGGGTCATTGGGCCGTCGGCCGTGTGCCACTTTGTACTTGCACTTTGTCACTCTTTTACGAAAGTGATCCACATCACGTGATCCTTACGCCGTCATCTATGGGGTTCCTGATCTTGCACCACAGCGCTGTAAAGTCATGGGAGTCTATGGGAGTCGGATTAAGATCACCGGCGCAATGGCAATCGCTTGCCATAAACTTTAACTCTTTACAAGAGCACGGTAGCGATTCGGAACTTTTTGTTTTTGCGTGGGTGGGTACGCGTGATACCGGACGAGAAGCAGGCGCGAGATCTGCCGGTGAACGTGGGGAAAACCGGTATCTCCTGGCGTAACCGGTACTATTAAAATACGTCCTGGCATTCCTGATATCATTTTTCGGTAACCAAGATCGATGATCTCGCGCCGAACGGCTTTCACTTTCCCCGCCGAATAACTTTCCCTGGAGGATAGTTAGACGTGCACGCTCGACGGCGTCGAGCCTCGAGGAAAGGAAGATCGAAAGGAGGAAGGAGCGACGAGGGCGGATAGCAAAAAATTAGGATTCTGGGTCAAACGCTCTACGTACGAGGGACTTTCTCTCTCTGTTGAACTCGATGAACTTTCCGATACCTATGACCTGAGTCATGGCTCTTATCTTCGAGAGAGGCACGATCGTCTTGGGATCCTTTCTCGGAGGACTTTCTATTTGAATGTATCGAAAAAAAAAAAAAAATGTACGTCGGAATCATCTTGGTGCGTAACGAAATATGGAAATGAATTTTAAAAAATTCTTAACACTGTGTGTATATGTGTATATATGTCTCTTGAGATCTCTCAAGAGAAGATTACTGTAATACCGTGAAGCGTGTATTGAGAAATTGAAGGTAGTCCAGAGAATTTTCGAAATGTTTCCGTAGCTATTCTTCGCCGTGGAAATGAAAAAGAAACCCGAAGCTTAAATGGTTGCAGCAATAAGTAATAACGCAGGAAGGTCGCGCAATCTTAGGCACGCGCAACGTAACGGTCGTGCGTCTCGGTACAATAAATTCCGGCAAGAACTCAACTCGTATTACCAATTGCTTCGTACCGAAAGTCTCGTCAATAATCATAAATGCATAAAGTCGTAAAGCGACTCTCGCTCGGGTTCGGTACGATGAAGTACGGCGTGAGGAGGCACGCGAGGGCCACGTTCTCTCGGGTCCCAGAGTCTTCGGCTCGTTTGCCATAATAAAAATGTAGGAAACGAGGCGGCGGCCCCGTTGGCCTCTGCCAGAAACTTTAATGGCACGGCTTAAAACCTGCCGGTTACGATTGATTAATTAGACAAGAATATTACAGCGTACGCGTAGCTAACACAGAAGATACCAAGGACCAAGGTACGTCGCTTTACGTAACACGCTCGATCGACGTCCGTGCCGCACAAAAGTCGGGGACGAAAGAGAGGGAAAAAAGGTTGAGATCTTAAAAAAATATTTTTACACAAAAACAACCTTTTCAGGTCGCCTTTATAGCCGGATCCCTGGTAAGGGATAATCAAACGGTACAAGGTCCAATCTAAGTCTTTATCGTGTCAGGGACGCGTCTTGCGTAGCCTTCCTGCCTTCAGCCATGGATCGAGTCTAGGGCGTTGAATTGGGTCGCGACCCTAAAATTCTGCTGAACGATGCGTCGTCTCGAGTGGTCCTAACGTGTATTCTGGTATTCCTGTTATAACAAGGTCTCTAGATAGAGCCGGAGAGCCTTCGAAGACGTGCCAGAAAGTATAGTCTAGGTTACCCAGGCTAATTCCAATTGACGTGTACTTGCTTGCAATTAGATGTGACTCGGAACCTCGGTCTTCTAGATCAGCGCGGGGTCTTGATTCATCGTGCACGGAGATGCTGCTCCTATTGGAAAACTTCGATGACGTTCACGGACGGTCGCCGGTGCCACTGGTTACATCTCTCGGAGGCTGAATCATCTTCGTTAAGCTCCCATTACCGATGCACGCACGAAACGTAACCATCTCGTCATCATTTACTTCGTACCAGTCTTGGTAAGATGAATCAGTGTCTTTATACTTGAACCTTAGTTTGCATCTTCGTTATTATTATTATGCTCGCTGTTCCAGACATCATCATCATCATCCGTTCCTCGATCGCTTTACAGTAAGGGAAACCGAACGAGCCGTGAACCATTTGCTATGTCAGTTGATGAGCATTGTTTTCTTTTCAGGCAATGATCAACACACTACGCTCTCTAAGTGGGTAAATGGGACGACACCCACGGCACCGCTCCTAGAAGAGGCCACTCTCTCCACTTGGACGCCATCCTATTGAACACTTCAAGATTGACTGTTATACTTGGAACACGAGTTTACAGGGTGTCCGTACCAGGGCATTTGCCTTGGTTAGGAACGGGATAAAAGGGGCACTTTTTCGTATACATTAACGGCATGGTAATTTGAATACAATGGGAGTAAGGGAAATCGTCTTATGAAATTTCTATAAAATATTTTATTAACTTTTTTTTACCATATTCGTAAACGTCGATTTTTAATACTCATCGAACGCGTTTAACTTATCTGCAAGTGCATTGGTATATCGGGCAATGTTCGAAGCGTTCGATTAGTTTATTTTTGGAAACACGGAGTCTCTTATACCGTACGTGACTGTTGTGGCCTGAAATGCCGTAACGTTTACCGAAGTATGACGATCGATCCATTAAATCTATTTCCGATCTGTTCTCGATGCAAGCTGCGTGCTGTCCGAACGCCGTGCAGATAATACAATCTTTCGTACGTGCATGCGTATGAGGATATATGTATAGGAATAGAGTCTATAGAGATTGTTTATATATATTTTCTGACATACACGTGAAAGTACACTGGGCGATTTCGTGTGAGCACATCGTATCGAGCGTGTCCATACGTTACATGTATACTTCCTACGTGAGTCAAGGACGATGTCCAAGGTTTACGACGCGCAAGCGTTTCCTAGTCGATTACGTCCAAAGGAACGCATTAGGCGTTTAACTGGATTTTTAACGATAAATCGTTTGGCTAATGCAGCCAAGAGAAAGTGTAGCGAGATAACGAAACGAGGGAATGCGAGGATCATGGAAATTGACTGGTGTAAGATTTATTATTTTTATAGCAATAATCAAATTGCTGGTATTTCCTTGTACGTCGAACCGATGTGTGTCTGTACCGATGAGATTCTTTGGAGAAAGTACGTTTTGGTTGTTGGGTCGTGAAACTACGTATATCCGGTTACGCGTTAGGTTAGAAGTAGGTGGAATCATTTACGTAGCGGATTGATGAGAACAAAGGGAACGGTCGTCTCTTGTCTCGTGATGTGTAATTGTCTTTATTCCATGGGGAAACATAAATATGGAGTCATGGTCAACTGCGCCATTGCCTCCATCCTATGTCCCACACCCATCCTGTGTGTACCGGGACGGCACCCGGAGTCAGAGTTTATAATGTAAATCGCACGTACAGCCGTGACCCCACTGGTTGGGAATGTCTCGTAGGAAGAGAAGCCATTACCAACTTCCGAGACCTTGGGATTAAATTGTATTTCAGGAAGAGCATCAACTTGGCCCAGTTTCTCTTAGCTTGTTCGGCTACGACCTTTTATGGTAATGGCGCTCGACTATCGACTAGGAAAATAATATTCCTAGGTCGATTTTCGTAACTTCCTCGCTTCACGGGATCTAGTTGATTCGTCTCATTTTTTTCAACCTGCGTTAGTTCGTACTTACCTATTGGTACCGGTAAGCACTTTTAATGCAAGATCGGTAGCTGTTAACATGGGCCGATGAGAAATTGAGTTCCACGTTGAGGATACCTTAAACAAATCTATAGGTAAAAACTGAACTGGTAGGTTTAATATTTCAACTGGGTATAAGTAATTCTATCGAAAAATAATTATTCGAATCCATCTTGGAGATTCCTTAAGAGAATCGTGCTATGGGCGATCGCTTTGTAAAGTTGTCAGATTTATTTCGTATGACAGTCTCGTTTAAAACTGCACACTTATCGATCTAGATAGTACATGTTATGGGCGTATTGTTATTGGTGGTTTATTTGTTATCGAAAAACATGTTTGTTTCGATAACGAAAATTTGTATGCGGTAACTGTTAATTGGGCACGTAACAAGAGATAAGGAGTTCTTGTTCCGACGCCCCCCTCGATGAAGGTCGCGCGGTAGCTCGATTAAGACGTAGCAATTATTGGCGAGAGACCAGTTCCCGCTATTCCAGTTCTACTCGTCCTTACGTAATCGCGATTGTGCATTCGCATAAATATTCTCTGGGTCCGCTACGCGGATATAGTGTGAATATATATATATATATATGTATTATAAACACATAGTTACATGCGTACCGCAGCGCCGCCTACAGGATTTATATTAGGACCCTCCTGCATTATTATAAATCAATTTAACGTTAGTTCAGCCAGAGAATGTCATTTCCTATGCGATTGGTTCACGCGAGATAAAGATAGTCATCTCCTTGAAAAATTCTTAATGGAATCGTTGCAATGACAGATTAAGACTCGGAGGCTTTGCCTTGGAGAAGGTTATGGTTGACCCTGGGCTCGAGTTCAACTAGACTGGCAAGAAGTCGGAAACTGATCTTTCTCTTGGCCTTGCTTAGCACACCGAGGTCCTTCGGGGAGGATGAGAAAGATCACGTTGTGACGCATTCGGTGTACCGCTATCCTTTCACTGCCGATGGCTGGTGTCCTTCGGCGGCCTTGCAAATTCTCTTCCTTGTAGCTTAACTTTGTTCTCGTGAATTTAAACGCTGAGGGATTTTCTTTTTTTTTTTCCTTTTCCTTTCTTCTCTCTTCTACCCCAATATTCCTTTCAACGGGTACGGCCACGGGGTACGTGGAAACGGGACGGTCGTTCACGTAGACAATTTCCTGACTCGCAAGGACTTGGTGCATTTATATCAGCACTTAATACTTTGCACAGGGGAGACAGGACGACCTTGTCAGAGATTTAAGCTTCAGCCACAAAGTGCGGCGGCTTGCCTATAATCCTGGCCAATCAGCTAACAAACAGACGCGTCGCGAATAAAGGTGAGTCTAATTGACGCAATTCATATTCAAACGAGGTCCGCGTCCTTGACTGTTCATTGAGTCAAGCCAAATTGACAGCCTTTCGTCTAAGACGTGGCCTATACGTGTATATCGCTTACACGTGAGACAGCCTTTACCAAGGGTATACTTGGAACACCCTTATGCTCCTTTCCAATGGGCGATTTCGTTTAACTGTACTTTGCGAATTATCCTCGGATATTCGATCGCGCTCGATATTTGTTATCAACGTTATCGTCCGCCATTTTGCATTTATTAATTTATCATTCCCACCCCGTCAAGACGCCTCGATTCGAAACGCTCCTTTATACGAGGCTTGCCTTACCCCTCCGACCCTTTCAATCTCTGTCCCAAGGGGGGGATTAAGGCGGGTGCACAATTTCATCTAATCGAAGGATCGCCTTTTTTTCTTACAGGACCTACACAACGACGCCCGTCGCGACGCATGCATATTGAAACGTCCTTCGTCGGTCTTTTGACGTAGATTCTTTAGACGCACGTAGGTACACAGAACCGAGACGCTTTACGACTTTAAGGCTCGTACACACGTTTCATCGAGTAATCGTGAGTTTACTCGTAAATTTATTATCCACCCCGTATCCGTTTATTTATTCTCGATATCCGGTTTCTTAAGCCGTATTTGGAACACGTGTCTAATGGACGGGTACTTTAACGAATGATAAAATGGTCAAGTCCATTACCGTGCGATACAAAGGAACAGTGACAGATAGGATTGGCGAGCCGGTAGATTATCTTAATTGAAATTTTACACCGTAACGTTATCGCGCGATCGAAATCATTCTTATCTAAGTCATGCGTATCCGTTACGATTTTCAGACGCGGTCAAAGCTATGAGGGTTTATCGTATGTCAAGGTCGCTAAGGAAAATTTGAGAAAAGTTAAACGTAACCTCGAGAATCTATTTTTGAATGGTCACGTATGTGTATGCGTATACGTCACGTCTACTAAGAATTCCACAGCGACTGCTAACAACTATAAATAATGACATATGTGCTTTCAATACGTAACGTATGTATGGAATGATAAAATTTTGTCGTATTGTATTTTCCTTAAGTAAATTTACTCCTTTCGATTCCATATTGAATTCGTGGATGAAATTATCACTCGAACGTTACTCGATTTATTTGTAGTTCCAGCAGACGACGATTAACGATACACATAAACGCGAGTAATATGTGCCGGACTGTTTTATCGACACGTGGATGAATTTTTCTGATCTGATTTAAATATGCAAGTCAGACACGATCACGGACTTGTTTTTTCTTCTGGTAATGTATTACAAGCTGCTTCTTTTTCTTTTGCCATTTTTCATAGATAACTGTCACGTTTTTACCGTCCTTGAACTTGCTTGACAGCTTGTCTTTACGAGGCCGCTGATTCCCGGGAGTAGCTCGATAATCGGTATCTATGCTGTTCGATAGTAAAACGTGCTTCTGAAATAATCGTGATTAGAGTTTACGAAGAGTCGTACGTATCGTGCGAAAGTGATGTGTATGTATTTTAATGTGAAAATGTATTCTTGGATTCTGGTATCATTAATGGAGGAATTGGGGGGGGGGGGACCAAAATATCCTATATAAATTATATTCTTTTTTTTCGTTTTTTACAGAGGAAATTCAGTACGGTGACCCTTCCCGGTAGATACCATTAATAATTTCTCCAGGATCTCGGAGGACTCGTGGGAGTTCCTGCGAAGGGTCAGGAAGAGGAGCGGCGCGTGTCAAGGTCGCGTTAACCCTCCATGATCATCGTGAATGATACGAGGGAGGGTTAATGTTAATTTCCTCCCCTCCGCCCCCCTTTTTCTCTTTATCAAAACCGAGAACCAAGAGCATTCACATATTCGTCCTTCGATTTCTGACTCGCATCGTGTATGCTGATAAAGTTAATTCCACATGGGACCGTTAGTCCGGTCGAAGAGTCCGTGAATTAACGAAGGGTAGTTGGAGGGAAAAAAATTCACCCTCCTAACACTCGTAACCGAAAAGTACAAAGGCACTAGTGGGTAGCTGTTATTGAATTTAGTTCCAGTTACCTTCTTCTCTCTCGCCACAAGGGATGAACACAATGGATGGTAAAGAGACGCCATTGCGCGTCAAATATATTTATATATATATATATAAGCTACGCAGCATCCCGAACGATTTTCCTCGAAGCGGCCCTCGGGTAAAGAACGGGGTGGAAAATACCCAACGACTAATCTGATTCGCCCGAATGTATATTCAGCCAGCGACTTGGCGAATATTTTCACCGACTGTCGTTGCCACTGAGTTCGGCTTGAATATACCGTGATATCGATGAGAATCAGGCGAAAGGTTTCTTCTTGAATATTTTTTTTTTTCCCGAACCAGGAAGAAGGGGAATGGCTGTTTACCAAAGTCCCTTAGAAATTCGACCTCGGCTTCGCTTCCATCGTCACTCTTGATGTTTGTGGTGAAATTCCTTTTCGTAAAAGGGCCAGTTTGCTCGTTCAATGCGAACACGTTAGAAGTGATTCCAGTGCGCTTGACAGAACGAAGAAGATTCCTTTGTTATTGTCGGCCTTCGAATTTTTTAATTCTACTATACCGGCCGTGAGTGCGAGAGAGACGTACTTATGGGCGCTCCAACGAGCGAGACAAGGACGGGGATAACGAGAGCAGCTAATAAAATCCTGGGTAAACGAAATTTTACTTGTTTTTTTTTCTCTTCCTCGGGTACTTTGCTGCTCCGGATTTTCTGATCGTTTGGTCTTCTCACGTAAGTCGCTTCGTGGATGCTACGACTTACCAGACTCTACGTGAATACGCTCCTTGATGTTTGCGGGGAATAAGAAGCGACTTACAGTATTAGACGTATTAGCTTGGATTAAATTAGATATCGGGTGCAAATCTCCTTTAGGTTTATTACCTAACAATTACTTGCGGTTGGATCAACGATTTTATATCCCTTGTGGCTGAAAGGATAAAAATTTCTTTAATTAGCTTTTTAATTAGTTATTCACCCTATCTATAATTTTTAACGTGTATAGATACTTGTCTTTTTTTTCTTTCTTTCTAATCAATGAAAATAGACAATTCAAATTTTCTGGCAACTCTTTTTGCCTTTCATCAGGGACTGTTGTCTCTTTCCCACAAAAATCTTCTTTGTTGTTATTAAACTGATTGCACAATTTCTGTCGTCCCTTTCCCTGTGTCTTGTTATATTATCCAATGAAATCGAAAGGAGCCTTCAGTTACTTAAGACTTTCTAAGGGAGTCCCCTCTTGTATCTCTTCGTTACAGGAGGCTGATCCACGGGGATGAATAATTGGTTACGATACTCGTAGGAAATTCTTTGGTATTTTTTAACTTGGTGAGGCTTTACTTTGGCGGAGGAGGGATTTAAGGAAAAAGAGAAAAAAATTCTTAAACCCGTGTGTTTATTTAGGAATGGCAAGCTACGTACAGCCCGCGAAGGACTTAAAGCAAATACGTAGTAAGTCGATGAAGAATGTAAATATAACGAGAGAAAGTTATTTAAATCACTCAATAAAAATTCGCACAAATCGATGTTCGTGCGAACAGAGCATAAATGGAGTATAAAAAAAATGAAGTATCGAGCAGCGAGACAAGGAGGCTCCTAGTAAGTTTTTAGGTGGGGCAGAATTTTTCGAAGATTTCTCGTGGAAGAACCTTTTCGGCAAATTGAATTCCCTTTGTTGTTGCTCCTTATCAAATAATTTCCTTATCAAAGCCTCGGCTTCATTCGATTACCTTACTCGCTGGCAATTCTACTAAGTAGGCATAGACTAAGTGAGTAAGCAAGGAAGTAAGTAAAGTCGATCTCATGAATAGCTTACTCGAGAATCGTCTGAATTCTGGCAGCCTTGACCTATGGCGAGAGGGGTTGGTTGGGGAGTAGGTAGGGTAGTTACATAGGACGTAGAAGAAAACTTTTTCGTCATCTCGAGTCTGTCAGTCTTATCGAAATAATTTTACCAGATGAAATCTTTCAGGTAACCGGTTCGACCCTTCTTGTTAAACGATCGATGCAGTAACGTAGAATTGTGTTATATATATTTACGTGGTAACCGAATTAAAGGGTGGACCATTTAATTATCTTCAAGGGATGCTGACGAGATGACAATGGCGATACCGTTGGTGATTACGAATTTCTATCTTATCCCGTGACTGTATCCACCCTCCTTTTTTTCTTACGTTAAAGGATCCTAAGGGCTGTCGTTCTCAGGCTGTTACGTAAATTTTCTCGAAAATCTGTCATGTCTTCGTTTTACAATTAATACCATCAGGGTCTTTCTGTCTTTTTTTAGCTTCTCGTCAGTACTGCGAAGACACGTGCCAGTCAACCCAACTTTGGATTTTGGGCTGGCTAATTTTTTGCGGCCTGAAATTCTTTTACTTATCCGCTCTTTTTTTCTTTCTCACGCGCGCGCGCAACCCCTCAAACCACCCTCTAGACCCTTTATCTTATTTCAGGTTAGCTTTATCTCTCGATTCTTCTTCCTTTCCACTGTCTTTCTTCCTCTCTCTCTCACTTTTAGCCACCTCTGCGACCCGTCTCTGTCGTCTCCAAATTTACCACGTTCTATCCGTTCTCATCGTATAGCTTTTTCTTTTTTTAACGAGAGAGAGAGAGAGAGAGAGAGTGAGGGGGCAAGTCTCTCTTGGCTCTGGAAACTCGCCCTTGACTAGGGGTGACCGTGACCCGTTCCTTCTCCTCACTCCGTTGAACCCTCACCTTCGCTTTAACCACCCTCGTCACTCCCACACTACACTACTATACTTATATTCGTCCTGTCCCCACGAAGCGTCGCGACGCGTGCCGTCGAGGTCATCCATCCGTTTATCATGTACATCCCTATCGACACTATCAATAAAGTTTTCAGTACCAACACTACGTCAGCTTATGCCGTCTATCTCCGTTAGTGCAAGAGAGAGAGAGGGTGGTATTAATTTTAAAAAATTATATAAAAATCAATCAAACACGTAACACATAGGTCGTGCCGTTATTTGGCGCCAGGATTATTATTGATAACAACAAGATTGTAATGTGATAACGATGCTAACCCATTATCTGCGATTAATGACAATTGAATTTTTTAATTTTATACCTCCGGGATTTTATTTTATTAACATGCAAATTCACTTCGATTAATATGCACTGCACGTTTTTGTTCATTTTTTTTAATTCCATCTACAACGCGAAAGGTCTTTTGTGTGTAAATGATTGCCACGTAAACGACATAAATTGCTGTGCTTAATCGGTTAGTATCCTTTTCGTCCTTTCTCCTGGAATTCTACGTGCTATTGTCCTAAATGCATTGATAGTTGTATATATAGGTATATACTTTGTACGTAACGTAGCTAGACCTGTGGGTGACAGTCGAAGGTTGCGTCGTATCCCGCGCACGAATCCCTCGAGCAACCTTGTGGGAAAAACAAATTCACCACTAGGCATCGAGTTATCTTCATTCGATTGGGGTTGTCCTGACGATGCGAAAAGACAGGGAAAAAAAAAATTCTTACCTTTCGGTAGCTTTCGGCTAAATTGTCTTATTCTTGTTATATTGGCATCGTTGGTAATACGAGAGAATGTAAAAGGAATAAAAGTGATACCTCCGAAACAGCTGATATCACGTTTCAGTTAAATCAATATATACGTGCGTTAATGAGAATCGTATCGTGAGGCTGCGAGAAGGGAATTAAATGACATAAAAAAAATGTTTGAGAATTATTATTCGTCTTTGTAGAAAATCATTGTAAAGAAATGCGAATCCTAAGATAAATTTTTTTTTAATGAAAATTTAATATTTACCTTTATCGAGATCTTTTAAAGTAGTCCGAGCGGTACAGTCACGCGAGGTGAGAGTGAAAATAAAAAGAATGTTTTAAGCAAACGTAAAGCATGAAATTGACATTTAGAAAGGTATATTTGAGAAGAAGCAAAGTGCCTGTACCATTAAAGAAATGATAGTTAAAAAATTATTAATAATTAAGCAACAAAAGCGTAGTTGCTTAGAGGTTATGTTTTGTACTATTTTTCGATAGAAAAATCTACATCGCTTGTCCGATTTTCATGTAGCTTACTTTATTCGTTGAGAGACTCTTTAGAGATCCACTCAAGTAGATTTTTTTTAAAAACTTCAAATCCGTTTTAAACATTTTTTTTTTCATTCTCACGCGATGGGACTGTACCGCTCGGAGTACCTTGATTCGGAAATAAGACGATCTGAAAATTATTCTGCGATTTGGATTTCAGCTCGAATTCGCTCGATAATACAGCCGAGCTGAGAACCGTGGGCGATAGGGGTGGTTGTTAGGACGCGCAGTAACCTTTTACCTTTAACCTTCAATCTCCCACAATCCCACCCACCCACCCTACTCCTATCCCATGAGCCTGGACTTCACCTAGCTTGCTTTTGACCCTCCAGTATAGTACCAGGGTTGCGCGTGTGTTATCCTTTGGCAAACCTGTTTGGATGGCGTCTTCTCGAAAGGTCAAATTTGTTTTTCGATGTTTGACCTCGGATATAACGTACTGGCATATAATTTTTGCTTTTCATATTATACGATCCTTTTTTTTGTTACTAATTTTCACCGCTGCGGAGATTTAATACTGAATGGCATACACTTTCAGGGGTGGAGAGAGCTGCCTGTTGCTATGGTCCTGGGGTGGTGGAAGTCTAGGGGTGGCTGCTAGCTGGGTTGTGCACCCCGGTGCAAGCTGCATCGATCCAACATGGCTTCCGAGCCGGTGCAACAACCCACGCACTGACCCCGTGCGTTTCATTACCACTTGTGGAACATCGAAGGGAAAATCCCATAAAGATATTTCTATTCAATTGGCATTTCCGGTGTATAGATATATTTTTTCCCGGTAAATCTATTATTTCGTTATTACCACGGAAATTTACGAAATCGATAGTCAATCAATTTAATTCACTAACCATAAGTCTAACTTTGCCCTAACCTTAATTAGTCTGCTTCAGTCACTTACGCGGATGGATTCACTGGGCGTGATATACGCATACGCGATTACTTTAATTAACCTTCATTTTACTGAGAACAAGGAGAAACATTAATTATTCAGATGATGCATTATTAATTTTTTTTATCACTGTACGTTATATGTTTATTTATTTTGTCATCCCGTTCTAATATCATGATTAAAATTTGATCCTGTCATATACCGGGGTGCGACTTAAATGGCGGAAAGGGTGTGTGGAAAATTAATGTTCTTTTTTTTCCAAATATATATCTAACCACGGAATACGAATCGTTTTTCAAGTCTGGACCGTCGTCAATCTTGGATGAAATCCTGAAGAATTTCCAAGACGTCATAGAACCCCGAGATTTATTAGAGGTTTGGAATAAGGGGACGGCGAAGTTCTGAGAAATTGTAGAGGTGCCGATGAGTGGCCTTGGTGAATATCGTTAACCGAAGTGAGAGAACTCGGATGGGAAATAATCTGCCGTAAAATTTGAAAAAGAAGGGAGTCGCGGTTAATCTTGTTCGCGAGTTTAGGTATCATTTTTTTTTTCATTCTCAAAAAAAAATATTCTAATCACGCTTGACGTATGGATCGCTTATGATCCCGGTCCTCCGTCCATATATGGATCGGTGGGTGGACGTGTCTTAGGCGTAAGATGATTTCCATGACTTTCATGGTCGCGTATGATGAGATCATTTGAGATTAGAGAAATCTTAGTCAGCATGCTGCAATTCCAGGACGATGTTACGATATCGGTGTCAAGAGAGGTTAACTTTCAATTTCCGGTTATAGCAGCCGAATGGCATGTCCGTGTATACATATAAATATCAAAGTATGCATAAGCTGTATATGGTGATTTTTGAAGAAAAAAAATTTCATCCTTTTCAGCTACGACGATAAATTGTCTTTTCACAAAATCCACGCGAAGCGTCAATGAAGTGGAAATGATGAATTCTTTTGGGGTTGAAGGATTTTTCGACCTAGAGGGGGATGAAGGTATGGACCAGAATCTGGATGAAAGGCAGTCAAGTGGAAGGGTTGCTCGGTTTTTTTTTTCTTATGGGAATATAATTTTTTTGTTATAAAATTTTTTTTCTCCAATGTACTTTTATTTCTTTCTTCCCTCGCTCTTTACCTTTTACGCATTAACTTTTGACCGTCATCCCTTTTACGATCAGCCATAGGCTCCCGTGGGATATCGACTGTAGGATTATTATCCCCTAGCAAGGTCGGATATCGTGCTAGGTCACTGAGCTACCCCTCTGCGTGGCGCTACACCCACGTGTCGTTCCTACAGTGATACCAACGGGCACAGACCCAAGTACGTAGCCTGGGGAAACCTTGACACACGTTTTTCCAGTCAGCGTGGCGAAAAGAAGCTCCAACGAGGGTGACAGAGGACATTAAGCTACGTCATTAATTATTTCAACGAGGTTATGAGTTGCTGCGATGAGAAAAAAGAAAATATATATATGTGTATAAATGAAGTCCGATACAAAGGTCAGACCGTTTTTTTTTTTTTCAAAAAATATTGCACGTGGTCGTAAATAGGGAGATTTTGTAAAAAAAAATCTTGTTGGTCCGGTGTGACGGTCGTTCGGGTGATATAATAATTTTAATTTGGGAAAGGAACCAGCCTGCGATAATTACCAAAATGTCATGGCCTTTTGCACGGATCGCGCATGCGCCATAAGAATTTACGATCGCATGATATTTCTAAGTAAGACACGTAACATTTTATAGGCAATTATTGAGAGATGGAATTGAAAAATATATGTACGGATAACGTGTATAGGTAACATATGTGAATTTTTTAGGCTTATGGAAGATCCAGTAAGATGATTACAGTGTAAAGTATTATTATATTTCAAAAGAATTTTGATATTATCACAACGATTTTATTACCGGAAGACTACTTTGTTCATTGAATGTCAATGTCAATCCTTAGTCGTTACTCGAAATTTTACTACTCAAAATTGATTTTACTTAGGCCTAACAAATCCATTGAACGAGGCACTCTGTGATGGTGAGTGGTATTGCTGTGGGGGTGCGATAACAGGGAAAAAGGCAATAGGGGATGGATAGCCCAGGGCGAATTTTACGTCTTGCCCCATTAATGGCAGGCTTAACGATCAGCCCTAAATCGAGGGGCGGTTCTTACGATTTACGCATTTGGTTCAGCCATCAGGCAATAATTTTGTCAAGGACTAAATTCCACCCCAATTCTTCACGCTATCTTTTTCTCCTTCAACCCCCAATTTTTTAATCTCAATCCACACTAGGCGCGATTGTCATATCCTTTTCTCTTTCAACCCTCGCGACGCAAACCCCTTTTCGTTTACGTCAAACGAGATCTTTCCCAAAACCACCCTTCGACACGCTCGTGTTTTCTTGTTTTTTATTAAACTTACACGACGTCGGAGTAAACACGAAATACAGTGAGCATCCCTTGCCGACTTTGAAAAAATTTTGACAGGGACGACAAGGTTGACAGAATCATCGGACAGGTCTAATATTTTTAATAATTATTATTATAGATCAGCTCCATATTCTGTTTTAAGATATCCAAAGATTTACTGCAATTTTTTAATAAATTTTTTTACCTCACCACGTATTTACGTACCCCGAAATTTTTTTGCACATCGCCCTACTTACGCCTCCAATGAAATTTTAGTGAGCAAAAAATCAAATGAGAAAAAAAAGGCAAATTTAAAACGTTCCCGCCACGAAGTTACCGTAGAAAGTTACAATACCTTGGCGAAAGGGGGTCGCACCTGCTCCAAGTAAGAATCGCCCTCGCTAATGACGTTGATCGTATCTAAAAGCTACCAACACATGCACACTTAAAAAAAAATTTTTTCCACTTCGAATCCAGCATAGTCCCACAGAGAGTACAGCATTTATAAATTACAAGCACGCGTGCAAAGTGCGAATTTCAGTCCCGTTGCAAAATTGGCAGGTGCACCAGCCCGGCCTTAGGTTACAGTCGCTTTTGACAGCTGCGACCACCAAATGCTTTTCTTCTTCGTCTCAGGGTCGCCCGCGACGAGACTTACGCAATGATGAACTTTGTTTCCCAATAAATAATCAATAGCCCCTCGAGAAATGTGCATATAAAAAATATTCCTCCGATCCATCAATAAAATTTTCATACATCCCCCATTTACATACAATTCTTATTTTCGTAAGCATATGACCCCAGGGTCAACATATCCAAAAGTTTCCCCACGTCAGGATAATATTCTCGGTTCGTGACCTACATACATTTTCTTCGGTTATATGATATATCCTTGGGACATGTGTGCGCGAGAGGGGTGTTCCTACCCACTGGCTATAGCGTGACGAGGTATAAACCGTCTGATCTTACGTTACGTTAGGCCTGCTAACACCTGGCTACCGTTAACCTTCGAATATATGTCTGAATGAGGACAGGTGAGGAGTCATTATTATTATACGCATGCGAAATTGATAAAAATATATACCTATATATATGATCCCATAGAAGGTATACACCCATATGTCCATATGCCATGGGTGGTATCGATTGACTGAGGGAAACGAGAGATGCCTGGGTATCTTCCTTGCAACCCTTGATTTTTCACATTTTTAAGGTTGGTACCCTGTCCGACCTTAGATGAGGGCATTGGCATCGGACCTTGAATAGGGATTACACGTTCGAGTCTTAGACTCTCGCTTACAGGCAAAATTCTTTATTGGGGGGGGGGGGGGCGGTTGAAAATTGAAGGGGGATTCCCCCACTTTTGGTATCTAGTAGAGGTAGAGGTGAGGTTAGTCGATAATGCAACGGAGGTACGGTGCAGTTGGGTATAGAAGGTTCTTTCATTTTTCGTAGCCGACCACCCGAAATGAGGAAGGACCGGATGACGGTAACTGGACCCGGTGCGAATCTTCTCGTTCCCTGGATGTCTTTGGAGATGCTGGTACCTACGCGTAGTTGGTGTCAGGATGGTGGCCGGGCCTTTGTCTCAATGCCGGAGCTTTGTTGTCTGTGGAGTATCGAGGGTTTTGAAAGTGAGCTACTCGAGTACGTGGATGATATTAGGAGCGTTATTTTTTGTAGGATTTTTTTATGGAATTTGGGTAGTCCGTCGGGACGAGTGATTTTGGTTTTTGATTTTGACTTTAAGATGGGCTCGAGCGATTATCAGTGAGCGAAGTACAGTTTGGTACTTTTGGGTCTGGATGGATCAGGTACGGGGGTTGAGCTTGTAACTGGTGCTGGCGAGGTGGTACAGTTCAGTGTAAAATAGTCTTCTGGGGGATGAAGGCCAGTTGATATGATGTGACGTATTAACACACGAATGTACATTCATGTGTAATTGTGTACATGTACGAATGTCGTGCTTTCCATAGTAGGAGTTTATTCTTGGCTAGATCAACAGGTTGGGTGACGCAAAACGACTGCTTGGCACAAGGTGAGCCTAGGCTGTTTCGAGGTGAAAGGAGCCACTGGTTATCCTCGAGGCTTGCGAAAAGGGGGTTGCTGGATATTGCTGTTATCGGGTGGGTGGTCGTCGGCTGCTGGTTGGGTTAGGGGTAGCTAGGAGAAAGGAGAGTCCTCGCTGCTGGGTGGTTCTCTGACGTCGTAGTGACGTAATGCCACGTGCTGGGGGTGGCTACACCTACCTTCGCCACCCACTGACCTCATCTGCCCTAGGATTGACATTGACATTGGTGGGCATCGATCTGTGCACACGGCCGTGGAACCGACGGGACTCCGCTGCTAAGAAGCTTTGAGCTTCTCGACTGTTTCATCAACGATGCTATTTAATTAGGGGTGGTTAAAGCTTTTTTTCAGATTCTATCACGACGCTTTCAAGAGAAATATACTTTTCGTAGGTATATTCGATCACTCAATTTCGACCTTTCGCCTTTTGGTAGGGGGAGGTTTTTGGTAATTTTTAATTCTTCGACGAGAACGATAATAAAGCTTTGCCCGGTAAGGGTTGACGACTATCGGAGAGACCGGATGAGCGTAATTCGTTAAACAGGGATGATGATGTTCGTGCACATGTTAAGGGTTGGGAAGACGCGAGGACGTCGGACCTTCAACCGATGGCCTTGCTGGTAATAAAACCCGCGTAACGACCCTTCGAATAACCTCGTAACCGTCTCACCACCTACGCTGCTCTTCATCCCTTATTATTCGCGTAAAAGCCACCCTCGCCGCCTAACCTTTCTCTAACGTTCTGTCCGCTGGGAGAGATCTACCACCCTTCTTCAGCACCACCACCACCACCACCACTACTACCCTCTAGTGGCACAACTGCCAACCCAACCCCCACTCACCCTCCCCGACGCTGCTTTTCTCTCTCCCCACCGTTCATCCCTCCCCTCCCTCCCCCCAGCGCCCCGGAGAACTTGGCTGAAGTAGGTGAACTTGAAACCTTCGTAGGGGTTGGTGGGACTTCTCGCAAGGGCAGTTGTGTTATTATGCGCACGTGCCAGGGTCACCTCGCTAAGGGAGAGTTCAAGGTCGTTCAATCTCAAGGGATGCTACCCCCTGGCCCTACGATAAATCCAACGCTCCGAACCTTGGAGCCTTCTTTCTACGTTTTTCGTACCAACCCTAAAAAAAAGATACCCCTATACCAACCACCGGCAAATATTCACCCTTGCTCAGACCCAAATCCATTCCGTTCTACTTAATTTAACTCATTCTACCCTTACGCACTCGCATGTATCATGTCATGTCAACCCCCCGGGATATCAACAGTTACACCGTACTAGCCAAATCTGCGTCCATCCGAGCTTTTAATCGGATAGGATTTTCTATTCTAATTCCCTGCCGGACGTAATTGCCAATTAAATCTCGAATTAGCTTAGGGTCAAAGGTCATACCTGTATTTGACTTTTAACGCTCGACATCGTTAACGCCCGTTTCGTTCTGCTATTGCAATTAATACTTGGAAACAAGTGGGATACCGGGAGGCACTGCCACTAACAATATACTGCATTCCTATACGAGGTACTTTGTATACAAAAGCCATGTGTGTAAAATGCAAGGCCGCGCGGAACAATGAGACACTAAATACCCCCGTTGCCACTTACTTGCATCGTGTGCGTTTACGTGGCTCGTATGCGTGAATTAAAGTTATCCGTATACGCACTCGCTTTGCCGACACGAGACATTCTTATAAATACGTATCACTTTTATTCGTGCTTTTTTCTTTTTTTTTATTTACACGCTTTTGCATTGTCTCTCCGGTGCCGCGCGGTACTGCGTTACCTTGCGCCTGAGAAAGAAAAAAAATATTTTTCGTGCACTTGCTGGTACGCGGTGTGTTTGAAAAAAATATTTTTTTTTAATTTACAGGTAAACCGATTCACCGATAAAATTTTGCATTGCCAACTATACTTGTTTAATGTAACAGGGAATTACTTTACTGATACGACGTTACGTGTGTTTATCGATTTTGAATTTCCCGGGCATTCGTCCCAGTTATCCTTCCTCTATGCAAGACGTGGCGAGACCGTTTCCCACGTAAAATTCTAAAAAAAGAAAATTCGCGGAAACATTATCACCGGTCAGGAATTGTTGTACTTTGTCGAAAAATAAAATTCCAAAATATGTGTTATGAATACTACGTGTTAATGGTTTTCCCGAATACTTACACGAGTGACTAATTAGTGTATTAATGGATTTAACCGACCTTGTTATTAATTATAAATAGACCCATGCGACACTGGTGAGATATATTATTTTCCCGGATGCCAAGATTACCGGAAGCGTATCCTGCGAATTTCAAGCACATTCGTTCCTTCTGTCCTTTCGTCGTCGTCTAAGAAGTCATCGCGCGTTTCGTGCGGAATATAAATCTACGTGTATATTCTCGTCTTATATATATATATTAATTGTAAATGAAATTTTCAAGGTCCCCGAAATAGCAGGAAAAATATATTAGATATATTTTTTCTCCAGGGTTCCGTCCTTCCTCTAGACGGGACACTCGCCTGGATGATTCACCAGGTTCCAGGAATCCCTATAAGTTATTCGATAAGTCCCAGACAACCTCTGACGGCTTTGAAGCGCGTCAACAATTTGCCAATCCAGAACGGATAAACTTGGTACTGATTGGAAATTCCACTGGTTCGGCTACACGTGTTAATATTATCTTTGATTTTTTTTACGTCATAACAGCCTCTAGGAATGCACCGAAAGCCAGAAAAAAGCTTCGTACTAAATTGCCATGTTTAAAAAATTTTATGCGATACCGCATACGTATGCTTTCACCATTTAGCCAGATACTTGGCAACGTAAATCAATTCCTAATCTTTGGCATTGTCGTTTCAATAATGAAAAGTATACGAGTGGCCAATGGTAGGTTGAATACGAGTCATTGTTTTCCTCGGTACAGGACGACGTGGACGTTCAAGGGGTATATTAATTTATTCGATGATAACTGCCGGTGACCTTGGCCTTGTGCGTCACGACGCTCGTGACGGACAACGTTCGGATTATTCTCGATGACTCACGAGGAATCGTTACTTTATAGTCAGTCGAGTCTTTCGTCGTTAGATGACCGTACATGACTTTCCTCGTGATACGAATAAACCGGGTAAAAGATGGAGTGGGAATTAGAAGTTAAAAAAATTGTACGTTATTTGCACGGAAAGAAAAAGTTGTAAGAATTTGCAAAAATTTAAGAACATGAGAAATAATTATGGTTTACGCAAATTTTTTCTCATAAAAATAATTTTTTCGTACAGTGTCCTCTCGATGGTTGGTTTAATTAATTTTCTTTTTCTATTTATATCCTACATGTCTTTTGACTTGTCATTAACCTTCGCTGATCCGATGATATTCGCGGAACAAGTACGTGTTCGTAATTAGCTGAGTTGTCGTGCGTGACCAAGTCGCCTATGTAACGCCGGTGCGTAAACGCGGCGAAGGCCGTACGGTAGAAATATTTATAAAATATGAAATGGTCACCTCGACACACATATACGCGAAACAAAGGGTCCGATACAGTTTGCGATTCGCGACGTTTAAATGTTACGATAATTACGCGAGGTCGCGATAACCTATGCGCACGATATTGCCTATGAGATTTCTTTGTGACAGTGGACATTTAATCGTACGCATAAATGTACGTATGAATAACGATCGTTCGTCACGCGTGAATATGCGTGTACAATTGAAATTGTTTTTGAAAAGATAACGAACTTTATAATACCATCAAACGAGAGGACACTGGAAGTATGATAAATGACAGTTGATAAAAATTTTAATAAATTTTTGACTATTCTATTTTTATGGCATTTCAACGTATAGACTTTATAAAGAACAACGTTTCCGTAGTGTAGTGGTTATCACGTGTGCTTCACACGCACAAGGTCCCCGGTTCGATCCCGGGCGGAAACAATTTTTTTTTCTACAAATCGATATTACACCAACAGCACGAATCATCGATATACAATCGATATTATTGATTTTCCTTATACCGTCACAGACTATATTTATTCTCGATCCATTTAATCCGCAGCATCATTTAAATTTCAATAATTAAAAATCCCACAATGCATCGCAAGCCATAAATACACCCAGGCATATATGCATACGCACCATATATCCATAGCAAACTCCTTTATCTCTTCGCCTCTGCGAGCGATGCGTGCGAGTGCGTTGCCCCACGCACGAATAACAAAGCCAAGATAACGAATTTTTCTAAGCTGTTATCAGCCGCCGATTAGTTCCGTCATTAAAAAGCAAGAGATCATCAAGCCCTCCGCCAACGTCCCACGGGACAGTCCTACGAAATTCCCCAGGACGAAGTAATGAGAACGAAGAAAGAAAAAAGGGTTAATCAAGAAATTGAAAAACCCATGAAATCCCAGCGTCACTTACCGCCAATAAAATCTGCCGTTGAAGGTTATCAAAAAGGGTTGCAAGGGCCAACATAAGATATTTTTATTAGCCGTCTGCAGTCTGGACGCGCGTCCGGCCGTTAACCCCTGAGCGTCCGCCGGCTGATCCATCCTCCCTTGCCATTCTTTTGTCGTGCGCGTTCATGCCTCCTTGCGATTGGTTGAAAGTGACGTAGGGTATAAAGAAATGGCTAAGCAAACACAGTACATAATAGATATCGGCGCGAGGAAGTCTTAAAGATGGTCGTACGGTGGCAGTAATGGCATTTGGCATCCCAAGCAAGAATAGCAGGTGGCGAGGAGATCGGAACGACGCGTATAGCACATAAGCAACGTCCAGCATCAGTAACAGGAGCAATAGCGTCTCTCTAATCTTATTCCAGAAATAATATCAAAGCCAAGTGGCATTGTGCTCGTATCTCGGTATTACTGTATACACATCTCCTCTCCCTCTTAAGCACGCCATCTCTTACCGTCTCGTCACCCTCTTAAAACCTTCTTTCTTCTCCTCCCGCTCCCCTCTCCACCTCTTCTTCATCCTCATCTTCTTCCTTTTCTTCTCCCGTGCATCTACGAGCAGTCCAGAGCAGACGATTGGTCGCGTGGGTGAACGTTTTACTTGCCGTTTCTCAAGTGGTGGTGGTGGTAGTGGGCTCCCAGGGAATTCGTGTGGACGACGTAGGTACGGAACGACGAACAGGGATGCACCGACCTTGGAGGGATTTTTGCGTCTACCGCTGGTACGTTCACCCCGCAGTCAGAAGCGTGGCGCTGGCTACTAGCGTGCCTTATCTACGTGTTACTTCGTTTCTCTTGGGTACCCCTCTTCTTGATCTTCCTCTGCGTCTTCCTCTCTTGGCTTCCTTTATTTACTCTCTTCGTCCTCCCCTCTCCTTCTCCTCCTCCTCCCACCCTTCCTTTACATTGGTATTTTCACAGCGTCTTCTCGGACTCCGTCTCTCTACGTATATACATATACAGCCGTGCTAGCTGCTCCCTTGCTTCGGAGTCTGACAATCCTGACCGAGGCCAGGATCACGCTCTCATCCCCTGGATCTTGAAGACTCAGGGGCGCAGAACTTGACTGTGCTGTTTGAGTATATTCTGGGGCTGTTGAAAACAATATGATTGGTAGGACAAAAATTATTTGCAAAATCCTGGAATTTTATACTGTGTCGAGGTAATTTTGTATTTTCTTTTTTTTATGGGTAACATTTTTTTTATTTTTTATCTCACCTGGCTGTTTCGGATGTCATTGGGTGTGCGTCCCTGAAGACAATGCAGCCGACGGATTAGTATTCGCACAGACAAAATTGGTCGTGCCTAATAATGCGTGCTCGAGTGCTGCTGGATGAAGGAGTCTTCGAGATCGTGAACTCAAGGGCAGATATTCCTGAGGTTACTAGATGTAAAGGCGCTTTACAAATGGCTACTTGAAATACGTTTATAGGGACTTTAGTCCCTGTGTTCATGGCTGATAGATGTATGTATCTGTAATTGAGTACTGAATGTTTTAGTGTGCATTTGCTAATCAGCCTGTAACATAGTGGTTGAAATATGCTTATGTGTAAATTCTGTAGAAATAATAAATATATACGTGTATGAGTATATTTTCATTAGATTCGCAATCAAGAGAAACACGCTCTCCGTACGAGTATTTTTATGTGGATGCATGTAAAGTAACCTTGTGGAAAACATTCTAAAATATAACAAGTACCTGTACACTGGTTTTCCATAGGCAATCAATATCGGAACACGCATTCGGTATAAAATATAGCTTATACGGAATTCATGGTAGAAGGTATTAATGGGTGGACACTGTATCTTTCCATAAGTAATAATCAAGAAGACCGTGAACTCGTGTCCAATAAACGATATGCTTGTACTTGGATTTGCTATTAATATAATCGAGTAGCGGGTCGCTGTCGGTATTTTTGCCTTGATAAACGTTCCAACTTGACATCTGTCGTTATTTTCTCTTTTTTTTCTTATCTCTTGTTTCTTTTCTTCTGTCCTTATCGACCTTTGAGCTTAACCCTAAGTTGGTCAAAATTTTTTTATTTTCATAAAAAAAGAAAGGACTAATCTCCCGTTAAGTTTTTCAGTATTAATCTACACATACATAATTGTTGATTAATGAGAAACGTCTTATGCAATGTCTCTACATGCAAAAATAATTATTATACGCGGGAATAATTCGTATCTTTTCATATGTAATATTCACGTATGGTCTTTTATTATACTTGAACTATAATGCAGTCTCGGATCGTATTAAATTGAAACGTCAATGGCATTGAGGAGCCCGAGGTCAATCTTTGACCTCTTTGGTTCGTAGGCGCGTGTCTACTAATTAAATGAGTTTAATGAAGATAAGGAACTAATTTAGATATCTTTAATTTTTATGTGAAATTATTTTTATCGAGAAAATGTATTTCAGGATTTTTGTGTTTTTTAACCGATTTCTCTTTTGAGGCCATTCAAAATTGACGAAATCTGGATGAGATGTATGTCAATATGGTCCATTGGCTTCAGAGCGAATTCTGGATTACCTAGTGCGAAGGTCACACTGGATGGAATGGTATATTATTTGAAGCAGATGGAATAATAAAGACTCGGTATGGGATGTAGTGGTGAGATTTCACGACCTCGAAGGGCGCGGCTGAGTTCAGTTTCAGACTAGACTGAAGTTGCCCTTGTGTCTAACCGACCTTGAGACAGCTTGGTCTGCCCTACCCTGGCCTTCTTCTCATCCTCGTGCCAGTCCACACATTGGCACATCCTTTTACCACAAAGAGCTAGGAAGACTTCTTTGATATGTGAAGATCCTGTTGGAATTTTCAAATGCATTTAGAATTCCATCGATAAGCAAATTGCTCGACCGCTGCGACACCTGGTGGCCCGATGGGAACTTCTCCGGGTAGCATAATATGCATTAGCATGGTGGACCATTCGTCTTTCTAACTTCTATCGATTCGTCGTAGCGATTTACCGTATAATAGCGCATAATGCTCTTATCAGATATTGTACAAGAAATCTCTATTCTTTTATTGACGCAAGATGTTTCTTTGTACTTCTTTTCTTTTTCTATGGTTGGAAACAGACGATTGCTCGAGCAAACGTTGTTTAATGTATCATTTTTCTTGTTCTTGTTGTTCTTGTTATTTACAGTTGTTGTTTCAATTTTTTTGTTCAGTATACTATTCGAAGAAAAAAGCTTTGTTTCCGCCCGGGATCGAACCGGGGACCTTGTGCGTGTGAAGCACACGTGATAACCACTACACTACGGAAACATTAGATGTTCAGTTTTGTTTTCTATTAATAAAATGACAGTCGATCAATCTTTCAAATTATATTTATTATAATCAATGGCAGTAAATTGCTAGAAATTTTATCAATTGTCAGTGAAATGTTTTCGCGTGACGTATTAACTTACGAAATATCATCATGGGAAGTGGCTCAAAGAAATGTTCTTTTTGCGGAATATCCGGGCGGATGTACATACTTTCTCGCGGTCTGTGGCCCGTCGACGGAAGCCCTTACGAAATTTTACCATCCATATCCTCCGCCTTCTTTCCTGCCGGTATCTCTCGGTTACATCGGACTACACAGCCCTTACGTAAATGACGTTATCTAAATACATTCTCAGCAATCCTTATCCGCTTGCCAAGCCAGGGACAGAGTGTGGAGCCGGAAAATTTGCGGCTTGCAAGAAATTTACGTAACGCGAGAAGCGAGAGAAATGTGTCACGAGAGTGGCAGTACTTTCTCTCGTGATATACAAATAGCCTATATATACTTGGGTCTATATGAAAGACAAAGAAAGTCTCAGTAAAAGTAACTGGATTACAAAAGAAGATTGTCAGGTGATACGCTGTAAAATTTAAAACGGTAATTTGTATTTTTTTTCCGTCAACAAAAATGAAGCTATAAAAATTTTCAATTGAAATTCGTCCAAAATTCTTAATAAAAATTTCTCATTTCAATTACAAACTTATAACTCAGCTTTTAAGCGCTCGCTGAAATCTGCTTTCTGATTTAGAACACTTCTTTAGTTTTGTTTTTATCGTTGGCCGCACTTATACCCGTGGCGCTGCGTCATGTTCTCACGAAGTAAGAAACGGCTCGAGCTAAGGAAAGTCGCGATCCCAGTAAGTAGTTCATGCGCGAGAGGTTACAAAACTCTCGAGTCAGACGGAGTTGCATTGCGCGACCGAGTTGCAACGTCTCACCGTCTCTCGAAGCCGACGTGGGAAGTGAAAGAGAGGGAGTAGCTAAACTTTTACTTTTGCAATGGAGAAAGTGGAGGCTTACACTACGATTTATACGGTCAATGCGATATACAAATAATTCGTAAAAGTTTCGAACGGAGGATGATAAAAATTGAGAGCGTCGCCTTCGGAACAATAAAATTCAACGAAAAGTTGCTAGTTACGAGAAACGATAAATAATAAAAAAAAAATCAATATCGAGACTCGATCGATCGATCAAAATATTAGATGAATTTCACGTAGATATTAAAGGCATACGATATCAAAATATAAATTTTTTTTCAACAGATACATTAGCACTCATTCTATCTCGATCGATTTTACTGACTTACGTATTATGTCGTATACACATTGACTTTTCCCCCTTACGTATTTCTATACGTAAATCTTGAAAGCTGAAGTGGTTTTGGTAATCGCAGGAAAACCATGCAATTCTCCGGCGTTCATTTCATTTCCTGGTTAGAGCAATGATCTCGCGGGTCATTAGCCGTGGAGTTTACTATTACGTTTATACTTAAGTTTGCGGTGCACAAATTAGCCCACAGCACACGTTCGCCCGAGTAATTGCAATCGAGCAGTGGAAAATTAAGACCGTAAACCAGCACGAAGAAATCATCGTTAAAGAGGTTTATAAAATGTTCCATATTAAATAATAATGAATTCTAAAATTTTTTTAAGTGATATCGATGACTCACGAATTTTGCCATAGAAATGAAAAGCGAACGAAGAAAAAGATTTGCACGACCCAATTATTCGGCACAGAGCAATGGAAAGTAGAACGAATAGAACTTTCGGTTTCACTATCTTTCACTCGGTAACCTCCATTCCGTTCACCGGTTTACTTCGCCATAGAGCATACAGGGATAACTTGGTTAGGACTCGGAGTGACTGGCTGCTTTCGATATAGAATGAGGAAAGATTTTCGAGGCGGGATCAGAGGTGCGCCTATGATCTACGTGCATTTAGAAACTAGGTTTAAAATTGAAATCCCGATTAGTTAATTTTAATGCCGTAGAATCCGACAAAGTAATAACTCGATTTATTATCTGATTTTACAGAATGTTACTTGCTGCCGACGGAGTCGAACCTTCGCGAGGAGACTCTGCCTCTACGATCTAGTTGATCGAATCGAGGCGTGGGTGACCCGGTGACCTCACCAGCAAAGAGAGAGTACCAGAGTGGCAGCTGGTGAAACTCCTGGGAGCTAACCTCATCTTCATCCTAGGAAGAGAATGGATCGCTCCTCTGCATAGGTCCATTTCTATCAAGTATTTCGAGGGCAACTAGAGAGTCTCGATCTCTGGAATTTCCAAGCACGACTCGTCGTTATCGTCATTCGATTTCCTTTGCCGACCTCGATCAGCGGCAATCTGTTAAATGAAGCCAGTAAACGTGAAATAGGCTCTGTATGTACGTGGGTTGAAGAAAATTTCAAAAAAAAATATAATTACTAATTAATTTTAATTAATATATATATATGGGTGTAAAAGGAATGATTTGACACGATACCAAATCATCCTTATCATTAGAATTTTTATGTCAAGACAATAAGCCAAATCTTTCCAAGACCTCTAAAACGCATGATAAAGATTCAACCTGGTCTCGTACAAAATTAATAATTATAATTCATATACCTTAACCTCGTATGCGTTTATAACACTGGTTACAGCCTTCAAGGTTCTCGAGGTGTAATAATTCATCGAATCAGATTCACGCGTCGTCGATTAACCTAGAATTAACGAAAACGTCTCAGAGCATTTTAATTTAAATCTTTCGATAAGCATTGCTCTCGATAGTAACGGGTACCGAATTCTTCGATACGGATCATAAAGATGCGTAAAAAAGCCGATAAAAATTTTCAACTTGATCTCTATACCTGGAAGTTACACTGGTTTCGACATATTAGCTAAATCAATTTATATAAGTACACATAAAATATGAAAAAACATATTCCGCAGTACAGTTAAACCTAATCGTTTATAAGCCATTAGCTAGATATAATTTTTTTAACGCGTGATTACCCTGAATCACATAAAAATCCATTCCGATTAAAATAATCCGTCAGTTTCGATCATATCTATGTATACCAATCAAAGTTAGCACTTATATATATATACACACACCAAAGAGCTAATTGATTTTTATTAAGTCTCCTAGTAGGTGTCTGTACACATAATAGGCCAAGGGTCAAAAGACTGTAATAGTAAATGCAAGAAAAGAATTTCCAAGAGATTTCTTCTAGAGTTTAACCATAGAGACGGTTTCGACAGACCGTTGGATCGAATTGCGACATCCCGCTAGGTACGACAAGCCCGAAAAACCTGAAGTGCATTCTCATAGTACCAGCAGCGCCGCCACCAGTGACTAGACCGAACGAGAGAGTCGGAACTAGTAGTCGCAACCTACATATTCTCTTTCGGCGCTTGCATAACCTACAAGCACGAGGGCAACGGACTCACGGAAGCCAACCATTGAACTGAGTGAACCAATCGAGCCAACGAAACGAACAGCGTCTAATCGGTCGAACTGCCGTGCATAGAGGAACTTGTGAAAGCGTGAGAGCACGTGTCGCCCTCTGTGCGACGCAAGCTTTGTATTGACTTAAAAGATTTCACGGTAACACGTGTCGAGTTCATTTTGTTTTCCTCTGTCAAAATTTAAGGGGCACGTGCTGCGTTTAAGCTATGTTTACGAATTGCGTGTAAATTTGATTGTTATTTGTCGAGACCTAGGAGAGAACATCTGTGAAGAAAAATTTTGAGGTTATAAACTCTCCGTCGGGACGAGAATAGTAATTGAGACTTGAGAATTTTTATAAGGGATATGGAAAAGAGTTTTTGGCTAATTGTAAATTTTCAAGGACTCTCAGTCAGGGTTAATAAAGTGCAGTGTTCGTTAGAAAATAATTAAATCGTATGACGAATAGCGGAAACGGTCGAGCGTAACTGTACCTCATTGGTCCTGTATTTGATTGGTATGAAAGAGCGGGAGTATTTGAACTTGTTTGGGAGTTATTTATCGATCGATGAAACTTGCTTATACTTTTGTACCCGAATGTGGATACGTTCTTATTTCGAACGAGAATAACCACTCTCACTGTCCAGCCTTGAGTGTACGACCCGCTTACCGGAGAAAGTAAAGAAATTACTTCTGTCATACGGCTTTCGTTATGCTTCGGGTGTCGACTTTCCATCTCTTTGGTATCAGTAAAGGAGAGTAACGATTCCGAGAAAACTGGAACGAATGTACAACAATGAGTAAGGGAAATACTGGTCCAGACAAATTGATGCTGCGTATAATTGTATACATTGGGGAAACGTGTATGTGAAATTTGGCTTGATTCCTAATTCTTGAATTATATTAAATCTACGTTCATTCTCTTAGTGCAGTAAATTTTAATGAAAAAAAAAAGTGTCTATCTTCTACGCGAAGCGAGGTGGACTTCTGGGAATGGTCCAATTTCACGGATCACAATATTCGAGTTCAACGGCACCATTCTCTAGTGACGTGTATAGGAAAAAGAAGCAAGAGCGAATCGTCACTGTAGAAAAATCCGCCCACGTCATACTTTTTTGAAATTCATGATGCCTGCGTCTTCGCAAACAGGACAATCAAGTGAGTGAGTTTACAGTGCTTGAATTTCGCGGGACACGTTCTTGACTACAGTATATGTTAACTCATGTCCAGTTCTAATGTCTGGTTTATGGTTGTGTATTTTTTTTATTTTTTTTTTCAGTCTTGGTGTCACTATAAAAATACACAGAAAAAAGAAATCAACTCCGGATCGTTGCCGCAGATATGAGTTTGCTGGTAGCAGTTGAATGCAGGAACGGTGGCTGCAGCTGTGAACGGAACAAGAGAAGCGAAAACAAGAAAACAAGAAAGCAAACAGCTCGAACAATGAATTCCAAGTTTATCCTCGTATTATTACCAGCTCGAGCGAAGAGACGAAAAGTTTTTTGAAGGGCAGGCGTAGGCGGCTCGACGGTTCTGTTCTTTAGCGTATACGTAGCATATCCATAGATACATGTGTGTACTGTCTTTTGTGTTTGGCTGCTCGTGGCGCTATGTAAAATTGTCAATGGCATCTAAAAATACAAAAATCACGAGTTTCCAGTCGCTGGAATCGAGCAACGGGAAATTAACATGTATTGACTATAAATTTACATAAAGAGTACACAAGCGATAAGATGAACTCGTACCATTGCTATTGTACGGAGCAGAATTGCCAGATACAGAACTTCCTATGAAACTCAATCGAGATCTTTTCATTGATAATAAATTCGTGATAAGCGACATTTTCAATCAATGAATAATTAGTTTTGATTTATTATAGATATTTAATTCCATCAGATTCTATTGGCTCCATTGCAATTGCCTGGTATTAATATAAAATCGACGAAAAAGGAAATTGTGAAGGTACACAAGTAAGCGAACACGTGATGTGGGTCGATTTAATTTGCACGATATGTAATCGATAAGCTATAGCAACTTCCTCAAGTACATGCGAATGCCCCTCGAGGCTGAAACCACGGCGTAGCTACGTCACAAGATTAAATACCAATTAGGCTCCCGAACGATAACGTATTTTAAGTATTTTTATCTGACTAATATTTATTAACATAACTTGAAAAATATTCGTTTTAGAATATATGTAATATAAATATTTTATTTTAAACGCTACCATGTCGTTCTCTATTGTTTTATCCATACCGAAGTTCCCTTGTATTCTTGTCGAATACAATTTCTGTGCTTCCTCTAACTTCTGTGGAAAAATTTTCATACACCGAGTATGTAAATAAAAGTAACGATAACTCAAAGTTCCTTTTTTGGCTTTTACCTTTATTTCATAAATTCAACGAACTCGATTGAACTTTGCACGTTCACCGGTTTGGATCGAGTTATCATCGGGGCACGTGATATGGATTAAATTTGAAAAAGTAAAGAGTCAAAAAAATATCCCATAAAAAAAAGTCTCCTTTAGCCAAGACGCCTCCCACGCGCGGTCTCATATACTGCGCGTTTTGAGAGACTCGCGATAGTAAAAAAAATATCGACTGTGACAATCTAATCCTTCATTCTTTTTTTGTCTTTTACCACTGCCTGTCCTTGACTTTGTCAACCTAATTTTAGAACTTCTATTTCCGAGGCGTGTTTCATTCTTTTCTTAAGTTTCACTGTCGGCTTCGTTGAAAATGTTCAAAGTTTTTATAAGTTTAAAAATTTTTAATGCTGTTAAATTTTTTTTTTCAATTTTTAATCGATATTGGCAAATAAGACAAATCACTTAGTTAACCTTGTGCCAATAGCAAGACCGATGCGATCTTTTAAAATTCATTGAAATTACTTAATCCTTAGTAGATTATATCAGATACATATTTATACACTTGTGATAACTACGTGCTGATTATCTTGTAGTTACCGTCTAATGAGTGTAATAAATGCGGAGATAATGAAAATTCGCAAAATAATCGATTCCGCGATCACGAGTGTGTCGAGGTACTGTAGCAAAATTATGAGATATTCAATCGAATGAATATTAAGATTTTATTGATAATAATATCAATAACGATCAACCTAAGCAAGGACTGGTTATAAATCGCTAAAAAAAATTTTTAATATTTATTATAACAATAATGATACCGACCCACGTTCCGTATCTGTATAATTTAGTAATTAGTTAAGAATGAGTTTATAGTATTTTTTACATTGAAATATATCGTACGTGATACACATAAAGGCATTATAGACGAGCACGTGGCATAGTAACCAGGGGGAGATATAGGAAGAGTAAGGGATGGAGTACAAGCTCAGAGATTGCCTCGCACGAGTCCACAATCCAGAAGCGTTGCTAGAGTAACTGATGTGGAGATGGTCTGGTGGTGGTCGTGGGTCTGATAGTATACTGCGGACGTATGGTGGAAGTGCGACGGGGACGTTTCTGGATTACGTAACGCGACGTCAGGTGATCGCGAATATCCCGACAAGGTCGCCCGCCGAAAAATAAGCGACCACCAATTATATATAGACCGACGAACCCAACATCCAACGGGCCAACACACCAGCGAAGCCATCCTCGTGTCTCGAGCCGCGTGTATCGGAACACGAAACGGCCTACAAGGTCGATCGGATCGTCGATCTTCGCAAGGACACAAGGAAGGCACTGGCGGGACTGAAAACGTCAATTTAGCGATTTGGTGGGACGGAGAAAGATACAGAAGAAAAGTGGGCAACGTAGGACAGATGAAAAGTATGGAAAAACTGTGTGAAATTATTTTGTAAATTTTTGTAAAAAAATTAATAATTTTTATTAAAGCGACACCCCGTAGCTAAGACTGATTTTTATATTGAAAACAAAAGATTCTGGGTATTAGCGCTTTGTTTACTCTTACTTTTTTTTGTCTCGTTCCGGGGAAATAACGTGACGTTTTGTAATAGACTTTGACGTAACGATGATATACATGTGGAGATTTGCGTCACGCGATCGTTTCCTTTCGGTTCACGTGTGATACCCGCAAGTATATGATTGACCGATGAGCAATATGTAGGCTTTCAAGGAGAATATGTACACGTGTTAAAATTGTATAGGTATGTTCGTTGTAACGAAACAATTAATATTCTGTTATTTCATAGTTTTAGGGTTGATCTAATCTCACGTCACTTTTGCGATCATCCATCATCACTCCCTGTTTCCGGCTCGAGCTGGTATTGACTCATCAGCATGAAAAAAAATGATACAGGTCTTTCCAAGGTAACTGAATATTTCGATGTCGAGGAATAAAACATTTTTTTACAAAATGACTAAATGCGTTATTGTCCATAGGTTTTTTTTTTAATAACATTCATTTCGTACTACCTGCTCCATACCGAACAACAACCACTTACCGAATCTTCTTTGTACGACAAGAACAAAAAAAAGAACATTAATCCTGAATAAAGTTCCGTCATCCCAGCTGTATCATCGGAAATACGAATCCACCTTTCCAGCTCGACGAGTCGTCCGTCGTCCTTGATTCACGGAGACAACACCGACGTCGCTGTCGTCGCCGTCAGTCGACGTCTACGCAAAGGATTGCATAATGTTACTTGAGCCAGCTTGTTTTGTCCGGTGAGATTTCTGCGCAGCGTTTCTTAACAAAACTGTAGCCATCTTCACGGAATGCCTTCCAGTCGATCGAAGCGTGTACATGCAATGGACTTTTGTCTAGGTTCACGTCGTACGATTTTAACCCCTCGTTTATTGCATATTTTGTCAATTTTCATAATAACGTCCGATATGCATAAACGTAACGTACGTGTAGTTTCGTTCTGCCAGTGCCACCCGGTAGAAGTTTACGAGTGGCAAAGTGGCAAATTAATTTATGTGACCGTGCTTGCCGTAGGAAGGTTCCACGGCGGATTGGCGGCTGACGACTGCTGCCACGTCGTACAAGGACAAGGCCGCCTGGTCACGGGCGAACACCGGACAGACATCATATTGACTACTGGGCACGTTTTCTTCGATTCTGCTTCGCCATCCGGACGTTTGACCCCCGGAGTGACACCCGAGGATTATGTTTATGGGGAAATCTGTTGGAATTCGATGAATTTTAATTCGGTGACAAAAGAAAAATGTAAGATCCTATAGACTCCTTTGCGATACGCACCATTTCAAAATTCAATCGGTTATCAATTGATAAGAGAGTTCCCAAACAAGATTTATTGTGGCAAGGCAATGCAGATTTTATTTATAAATTTATTTATTAATATTGAATTTGATTAGAGTAGTATATATATATATGCACACTGATACAACGTAGAGGTCGTCTTTAGTCACCATGACGTCCCATCGCATTTGGATCACCATGGTAACCATTTTAACACGATGACGTCAATCCGTTCTGGGGTTCCTCCGTGTTTTATATGTGACGTATATTACACATATTATTTTATATTACTTATTCCTAAGTCCAACAAATGTCTCCCGTATAGATATTTTCTTCAACCATTATGTTTACTCGTACAATCGTTACCTCTCAGTCCCCTCTCGTTCCTTCTCCGAAGCTACATCATTAAAACCCGTACTTATTATTCGCCGGCATCGAGAAACGTCGTGCGACCGCTAATCGCGCTTGGCGGAGGCTGACGCGACCGCGACCGAACGCCTCGTCCGATAGCGAGAGATTATTTTCAAGGACAAGGTCACATGAGAATACACTTGAATCATAACGAGATCTCCGTCGCACGTTAAAGAATTCACATTCGTGCCGCACATAGTCGCCCATAAATTTCGTAAATAAGAATATACCTGGGCAGCGATGAAATATTAATTTGAAAATAATTTCATAGAAACTTATAATAATGAAAAATTCTAATTATTAAAAATAATTATATTTATCAAAAAAAAATTAATGGCCCCTCTATTTCTCTCTCTCTCTCTCTTTCTACATATTTCTGTTTTTTATCAGCTCTGACCTATGACCCACTGTACTACACAGTATTCGGTACCTAAACTAGCAGGATATTACGACACGTACTCTGCTTGGACACGTCAAGGTCTCCCCAAATATCCAGCCTTAACTGGTACCAATTATCCCATGTCCTATACACGTCCCACACCGTGCTTGATCCCATACGACCGTGAGCCCTAATTCTGAAAATTGATGCGAATGTCACGTGTGTACGTCTAGGGCGGATATAGGCAAATACAGTAAAAACTAGTAACCTGAAATACGTTAACAGTCTAACCTGTAATATTATCGAAGGTAGCCAAGACTCGGGATGTCTGGCGAAAAATAATTTTCATACAAAAAATTAGCAGAACCCGTACGTTCCTCAAAATACCGTATAAAAACAATCGTAAACCTCGGACTGCCGAACGTTCCAGGAACGTGATTCCCGATTGCGCTTAAATATTTAGTAAAATATTAAAATATCCCAGCATATTGTTTTTCGACTCTTCACCTGTTTTGCACGGCAGAGCCGCGATACGTGGCGACTGAAAATACTCATGGAAACTACGCAACAGGCATGTGTTATTTATTCAGGGACCTATCACGGGAGTATATAATGTAATCGTATATGAACAATATATATATATATATACATTGTACGTCCTTGCATACGATTTCCGACGATCGAGCTATTAATATGATACGTTAACTGGTTCGCGCTACACGAAGTCATTGTCTACCGATGAAAATCGCCTTGTTGCTCTCCGTCCGCCGCGCACGCGCCGAAGCTTCGAGGCAGCCAAGGACGACGATAGCGGCTTCCCAGAACACTGAACATCCAGATAATGCCAGCGGACTTGGAGATGACGAAATCATTACGGATTCCCGAAATTCCGTAGCAAAAATCGTGAACGGAAAACGCGACGATCGAAGGATAGAAATATAAAATCGATAGTTATACCATTGCACTGTGTACCCACGACCATACCAAACCGAAATCGTTTATCGATACAATATTTTCGTGAGGAATTCCCCTCACTATCTCGAATCATTTTGGCATTCGGTCATTACGCAATTTCTACAAAGACTTTTTAGCCGCAATGCGAAATTGGCTTCCGCGATGGTCCTAAGCTTTTTGACGTTGCGCAATTTAGCGAAATTCACGACTTAAAAATATATAGCGCGAGAAATCGTTATCGCGTCCGACGATCGGAGCTGTGATTATACGATTTGAATTTTTCATTGATCCCTACCGCGATTAAATTGATACCCGCCTTATCACGGGCAATGGATTAATTAATTGAATAACGGATGACCGAGTTTACACGTGAGGTCATCACTGGACGAACCGGCCTTGAACCTTGAGAACGTTCGTACAGAAGCTTTGCACACGTAGGGGCTTCGCGTGTTCCTTGAGATGAGATTAGATTCGGTCGAACGTTAGACTGTCGGGTGGGAGGATATCTCGAGCAATCAATCGATTTTTCATATCCTTCAGGATATTACGGCCACGATTAAAATCAAGTGTCATGAAAATTATTTCATTTTAAGAAGCAACCGGACGACCATTACGGATATTTCTGCTCTCATTGTTAAGGAACGATATCGTTCGGTGTCGCTCAGATTCGATACAATATGTCGTGACTGGAATGAAATACGATGCCAGGAACGTAGCTAGGGCTCAATTTAGTTTGATAATTGTAATACCGAGCTGGTGTTTGATAACGCGTTTAATATCGCGTGTCCCTACACATCCGTTGTTTTGCGAAAGCGACAATGAGAACCGGCAGATCGGTGTCTGTGGACGGTCACTTAATCGAGCACGGGTCGACGACACGAAGTAGGGCTTGGATTACCTTTTGGTTATATAAAAAGTAAAGAGGGATCATTGTGTATATATACGAGGGTGGATTGATAAGTTTCCGGCCTGACTAAGAAAAACAAGGTTATTTAAAATTTTTTTTTTTTA
>JAYRCB010000792.1:0-30952 GCA_036026315.1 Trachelus stipa | reverse complement strand
AAATATTTCCGAGAGCATTGGCGTAACCATGCGAATCAACCCGAGAGCCCAGCTTCTGAGCAGCCTGGCGACTCGAAGGGTCCAGAGAGCGAAAACGTTATCCGAATCGGCAGCTGGAGTCGCCTTGTGACCGTGATTCGAAAAAAATACCTTTTTTTCACATTATTGGTATATATTCTCTTGCTCACTCCTAATAAATTCGTCAATACCTGTCAACGGTGCTCATCCTTCCGTTTGATTATCCCGCCTATTTTTTCCCTGGACAAAAAAAATTTCTCTTCGTCCTCGACAAGAGTCCACCAAAGGCAGAGTACAATCACCGGAAACACGAAGATGTTAGCGAGTCTCACAGCGTTCTGGGGATCTTCAGCTACGGGCCAGACCGTTCTTTATCTCGAGGGTGTCCCGGAGGAATGACTATACAGAATTCCAAACAGTTTTAATGCAACGAAGGACCAGCGTCCATTTGAATCTTCAGTCAAATAAGTAACTATTTAACACAAGTTCCAAGTTTCTCCGCCAGGCTCGCATCGATCAAAAGGTATGAGATTTACATGTGGAACACGACGTCTCCCTAGAGACACCCGTTAGCTCCGAAACGTGACTACAGAAACCAGTAGCTCCAATCTGCATATTCGCATTGCTGGCAAGTATAATGACCACAGGGTGCAGCAACGCTTCTCTTTGCAGTGCAAACTCCTTCGGCTTGGTAAATGGAGGCTACTTCCAGGAAGACTTCCGATAATAAACAAAGTGTGAACATTCGTATGAGCGACGCACAATTCTTATCCCCCATTGTCGTGTATTTTCGTATCACATTCAATGCCTACTTGGCTATAGTAGTTTTATATCTGGCGACTGCTACCAAATTGGTCGTATGTATTCCAATGGACGCTCATTGTCAATTACAGTTTCGTGTTAGTACTATGGTAGTATATTCTGACTATATATTTATATATATATACACAGTATATATAACGCTAAGACTCGTTAGTATGGATTTAGACATTAGCTCGGGTCGCGGCCAATGCGTAGTCGAGGCTCACGTCTTCGAAAGGCGTGTTGTACGCGAGGAATAATTGATTAGCGGCATTCGTTTCGGCAATCGAAAACAAAGATGGCGCTGTATCCGCCGAGAACCTAGCAACACGCATTGCGAATGACAATTAGTCCTCCGCGACGAGCTTTACCGATTGCTTCGAGGATCTCTCAGCTTCGTCACAGGCTCCATGATCTTTCGGAGATTTCTTCTTACGGATATGATAATTTTTTTATTTTTACCATTTTTTTCTCCAAATTTTACTCTTTCACGACTTTACTGTCTCGACACACCAAACAAAAATGCCCAGGGCACACGTCGTCCACGAGTTGGACTAACGCGACACTCGAGTATCGAAGAAGCTCGTAATCAGCTAATGAATAATTCATAAAAATGTCTTCCATCTAATAACATTAGTATTGCTCCAAAAGCAAACGGCTCCAAAAGTTAACCCGTCGGTCGCTACGAATAAATTACTATGAAATTAGTACAGACCGATTGTCCAAAAACGCGATCGTCCTCCATACAAAAGTTACGCACCGATCGAGAAACACGTGTTCGAAGGAGTATGAATTGAAAAAAAAAAAAAAAATTCGTATCCGCTGTCATGTAAAAGGATTCCCACCGGAATCTCAAGTAGGAGTACACGCTCTTGACATCTTGATTTTGAAAAGTCCTGCGATCCTTCCCGTCAGCCCTTTCCCCGAATCGATGAATTTTCATTTAAAATTCGTGTCCACTCTAGAGGCGTAGTCCTGCGAGACCCTTACAGAGTCCTTATCGAACGAAGATACCTGAATCCTTAATATGTCCAGGGGGTATACACACATGGTAGCTACATCAAGACGGTCGTTGAAAGGGCTCAAGCTTAAGGTATACGAATACGAAGGTCGTTGCAAGGATGATTAAAAATCTAATGTATTATTGATGAGTCAAGAATCTTCTCCAATACAAAGATCCTAGTATTAAATTTTTTTTCCCCTAGTCAATAATCCATAGTTGGTCACTTGGACTGGTAAGTTCTAGACTGTACGGCATCAGCGCCATATAACCTGTGCTTTTCTCCCTACAGACCTAACCTAATTAGTGTTGCTCTGGGCAAAGAACAAAACGTAATATTTTATTGGTTCATAGAATCCCACGTGTTTACTATAACTGCAGTCTGACTTTACGCTTTGGAACTTCCTGTCCTTTTCCTCTATATTTACTACGACAATGGCACCTTGTGCCAGTTGCCACTCAAAGGCGTCGGACGAGCATCGTTCGCTAATTATCGCCGCCACGGCCTGCTGGTAATACGATTCTACTGTGCACGGTGTGAGAGGGTGCTTAAGGTCGTTTTATATGGTGCAAAGTCAAAGGACTATTATAATATAAGCAGATTCAAAATTGGATAATCTATAGTATTACTATTATATATTGTATATATATATATATATAACATCAAGTTGAAAATACAGTTGGCAAGACTGGTCTTAGAAACGTAAAAGGAACAGGTCTATATTTTAGGGCCAATCAGACTTCCCATAGAATTACAATGGACGCTTTGAATACAATGTGGTCTATGAATGAGTCCTTTCACAATAGCTACCTTCCTAATGGCGACGTCGTGCACAGTGCATACGTATGTACGTTACGTACACGTTCTAAGTTTTGCGTCTGGCTCGATGGGCTATTCGAACACCTTCGATATCTCTTTCGGTCTTGTGGAGAGACTAAAGAATAAGAATAGACTGTTTTTTAGTGACGTCACTCTTACGAGAATCAGATCCCTCCGCGATGGCTCACTCGCAGCATCTGCTTTGGGACGGGAGATTTTTTTGTGTAAGGGTTCGAGAAAAAGGGGATCCTCGGGGAAACCTGCTCGTGCAAAATACAAGGGATTTCGAATTGTCCCGTAGGACAATTGACGGGGTTCTTCGGTCTTTGCTCGAAACACGTGAAATTTGGTGCACTCTTTTTTTTTTCGTCTCTTATTGTCGATGGACCCCTGACCCGATTCACACGAATTCTCAATGGGGTTAAGTGAAGGGAAGGAAAGAAAAGCTTCGAAAAATATAGTCGCGAAGGTTGAATTATTTTTGAAAAAAAAAGTAAATGGGTTTTCTTCGAGTATCTATTGAAATTGAGATATCACGAAATTTCTATGACTCCATACGTACCGTGTAGGCAATTCTACTTATTTACGGTAATGCATGCTCGGCGTGTACAGTAACTACTAGAAGTTTACATCGTACCTATAGATATACGTAGAAGGTACGACGGTAGTAATAAATAGTCTGTACATAAATACGTTCGCGGCTCTTGTAGCTATATACATACATAACTACGTACACAGTAAATTCTCAGTTCACGAGAGCTGCTATTAAACTTCATAATATACAAATGCCTATGCATGGGGTGTGCAGATTTTGCGAATATATATGTATATATAGGCACAGTACGGAATAGTAAAAAGGAATTCTTTGAGATTTGCGATATTATTCTCAGACACTTGGAAATTTACCTTAATCTATCACGCGGTATAAATTCTTGGCTTAACCAGTATGTATATACTCCTATGTATATATATCGTGCGCCAATGTATTTTTTTGAAATTTTATAATAAAAATTCGTAGAAATTTTTTTATTTTGACAGGTCGATATATCGAGATGAATTATCAGAATGTACTATAGTCTGTTTGACGAGACTGTAGGGCTTTTCTAATTGCGTAAATAAGCTCTTGGTTACACGCGTGCTTCGTAAAGCAGGTGTAACGTCGAGAGGGCAGAAACCGTGACAGGATAATTAAGGGACCCCCTGCCTGTTCCAAGTCCCTCGGGAACAGGGTGCTACTGTTTCTGGACAGGTGTGCTTGGAACGTCTTGTAAAATTCAAACAAAATAGAATGAACTGAATTCACTTGATTTTTCTAAAATATCACGTTCTCTTTCATCCCTGGCATCGTTAGAGAATCCGGTTCACGGATACTACACAACGGTAACGTCTATGTGGAATGGGTGTAAGGGGGTTGGGAATAGTGCGAAAAAAAAATATGGGAGAAATATAAAACAAGAAAAAAAAATTGGGAGATACAAACTCCACCAACCGTGTTTTAACCTCGGTTATTATTAACTCCTTCGAATTTAAATATTTTCGTTTGAAAAGGCGGCTTCATAGAGATCCGCGGCTCAACGTTAGAACAGACTAAACACTGATTCCAGGTACCGCATCACGGATATTATACAGGCTGTCTACTCCTGGGGCTGACGCGCAAAAGCATCTACATGGCGAGGTTATGTCTAAAATTTTTTTTATTTCGCGCAAGGCCTATCTACTCGTTCCATATAAAAATAGTGGGAAATAAAATAATCCAAAATTTTTGAAATAATTTTTACCAACCAATCACCCGGTCGATGGTGCGTTAAATCACTTCCTGGTGGGGTGGAGTCCTAGTGACGTGGTTTTGTGGCAGTCGATCTGAAGTCGATCGAGCAGGAAATGAACTTGTTCTCAAAGGTTTCGTGGAATTTCTGAAAATGAAAAAAAAATTTTTCCATATACTCATATGTTATCCACCTGCCAAGAAGGAAGGGGCGCGAGTACGGCTAGGTCATTAACGATGGAAGGAAGTGGTGACCGGAAGCCACGCACGGAGATGTGACTGTTTGCTTGACTTTACCGCCCCCTGGACATCGGTCAACAACCGGCGACCGTGCGTGTGACGTGGATTTAATGGGATGCTTATAGGAGGCTGAAAGGAGACAGTATTAAAAAAAAGGAGAAAAAAATTTTAAATAAGAAGATGACCGAATGGATCCTTAATGTATATAAGATCGTAAAGCGTAATGACGACTGTCGCACGCACGTATTCCGCATTTACGACGAGTGCCTAACTGCAAAGGTTGAAAATGGATTTTACATAGACGAGGACGTCGATAATACATTTCCGTTGTAGTTAAGACTTTCGTATTTCTAGAAGTCGTAATCCTTAATTTACGTCCTAATGACCGATTTGAAAAACGAGACGACTGTTTCCACGTTATCATTAAATACGTACGGAGAATATTATTTACAGTTTGATGGATATTTTATGGAAGTGAGTTGGTAGTCCTGAATTGTAATTTACTTGGATCCGTCATTACGGTATATAATTTTGGTCAGTTTGAAAATTATTTATTATTTTAAATTTTCCCGCCATCGCCTTCTACTCCAAATACTAGTTCCGGGTGTGAAAAACATATTTTCCTTTCACAACCTCATGTCAACAGAGTTCCGCCACGTTTTGCTAATTTCCCGTTTCATTTTTCCCGTGGGATTTTTCTCTCAGTCACGCTACTCCCACACAAAGCTGACGTAGGAACCATTTTCCCATAAAAAATGGCGAGCTCCTTTCTGCCTGGATGACCAACTGTTGCTGCACACCGGGCCGGAAGACAGTCTCCCGTTGCCATAATATCACCCTAAACAACTCTTAGTACCAGAACGAGAAGAAAAGACAGGATTAAAAAAATGTGTTAATAGATTATCATTTTTTTTTAACTAATCTAATCAGTGACTGCGTATTATCAAATTCAGTCATTTTTTCATATAATGTCAAGCAGATGACAAAGGACAGAAAATAAAACTGAAGCGACTGTTTGGATTACTTTACCAGTGGCGGGTTTACACAGTGTGAATCTCAGGCCTCGATGACACTGGGTATCTGGCACAACACTGAACTGTCACATCGCCATCTTCGCCCGGATATACATATTTCTTTCCGCGGACAGGAAGGACACTTGCCAACGGTCTCCAAATGTCGGCGCCAAGAAGATGGCTTCACCAGCGACCAGAGACCCTTGAAGATACGTCCGATTAGAATATATTTATAAATAACATCAAATATACACATATATATTCATACAGATATGAATAAGGAAAAGCCATATGAAAAAAATTACAATTGACAAGGATGGTCACTACTAAAAACATTGCGGAAGGTAAGGAATTCTCAAACGGTTGAACCGGATGATTTTTTTTTTCATTTACAGTGTAGCCAATCGGGAGGCGTCGCGTGTCTAAATTACGGGACCCTCGCTATCTCTTGGTAATTCCGTATTTCACGGCTGGACGAGCTCAAGCGTTCAGTGGAACTATCGTTCATCGTGAACGGTCTGGATTTCTCTGTCGCGAGTTACGAGACGGGGACTGTGGAAAAATGGTCGAAAAGTAACGAATACTCTGTGCGTAGCTATAGAATCTACGAAAGGTTTAAGGGGACCTACGTGGCGCAGGAAACGATTACTTAAGGGTGGAAACCGGCCGGAAAACAATGTTCTAAATTTATGCGAGCTCAAATGGTTTCCTCATTGACTTGATGCTAAAGCAGGGTTGCTGGGTTGAAGGATTCGTAGCATAAGTGTCAGGTCAGGAATAGTTCAAGCTATTGGAAACGGGTCACTGATGTCGCGTGCTGGTTATTTGATGTGGTATCGCTGGGAACGAATCTATCGGAATGACGTGCAGGCTGCCATTTTCTAGAGGAAGGTCAAGTATGTATGCCAGCTGTGGTAGAAAATATTGCTGGAACTTGTCTTGCTGATTCCGGTTATAGCGTACAGAGAAAGAGAATTTTTAAGACGGAAGATTCTTTCAGCAACTGGAGACATTTTCCATGACGAGAGTGACGTTTCTGCGAAAAAGGGAATCTGGAAATAAAAATGGCGGATGAGCGAAGGAAAAATTTTGACTTTGACAATTCTTTGAGTGGAAACGATGACAGAAAAATTGTTGAGCGGTTCGCGAAACCCAGTTGAAATTTTTTATTTTTATTTGTTTTACGTAAATTTACCTTAATAGTTTACATATGCAACTGCCGTCCTTCCCGGAAGATATAACGTATCCATCTCCAAAAGAAATATCAGCATCCGCAACGTTACAATTGGCAGAGATTCAAGACGTATCAGTGAAGTCAAAATTCGTTGGATTCTTGAACTGTAAAGTAAAGAGAAGAAAAAAATAAAGCGATAACAGCGGCAGATGGAACGAAGTAAATATTACGTAGTACGGCCCTGATAAGATCCTTGCCCTCTGACGATAATTTACTGCCTACAGAGATACGAATACACACGTGAAACTAAACTTTCCCAACAAGTTCAAGTGCGTGTGATCTGGTTACAAACTATTGATCCACATATCAGTAACGTTTATCATATTCCTTCCCATTCGATTTCATAGCCAAATAGACAATCAGTAAACTAAAATTCTTTTAAAACTTCCACTCGCTACAAATTCTTTCCAACTGTCCGAAATGCTACCAAGAAACAATATTGATTCTAATTACCGTATTATATGGAAGTATTATTCGACAAGGTATTTCCTTCCACAAGACGAGTTTCTCCAGGAAACGAGAATAATAACTCCGTCAACCAGAGGCATTCGGGCGAGTCCCCAATGTGTATACACAGAGCTGGTATAATTCAGTCCCGATTGAAATAGCGTAAAGCAGCAAGTATGAGAAGTCAAATGAAATACCTTGGTTCGTTCCCGAGCGTTGAGACAAGAAAACCGGAAGACGGAAGTGTCAAGGATACTTGTTTGTTTTGCCCTGACTAATTTACCGAAGTTGCTTCCCTGCGTACCAACGACATGGAAACTGCTACTGTACTCTTAGCCCTGTTAGCAATAGCGGCAACCTAACCTCTAAAAAGATCTATCCCTATAGCTCGCACGTGGTGGACGGAAAAAGGTGGAGCAGTCGGAAGAAAAAGTGCCGGTAAAAAGTGAAGAATAAGAATACGAAGAAGCAGAAAGTGAAGCCTAACCTTAAGACATGGATAAATTAATAACCGTCTGAAGATATGCGATACAGGCTCTCCTGTGCCTCGAGTCTCCTGAGAAACCCTGATAAAACTAACCACTCGTAATTCATACAAGTAAGAGGGACGTGAGACGTGGATAAATTGCTATCCTTCTGAAACGTCTATAGTTTTGAAAGACCTACTGTAACTTGATAATAGGTAATATATCCTGGTACTAGGTTAATTTTATACGTATATTTGAAACAGTGTAATTATAATCTAATATATTTTTTTATTCCGTGCAATTTCAACTAAACAACTCATAAACTCGTACCTTTATTGCTGCGAGGATACCTTTAAGTGGAGACTGAAGAATTGTGTGAACTAAATGCTCGATAACTACCTGAGCAGCCGACGATGTGAATCTGCCTTTAGTACAGCCATAGACCACACAGTAGGCGTGAGTGAATTATTCGTTTGGGATTTTTTCCGATTACGCAACTTATGTCGCCACAAAGCCACATCATTGGTCATTTCGAAAACATTCCGTTGGAGCCTGCGAATAACGAGACTTTGTGTAGGCACAACTTGATAGTTGAATAATTGGTAAGTATCATCGATTAGATGCTTGTAATATAAACGGTGGTTGTGAATTTTGTTAAGTTTTGTCTGCTTTTCAAAATTGACTTCCTTTCCTTTTTCTTTTCTGGGATCAGGGAAAACAGCTGTAACTTGTAGAAATCTGGTAAAACAATACTCGAGCGCGTTAAGGTGGGTTTCGAATAACCGCAAGCATAATGCGACGGGACTTTTGGCCAATCTTTCTTTGGGTCTTACGTGGGGCGAACTTGACTTATGTTTCCCCCCGTCACTTCCGGTTAAGGTTTGTAACAAAAAAAACTTTGCTTCGCATTCTTTGACATATTTTGTATTTTATACTGGCTTACTAAATTTCGGGTACCTAAAATAAGTATCCAGTATATCTTTCTAACGATTTAACCGTATTTTCAAGATTCAGAATGTGTAATCCAATATGTCGCTATGCTCACGAGACTTTATATCTCTCTGCAAATACCCTATAAACGTCTCGTAACGGTCCATCAAACTGGAAACGAAAAAGAAAGGTAGCTGAATCAGTACTTTCAGTGTAAGAAGCATTGGATTTTTTTATGGCGTTAAAATGACATTAAATAGGTATAAAAATAAAGAATTAAAAAAACCATGCAAATTAATTAATGTTATTTCTTAAGTTACATACCATAAAAGATGCTCAGAAGATTCTAAACGGTCTGTGAGGATTGACTGGATATATTTCCCATGGCGACCATACTATCTTCTTGAAGAATACCATAAACCTATTATGGCAGCGAGTTTCTCACTTAGATCCCATAAGCTTGGGCAGCGGTATTGTCTTACGGCACTACTAAAACCAAACCCGCTGACACCATCAACGTATACGGCATCGCTTTATGGATACCCCATAAACATTTAAATTTAGCTGCTTCTGGTACAATAAAACCATCAGCGGCTTTCCAGCAAATCTTCTCGACACCTATAAAAACCACAATCACACCTACAAGCATTCTACAATTTCTCCCACAAGGAACATAAATCCTTAGCCATAGAACAAGATAAAAATAAAATATTTGCAATATTAATTGCACGTGCATAACCAGTTATTAACCAATCTCACAAATGAATCTCATACACGTCTGTATATGATTAGTGGACTTCATACATTTTCTATAAATATGACTGAGGGTTGTTAAAAGGAAGAGAAAAATCAAGGGTGTGTTCCTCTATAGGCTAACGGTGTTGAATATCCTGAGGGGTCGTAGTGGTTGTACAACGCATCAGCAACACATGTCCCAAACGTGTTCCTATCCCAGAAAGAGGGAGTGCCAAAATAAGGGAGGAATAAAAGAAAAGCAGACCAACCCTCCGAGGGTGTAATACCTGCGAGCCCCCAAAGCCTACCGTAAGTCTGGAATTTTTAAAAGAGCACGTACCTTCAAAAGTCAACTCTTAACCTTAAAATCTATCAATGATCTACATAAGTATATCTACCATTCATATACCTATATATACGTGCAAGAGAAGAAAGAGAGGAAGTAAAGAAAGTAAATATAAAATAAAAAAGATAGAATCTTAAGCGTGCGAGAGTACCCCAGCAAAAATGCATGTCGCGAGTGCCAGAACTCCAGCAAGTCAAAAGGCGTACAGCAAGCATAGACATCAGTGGGCACGCATCGTAGACACAGCACGAATGCACAGAGCCACGCACGTGTGCGTTCTCCTTAATGGTGGGGGTATTTTACCAATGGTGGGGGTAGACGTCTTGGTCGGGGTTGGTGGACGGGGAAGAGAGATCAGCCCGAGCGGTTATTTCAAGCTTCGCTCTGGCACTTCGCCCTGAGCTCCCTAAGCGCATCCTTCCATCCTATCATCATCGGTCAGTGTCGCTGATGTTAGTGTGCTCCTTGTTGCCGTTGCTGTTGTTATTGCTGCTACTGCTGCTACGACTCGTCGTAGTAATCTTGCGAGGAGTCCGTGACAAGGTGCTCATTTTTTTAAAATTCCCAACGCAGCTAAACCAGAAAGACTCATTTACAAGCACCGAAGAAACTGACAGCCAACATCGCACATTGGATATAAAACTTATTGGATTTTCATCGATTTAACCGGGAGAAGTGTTTGAAAATTTTGGTGAATACGTAAAAGTGATTCTACAGGGATATTTTTTGGATTCTTACAAGGTGAAATTTGTGGATGGAATAATTATTTAGAGGTTAAGGACAGTGCCTTTGATTTAGTGATATTCACACGTACTAAGTGCCTCCTGGAAATTTTAGAAGAAACCTGTTGAGATCTACGCAGTCTTAAAGGTTAGACCGTATAACACCGTGAAGTGTTTTTTCGTGAAATTCTAACGTGATCGGTCGAGGAGTGTCTGTTTGAAAAATTAGGTTACTTAAATAACGTGAGACTTTTCGCATGTTTTTCTAGCTGTCCGATCGCTCGTTGACAGTGAAATATATGTATACGTAAAGAAAAAGAAATGGTCGAACCGTAAGGAAGACATCAAGACGTATCAAATGGACGAGGGAACGGCGTGGAATTCGCATGAAAAATTTATCAGGATTTATACGAAAACCGTTGCCTGAAATAACAAGGTAAAAGCCCAGACCGCCTAGTGAATCAGTCCGTATAGCAAATCTGACAGCGGCCACGCGTACGGCGCTCGACCGAATCTTATTCACCGTCAGTGAACGCTGACTGGATAGCGAGCAGCTATTATTGTGTCTATCAACAAAAGATAAAGAGAATATAAGAAAGTGAAAAATCGTATAAATACAAAAGGAAAAATCATCACGCTGTTCAATACTCCAGATCGGACTGGATGAGTCAGTCTCTGCGGTGCACGGGTCGACTGAGAAAAACCAGAAGCTCCTGAGACTAACTGTTCTAAGGAAGACGAAGAAGAAGAAATCAAAGTAGAAGGGGAATCTTAAAGAGAAGCCTAAAGGAGCTTTCCCAGAAACTCTACGATCTACGTCTGAGTAGGCGTCTGGTAAGTAAGACGCAATTTCCTATTACGATGTCTGATCATCAATACAGTATGGTTTACGACTACTTGTGTGAAAGGATTATTTACTGATGTATTTATAAAATCAATTAATTGGCAGCTAACGAATCGTGAAATACCTTGAGGCAATATATTGCGCAATATACCTATATAGCTCTCATTGTATAACCTATGCTTGGATATAGGAATCCATGGAAAAACATTGATCTTTAGCAATCGCTTCACTAAAATCCAATCAACGATAATTACATATTTTATACATTTCTCAAGATTCATTTTAATTAATTCAATAATTTCATAACAGTTTGTAATCTATCAATCTTCTATACTCTGCCTATGGAATACAATTGAGTTATCATCATCCACGTTAAGAGACGTTTTAGGTAGTACTACCGGGTCATATTCTATTATGGTCATTCATCCTTTCATTTATCTTCAACGATGCCACATTCAAAGATCTCCTAAACAGTGGTAAGCGTGGGACGAGGATAATTATTACAACACGAGACAAAACCTGGTGCAATCAACCCGCCGGCTAGTTTACTCCATCTGACCTTAAAACAGGAACGAATCGGATAGGCACCTGAATGCTATTGGAATTAACAGGGAGTCTTGTAAAAATTTTTTTCTCTACCTTACGCCTCTCGACTCTTGCATTAGCATATACAAAGTGCCGGAATTACTTAATTTATATTCTTAACGAGAGCAAAGTGTCTTACAAGAACGATACGTCCAATTTACCAAGACATTATTTACCTACCAGTAACATGGACTAGGTACCGAACACTAAAAAAAATAGCTATAGCCCACGCAACTTAAATGACGTCCATAGCCAGTGTACCACTGAATCAGCCAGTCTGACTCATTTGTTTAATTACACGCTAAACATTATAATGATACCGTGACTGGTACTTATTGCTTTCGAACACGTGAGAGTAATCACGTGTCAATTAAAGCTTGTACAACCCTACAGAATGGTACCAGACTACTAAACTAGTAACCATAACACTAGTTAGTCTCTTCCGGTATTCATCCATAGCTCGTAGGTGTCGACCTTATTCTATACCTTCGACCCAGACTCTTTGCTCTTGAGCAATAAGTCCTCGAAGCTAAGTGACTCCCATAGCTGAACGGCTGCTTAGAAACTGAATCATAGAGACGTAGATTAATATACGAATAGCCAGATTCCTACATTACCGACAGTCTCAAAGATTTTCACACGATCCTCACAGTATCTCCATTCTATTCATACAGCCTGTAAACCTTTATAGGTAAGACAAAAATTTTTGTCAATGGACTTGACTCGCTTGGCGTGGGATTTAAATCTTTGAATATCGCCACAACAATGGCCGACATTGTATCCACTATCTTTGGTCTCTTCTTCAGGATTTGTCATACGTAGCCTTTCTTGCTGCCATGTGTAACAAGTGGGCGGCACGGCGTTTACGTTCGTTCGGTAGTAAGTTGTAAAGTCGGCTTGACTTTATATAAGAAGTCCGACTGCGATTTATTTGATAGATCGACGCGGTCACAGTCGCCATGACGATCTAGAGTGGTTTCACTTTATAAGACCAGATTGCCGGCTGGGATCACTTGAACGGAATGGAATAATGGATGCTCCTCTCTTTCTCTTGGTCGTTGGCAAGGCTCGAGATTGCCGGATTTATTTTATTCAAAAATTTTCTTTCTCTTTTTCTTTACTCGTCAGTGCACACGAGATAGCCACGTGAGTCGACGGTATCTTCGCGTTGAAATACTTCGCAGAGGAACTTCATCCCTGTCGATTATCCCTGCGACAATACAGCGACCAATCACGCTCGGATTATCGTGACAATTTCGTCCAGTCATCCGCGACGAATGAGTCGATTTGCATGCGCAGGACCTGGACGGGATAATCGGACACGGTCGGTAGGGTTGGCGATCTCTGTAAAAAGAAGATGTTCTCGATAGTCCTTCATTCTATTTGCATTTAAAAATCGTACAAGGTATATATATATACACACTCGTTTATTTATTTAATCGAAAATTGGCACGTCGTCGAAACTAATGCGTACGACGCTTTGATAAATTTCAAGCGAACTTTTTTTTATTCACTTTTGATCGCGAAAAAAAATACACTCGTTCGATTTATACTGTTTCGCTCACTGGGCTCTAAACTTTTCCTATGCTACACAAACTCCAGAACTTCTTCGACTAACCAGCCGTGTTATCGGTATCCGGCCTGAATCTTATTAATAACCCACCATATTTATATATTTATGATCGCGGCCCGCTTTTCAAAATGGATTCTGGGAATAATGGTGGGGGTTACCCATATCTTCCTGCACTGTCATCAGGATGCCAAGTTTATTACATGTACACCAAAAGACCAGGACCACTATTACATCGAACTCAGAGACCTCACCGTACGACATAACTCATAGCGATAACACCATAAACATTAAAAATACAAGACACGTGTATGGTATAGCTTATGGTAGTACCCATAGCGTCCATTGACAAGGTATGAATTTAATAATTAAAAAAAAAAACTTTTACTCGTCCCTCTTTTATTTTCACCATACCATTAACCCTCTAATGGTTCCTTATATATATCTGTACAAGCGTCGCGACGCTTCCCTTGGGCGCTTTCTCATAATTCACCATATGACTGCACCAAAGTACCAAAGACGCCCTGCTAAAAACCCGTGTACGATACGTACAGTCATCTCGAAAAATCTTTAAGCATACGTGAAAACAAATTCAGCAATGTACATTCCAGTCTCATTTATCATTTACTAATGAAGCAACTACACGTTAACATTGAACGAGTCAATTCGATTAATTAACGTATCGGAAGTTTATTATTGAGGCCAAGAAAAAAAGACTCTATGTAGATCTAATTGAGTTCGCATCCCCTCGTAAAGAAAAAATGTGGATAATTAATCAAGACGTTGCGGAAGGAAAACAGTTAACGAGACAGATGCGCCAAGTGAATGAACGTTCTTGAGGTAACAGGTTATTTGTTTAGCGGGAACGTTACGCTCTCGTATAGTCCCTCTCAATACATTCCTTGTCCAGGTGGGTCTCGTCCAGGCGCCGGCTGCGTGAGACACGCACGAGACTCCACGGCGAACGCGTGTTCTTCGCGCATCGTGGCTTACCGATATACTATATGTATATATAGTTATATACTCGCTCATGAAATTGGACTTTAATACGTGTTTCGTTAAGGGACCTAACCGCAATAGTCGGTTCGCGGAAACTTTTATGATTTTTAGGAGGTATAAAAATAGTTGATGTGCTATATTTTGTGACAGACTTTAAATGTCGCAATATGTTTGTCTATACGTATGGTATATTACGTAGGTATCGAACGAAAAAAATATTGAGATCGACGCGGAGAATTATACCTGAGAAAATTCTGAAAATCTTTACACTGCATCTTTGAATCCTCGAACTGTCATTTGTTAAATTCCTGCGAGTAATCTTAACCGATCTAATATTAGCTAAGGGTTAATTCGAACGAGATTACGCTGTCAATGATGCGACCGATAGACGCACTCGGTAATAGTTTGATTGCGTAATAATGAATGCAGCTGTAATGCGTCTGATCTTCCGATGCCACGGAGACATTGTGTGTACGTTAATAATGTTTGTAGGGACGTCAAAGTGAAGTGACAGTCAGATTTGACAGCTGTCATGCGGCCATGTGCTCATGATGGAATTTGGTGGTGGAGAAGAAGGGAGATTTTGCGATTTTTCTTGGGAGTGCGAGAGAGACGGACTTATAGGGACTTACGTGTGTAAGACAAGGACGGACGTAGGGTTTTACTCCAATCCTAGGTAGGGATACCCTTCTCAATTTTTTTATTTACGAAAGTGACTTTGATTGGAGATAATTTTTTTAATTGATTAAAATTTTGAGTCTATTCAATTTTTTTTGGATTAAAGGTACTTATACAGCATTCAACATCTGATCGCTTCGTGCTCTATATACTTTATGGATCCTTACACGGGTTATCCCTATGTCCTTTTCCTATGGTCTCCTGTGAGAACACACCCTGAACTTCGTTTACGATGCTAATCCTCGAGCACAAGGCCCGTCCTCAAAGGACCTTACAAAGACTAGCCAATCACTCGACCTCGTTGCGCTCGTTCCGTCAATTAGCGCTGAGCGACCGGGGCGTCCCGACGCTACTCCCTCCTCTCTCTCTTTCACTCTTGTGCGCAGAAAACAAAAGGAGACGCGGAATTAAAGAGGGCTTCTGGGAACAAATCAAGTCCAGTTTCGTTCAATGGGGGGACGGCTTTACGTCTCCTTGATCTTTTCTCAAGTTCAAGTGACTGGCGTCGCTCATGAAAACGCACGACAAGATTTTCAACGTGGGAAACCTGGTGGAACTTCATCTTCTATGGGACCTTATGGGACGTGTATGGTCCATGGCTAAGAGACACTTGACAGTGACTTTACTATTTATATTTTTTACCAGTACGTCTCGTACGGTGTTATCTTGAATTTTTATATCAAGATAAAAGAACATTAGAAAATATTACAAGCACTTTATTATGAATTTGAGTACAACCAGAACGTTCTCTCCTAAAAATTAATCTCAATTGAAATCTGATAACTGTGTCTACCGGATCGGTTGGTTTTGGTAAAATTTTTTTTTAATCACCAAAAGCAATGAACATCTTTATCAATGGAACAGTGTAACGGTTATCAAATTTTGTTTATACAGTACCAGTGAAAATTATTTTAATCCCACGATAATATTTATCCTATCTATTTATATATCTTACGCTCGCTTCGAACTTGTATACTAATCGGTACCTGCTAATTAATATAGTAATTGTCTAGCAAAGCTAATTCATTCGTGTCGCCAAGGTATCTTTGGCGATCGGCAAATTCCAGTTGGGAATGCGCTGTTAGGAGCGCTTGAAAACAAACCTTATCTCAATCCTTAGGACGAATTTCCATTGAAGCCACCCAAGTAGTACTACCGAAAGTCGTACGTGTACATCTGGCTCTGTTATCGCGATACACGCTCGACTTACTCAGATGGAATCTTTCTTACGGGTTTCACAATACAGACTGTATATACATATATACACACAGCCTACATTAGATATAACTATATCTATCTACCTTGCGTATTAATGCCCGTGCTACGCTTACGCGCTTATACAACATACCCCGTGTACGACATTACTCATCGTAAGAGTAACTTGGCGGAAACCAGTTTTTGTCGTCACGGTGGTCCATCTGGTTAAAAGCAGAGAGAAAAAGATCAAGAGAGGTGGTGTAGTCTCGATCGATAAGAATTATCGATACAATAGATATATGCCTGTAGTCAAGTACAGATTGATTCCGAGAGACTGAATTTATGAAAAATTTTTGTAAATTATATATTTTGGAATTTTTTTTTTTTTTTCTAAAGGAGATGAACGTTACCGAAATACCCTCTCTACTTTGACATCTCCCGTAGATGATCTTGCTCCGGAGAAGGCAGAAGCCAAGTCCGACGTTAATTGGAGGGAAGCATCTGTCAATTAAATGAACGATAGACAGGTGTCTGACCTCCCAAAAGATCTTCCACTAGCCATACTCCACCTGGGTATATCTATACTAGTCATTTCTTCGGCAAGGGGAGTCTCTATAGAGCTTCTGTCTTTTTGTCCTCGTAAATCCTTCCAAGAGCATCCATCGGGAGTGGCTCTTACTTTTGCCCCGTTTGCGAGATCGTCTCGCCACGCGATCCGAAGCCGATAGAGATGCTGCGCTCGTAAGCGGACACGAGAGAAAGAGATACGGACAAGAGATTCCGAACGGAATCCGCGATGCAGGTTTATATTAAAAGCACTCGGTCTATATCCTACGGCAAGGAACATCCTAGTGTTTGTTATTACGGCGAACGAGACGCGACCATTCGAGTGTATACGCCGATCTTCGGCTATCTTCGTATCTCGACGGGCAATTTTTGCGGGAATTTTAAATAAACTTCGATCCCGTCTTACTCGATCGTTTAATAAGAATACATAGAAGGTGCGATGATTAACGCGATTAATTATTTCTACTTCGAAACTTCTGCATATTTTTTCTTTTTTCCGACACGACCGATTTGATTTTGAAAAAAAAAGTCAAAAATTCTTTTACCGAGACCGTCTGAGAATTTACTGATCCCGATAACGCTAAACTTTTCTTCGGTCAGTTAGGAACAAGGGATTCAGTCAGGAGTAAATTTATATTTATGTATTACGTGTACACGTATATATAGTTTAAAACGTTAAACCTCCTTGTTATTAAAGGCACCATGTTCTGTGTCGCCTTGGCGCCAGAATGGAATTCAAAAATATTCCAAGTGATTTACTTTTCTGAGAATATACACGCGGTATATATATGTCTCATGGATACTCTCGCACTCCTGCCAACTTATTAGAGACGAATCAATTAACATTAACGCGTAACCCTTTCTGGTAGTAGACTAGTTGGATGGTTACGTGTAATAGATATGTCTTGGCATGGCTGATTAACTATATAAATCACCATCTCGAGTGGAGAACGTGCTAACGATACTGATGACTGGATTGACGACACCGGGCATACGCTTATACGCTGACGACACTGCCACGACGAAAAACCGGCTCGATGACAGTGACGACAGACTTGCCCTTATCGAAACTTAGGGCGAGTAGAATCGCGACCTTATACGGGGCTAATCACGTGGTTCGGTTTATTGAGAGATCAGTGCCAATTTTATTTCTAGATCCGTACTGATATGCATTTAAATAAGCTGCTTTAGCCACGTGTATTCGTATGTGGTTGTTGTGGAGGAAATAAATCAGTTTATGTAATAAGACGAGCATTGCCGGGTTGTGGTTACCGAATATTTAACCAGAGTCAAGACGGTCTTTGTCAATTGAGTTGAATCTACTTGAAATTGAACGTGAGTCATGACAAAAAAAAAGGAAAAATATTTGAACGAAATTTAACCGAGTGAAGATTTAACTGCTTCTCAGGCTCGTGGCTTAATTTGTCGATGGTTTAACTCGGTCAGTCACTATTTCGCGAGGGATTGATTATTTCGGCGAGAATAGAACGAAGGCTATAGTTAAATAGGCGACTATCGCGTGCAGGCCGTTTTAGGTCCGTTTACAAGCCGTGAAACAGATGGAACACGGTGACGGATCGTAGCGTGCGAAAGGTGGCGGTAAGGAACGTGGCTGAATTTTGTCATAGCGATAATATACCGGGTGAGTCAGGAAGTCATTGGGACATTGAGAATTATAAATTTGAAATTCAAAAATTAAAAACGTATACGACAGGTCTGGTCTATTTTGACGGAACGGACTGAGAATAAGTAAAGTTGGGAGTCACGAATTGGAATACCGGCGCGTTGACGTGCGCGTGGCCATTCTGATGGGTTGAAAAATTTTATAAATATTTTCTCACGTACCGGGTGACCGGGTTAATCCGTGTCACAGCAACTTGGAAACCATTGACGTTTGTTCTCCGTACTCGAATAATAGACCGCGTACACTGTCGCCTGCTTGCGAACAGTCAGTCGCTCATTGTGCTCCAGCGACTGTAGAGCCGTTACATGTGGGTACATTCTGGGTCTCTCAAAGTATGGCCATTGTCAAGAATCATGCCAACAGCACTCATGGAAATGATTGACTGAAGGAGCCTGAAAAATAGACCTTTGTCAATTCATTGACTGTACACAGATTCCCAAACGCCTCTTAGACTAGGTTAAGAATTTTAACCTCTCTCTCTTACTTTAACATCCTCCTTCGTTGCCTCACGACCGTATCCGATGACTGTAGTAATATCGACGGAATAGCATCTTGTTTTTATTAGGGCTCCACTGGTAGCTATACGATCGAAAAGGCGCATCCGTATATATAATCCTTCGAGTAGCTCCGGTGAAAGGTTCTACCTATTGTATGTGATTTTTATGCTCCTACATAGATATACCGGTACTATACGTCATCATTTGCATAAACGCCCACGATAGTCAACACGTGGAAGTTATCGCGTGTCGAGCTACCTTCGGAGAAAGTACTGCTTAACGACCGTTTAACGAGTTAACATGCCCGTTTAACTTTGATGTGTCTTGACCTTACACTCCTTACGGATCTTTGACGTGCGACTACGTGTATACACGATTTTTTTATGAATTTCAATAATTTTTTAAAAATATCCTCCACTTTTTCCTGTTACCGTATAACACTGGTAGATACCAATGCAGTCTTGGTATAAATTGAGAAAAGTCATGGCGTCCCACCAGGCGACGTCACACGTGCATCGCTTCCGGCGTCAAAACAAATCACGGTGAACTTCCGCTGAGTGGCGAACATCGGGACCGACTACGAATGACTATGGCGGACTTTTCTTTAACTTTTACGTGAGAGTTTTCGGTAATATTTTGAAAAAGATTATCGCTAGAGATCAGATTTATCTGAATAGCCGATCACTAGTTTTTTTTGGGGACAAAACTAAAAATTTTTTCCAAACTGTGTACAAATTTTTGGGGTTGATTTCATCGGTATAGAGGGTTATACTGAAAACCGTGACGTCAGCATAGATAAAATCTGTATACTTTGACGCTGGTCGCGTGTCTCCGGAACTTCGTAACGGGCCGACCCAAGTACTTGGGACGAATTCTAAGAATGATTTCACACCACGCTCCAGACCTGACTTCAGTGTCCCGGATGGACTCTTGTAGCCATTACCGGAAAATCATTAACAATGTCACGTGGCTTTCCAGGCTATTAAAAAAAAGGGAATCCTACTTTAAGAAAGCGCCGCTTGTAACGTCGAGCAGATGCTTCGATCCTAAGAATTTCAATATGGCCACGTGCCATTCCGAAAATCATCAGGCTAGCCATCACGACCTGAGACACGTATAACTTTAGGAGAATCATCATTGAGGCAGGATGTAATCATTCGTTAGTCATATCCCAGGATATTCTGACCTTTATTGCCATGTCCATATAATGTCCCTTAGCGGTCGTACACTTGTTCCCGTATACTTTTATGGCGTCCGTCGTCAGCAGCTTCAGGGAAGATAATAAAGATGGTCAGTTACGCGTCGAAGATGTTTCGCTATATGGTTTTACGACGCGGACCGACGCCTAACGACGTCTTCTTCTATGTGGCTACTACGCTGTACTTGTAAGTCAGTCTATACGCGACGGGTAACAAACAAACGTATCGCGTGCCTTCTTATGCTTCCCTTTCTCGAGGTCTGGGGTCAAGAGACCATGCGTGGACGTACGTACGTACTTCACTCTGGAGTGAGGACTGTCGTCTGCTCAGGAAACTGTCCATTACGTCGATCAGACTCCAACCGACTACACGTACGTGCGTCAATCTTGGCGCTGCGTCTGCGGTCCAGTGGAAATTTGGACGTCCAAGATTTCAAGGTAGATTAAGAAATTGGGTCTAAGACGCGAATAGTCCAATCGTAGAGCCGTGCTTACGGAAATATTTATAGCGTTTGGTAAACGACGTACAGTCGAATTTTAGAAATTTGAAGCATATGAAAATAACGTTACTTCAATGTAGTGGGAATTTTTTTTTCAAACTCTCGACTACCGGTTCGAAACCGTGTTTGCTCGATTTGGAAACTCGCCCGTGGTGATATATGCTAATGCCTTGTCTGGTCCTATCTCAACAGGGCTAAGTGTGGTGTAGATAAAGAAAAAAAATAAGTAACATGACGTAGATATTATCCAGGTATAACGTGGGTTGGAGGTAGGTGAGATAAGTTTCTTGCGGTGAGGAATTAAATATTTAAATGCATCCATCCATCACCGAAGGTCTGCGATTGGTTTTCGTTTCTACGTCGAATTCTGATTGTCGATGTACACTTCTTATCAGTGTCGAACTGAAAATTTATCTCAGGTTATTCAAACCTGCCACTGTTATCAGCGGGCATGTCACTTTTAGCGGGGACTGTACTAATTCTTTGATCTTTTTTATTCTGACCTTTGCTCCATGTGAATTTGTGTCGTTTTGACAGTACCTATACCTATGCTTCTATGGCAGCTGTTGGTACGGACCTGGACCCATTCCTACGAAAGTGGATCTGTGCATCCCGTATGAATTATGGATGTCGGGGATCAGGGCGACGAAAGGCAGACCCCCGTGTTCAGTGATGCCAACTGTCTGGAAGAAGTTTTTCAAAAACTATTAACATCCTCTGAACTTTCAACGCGTATACCCAAAGCGTCATCTTCGTGGACTGCCAACCTTACGGCATCAACTTCATAAGATCCCTACTGGGAATCCTTGGTCTGTACTGGAAAGACTTGTAGTCTCTTGGACCTTATCCTGTTACCAAGAAGGTTCATCTTGAACTTCAAACTTCTCAAGTGATGGCAGTGGGAAGGTTAACCGTAGAAGGAACGAAGATAACTGTTATCACTGCGAGTGTCTTCTTCAAATATTGTACCTGTAAACGGTCGAGTGGGGTGATAAGAATCCGATATGAATTTGTTTACATGAAAATGAAGGTTAGAATCCAGAAGCTTATCAGAAGCTAATAAATATTACTTATGCTTATCGATTAGCCTTATATTTTTAATGAAAAAAATCGAAATTAAAAAATCCTTGAAATAATTTCAAATTTGTATCTGACGAACGAAGTCGATCGGTAACATTGAATTGCGTATTCCGTGTACAGCCTCTCCTTAATACACCCTTGCCAAGTTACGCACCCCATGAATATTCCGTGTTGATTCGCACTGCTTCACCTGTCCAGCCGCTACGCGAGACACACTGAATGACTCGATGATTCGAACGACAAGTCATACGAAATATATTCGCTATTCGAATCACGGTCTTTCCTATTGTCTCGCAAGTGTTCACGCGAGGACGTTACATGGGTGAGTCCATATTTGGAAAATCTTATAGATACTAGAGTTTAACGAAAATGGACATAGACCTCGACAAAACACATTGGCCAATCCCATAGAAAAAATTGCATAAGACCCAAAATCAGTAGAGACCCACCACCCTATGTGACAATAGAAACCATGTAGGATCTATTTTTTTTGTAAGTGAGATTAAAAAAAGATGGGTGTGTAACTTTGAGTAATTCGAAAACGTACTAGAAAAATATTAACTACCCCTTTTTTTATTTCCTCATTGAACCCTTTAAAGTCTACGGGCCCCGTGGTATACGCAACAGGCGCTTAATTTAATGCCATTATTTAGTCTACGCTTGAACACGCGCCACGGCGGGGTACCGGGCCCTTCCCTGGCACCCCAGAGACCCGTGACATTATAAGGCACAGGAAGTCGGAACCCCCCTGAAACTCCAGGATCCTTCTAGAAGTTCTTTTGATTTCCTCGGGGTTGACGTGTGTACCTACAGTCTAGGTTAGAGAAATAGGGCCCGATGTTTGTACAGGCCCTGGCAATGTTGTGCATGCGTCGCCCCCTAAATTTTCGCGCCTTCCTTTTACCGAAAGGGTCCCTGGACTTTTAGGGGCCCTGCGCCACGTACCATACTTGACTTACAGTCCGCACCCTGGGTCTCTGCTAGAGAAGATAAAGCTTGGGCATCGTGCAGACACGCACTTATACTACAAATATAGGTATAGTACATATATGCATAGGAGCATGTCAAGATGCATTCACATATGTACCCAAGGAAGATGGGGTAGGGGCCATCTGGTATGGCGCGAGCCAAAACAATCGTCAAACCTTGTCCACATAGACACGAGAAGGTAACGTCTTTACGACGTCCCTGACGAACAGTCGACACTCGTATGGAATATACCAGAATATTTAATGGCGACAGGTTACCTGGCCTGAAGGCGTATACAAGAAAATAGTAAGACAGTATGAATTTTGTAAAATTTTTCTAAAACCCACGGAAAGCTTGGAGCATTAAAAGCGACTAAGGTTCTTACTTGTTGAATGACTATTCTTTATGGCTATTCTTAAAAGCACTGAAACGCGTACTAAATTAAATGGAGGGTTTTAGGATTCTTGTGGTCACAGCTTAAAAGGCTTCCAGATCCCACATGACTTACGAATTCTTCGTTAACCTCAGATAGTCTCGTTTCCTCGATACCTGAGGGTTAAATCGAAGGTTTTTTATAAGATATTAAAAAATTTTAATGCTGATGGATACGGAGTGATTTTTTTTGTTATAACAAATTTTTATATTATATGAAATTTGAAATAATTTATGAAATTTTTTCATAAATCTACTAATCGTATACTGAAAGGGCTACGTCCTTCGCGGAGCTCCTGTCCATCCTTACTGGACTCAAACGTCATTCGGATGGGAACTAAGTGCATGGTAAATATATCCTTAATGCCATGGTAAACAGTAACTGGTCATCGTGATCACTCAATGATTTTCATAGTCCTCGGTTAACGGAGTCGTATTCTCCTGTGTGCAGATACAGTCAGCAGGATTCAGAGACGAGAGTATAATTATGGAAAGGTTTTGTTTGTTGTGGGACTTGGCCCACCCACGTGCGTATCCTTGGTACATACATGTTTTCCTCGTGGGACTACTATATTAGGACTACTGGAACGGATATCATGGCTAAGCCGATTAGGGTTCGCACCCTACAGTCCTGACTCAAATCGTCGACCTGTTATATAGTGATCAGTCATCCAGACCAGGTCAAGATTATCAGCAATTCCGAACAACTTGCTCAGAATAATTTGGTACCCCGATATATTTCGTTCTGAAGGAATTCATGGGAATTAATTTAAGGTCGGATGGCTCTGGGATCCGAATTCTTGGATGAGTATAAAAACTTTGATTCCCTTTGAAAACAGCGCCGACCCGTTAGATAGGTGAAATTTGATAGGTCTGGTAACGAGTTCAGATGTAATCAAGACTATTGTGTCTGTTGTGAATTAAATGATATAAAAGTAAATTACCCTCACATAAGTCCTAGTCAGATACCATTAACGATCCAACAATGATTTGGCTCTTGTCTTCACTTTTCTTTGTTACGGTCAACCCCGTATTATCCCCATTCTTTACGGTACCACTTGGTCCAATCTACGGAGTCATTGAATCCAATCATTGATTAGATTTGAATAATATTTTTTTTTTCAAACAGCCCTCGACACATCATCAACTAATAAATCCATGGGGTTCTGTATAAGTATAGAGAAAAAAAAAAGTCCATGAAAACCCATGAGAATCTTTTATGGTCAAACCAGTGAATATCGCAGATATCTTTCTTGGAAAGCCGTCGAAAATTCTTTGCCTACAGTTAAATCTCAAACCTTATCCCATTAAAAGTTTCTAGGGTTACCAAAGCGAGGGCTCGCTACCCCACGAACAAATTGAATAAAGCGTACCGACCTCTTTTATGGGGCATCCCATAACGTTGCGTAACGAAATTAACGAGCCGCGATCCAGGATATATTCCACGCTTAACGAAATAGCCATTTCGTTTTATTCTCCTTTCTTTTTCTTTTTTTTCCATTACTTTTTTCTTCTCCTCGCCAGACCACCAGATCACGATTCACACTTTAACCATTAAACTCACGTACTTTATCGACCGTCCATGAATACAACCTATATTTTTTTTCTAACCTCCCCCCTCACTCTTCTCCCACGTCGTTTTCGTCTGCTACCATCCATGAAGTTCTCCAGCATCTCAGTACCATGGGAAGTTACGATCCAGATGATTTACGGGAGAATACTCCTTGCGACTGCCAAGGTTTATTATCTGGGTACACTCGTGCCATGGGATTCGTAACTCGGTGTCTTCTTGGCAGTCCTATGGGGTTGAGGTCGTCGATTCCTATGCCTCTAACGTGGGATGGTTTTCGTTACGAACTTACGACGCCGACGGCCAGAATCCCAGCCATGTGTTTTCCTCTCCCAAAAACATTCTCTTTCCCCATGGGACACCATATATAACCATTCTGCCAGCCTTCTTGGGTCGTGTATCCATACGGGGTAGAGAATCACTAAAAAGAGTTTTACCTTTGAATTTAACTGAGGTCGCAGGTGCGCGTGGCTCTTGTGACGTCAGACAATATAAAATTAATAGAAGTGCCAATCACACGTACTTCTATTATAAATTATTTATTGGTTAATATAGAAAAAGTCACGTGCAAATATTTAAGTCTGATAATTTTAGAACGTCTGCTCCATAACCATTTACTCTGTCAATATGTATGTGTATATACGTATGATTGCTACTACGTAAATCCAACCTGCGGAAATACGTAGAAACTGCTGCCAACCTCTGGATCACGAATACAACCGGAAACGCTTGGAACTTCTTCCGTTTCGTCCTGCGCATTTGTGTCGCGACCCACGTAAGACGCGGTGCACGTTGCATAATTCATTTTTCTGTTTATATTACTCGAATTTTAATGCATATCCCTGTGTCTTTGGGATCGGACTGGGTGGATTTAATGAGAAACGAAAAAGTCGTTTTCGAAAAAAAAAAAAATTGAAATTCATTCGCTGGATATCTGAACGTTACCAGCAGGAATTTTAGTTCGAAAGAAGGCGTATAAAATTAATGAAAAAATTTATGAGATTATTCCTTGATATTGTTGTACCGCCCGTTTTTTTCTTTGGGATTCTTCGCCAGTTAAGTTTTTCGTTCACCGTTTAAAACGTGTCCAGAGCACGCTTGGGTGTCCACGTATTAGAAATTAAATTTTTGAATCCCTTGGCGACGTTTATAAATAAAAAGGGGACTTGGTGGATGATCGGGCGTAGAATTAGATGTGTTAGGGACAATAGAAATTGTAATTGAATTACACGGCTCATCGCAGTAATCGGGCGGTACGGGACTCCGAGGTCTTATAGGGAGTGAATTATTAAGGGATCCTTTCTCTACCTGACTGACTCACGAAATTAGGCAGGTAACCTACTGAAACAGGTATCAAGATTAGCCAGGTAATCCTGACTAGTAATTTGTTATATTAATATTCGAAATTTTAGGGTGGTCCATCCCTTTTCTTTAAACAGTCACCCCTTGTACCGCCTCACACAAATCGCATTAAGGGATTGAACTAGGAAACCTTTTTCCGGACTCGGTGATCGGCAACCTTTAAAACTGGGCCCAATTTTGGGTCGCGTCTGGTCACCAGACTTTTTCTCTGACTTCAGTCACACTAATGAGTCCCATTGTTTTCTTCGAGAAAAATTTTTTGAGACCCTGCCACGCTCTTTATGGGATTTGCAAAGTTTTTTGAAACCACTCAAATTTTGTACCTAAGTCAGTCCCACTTTTTTTCTCTTAGCTTGTAATATTTTTTTGGGCCAGTCCCACTCGTTACGAGGGTTTCTCGATGAGTTATCGAGACTATACGAAAAACCTATGAAAATACGAACTTCGACCATTCTCTCTGAGAGCAACAGGTGTTTCTGGGTCTCCGAGGGAATTTTTTTAACTCGAAGTTAAAAAAAAGGCCCCAAAAAAATTCCGTGAGATTCCCGAGGGCTCTTCCCGAGGGACTCGGGGCATTAATTGCCGCCCCTCGATTTATATTATCTGTCGGACTCGTCTCGTATATTTTCTTAGGCAGCGTTAGCAACGAACCTAAACGCCTCGCAGTGAACCAACCTTTAAAAGCGACGGCGCGATCATTCGAAAACTAAGAAAACAAGCTGTCGCGAACTTCGTACGCGTAGAAAGGAGGCGTTAAGTAAAAGAAAAGATATGGAAAAAAAAGAAAAAAAAAGAGCAAGAATACCGGCACAGCCGATCTCAAGAGAAAACTTTCTTAAAGTACCCGCCAGAAAATCGAGCCCTGTCATCGTCATTATCGTGAATAAACACTAGCCAGAGTTACGAGGGGTAATTAAGTCCTGCCAACTGTAACAATCCCCGAAACACAGCCCTCCGCTACGATTATTTATAACCACTTGTCGTCTGCTCGTCGAGTCCCCGTGTTTTTTCAGTCCCCGTGAATACCCGCCTTTTTGCTTTTAAATCCTACTAAAATATATTCGTCCTGACCAACCATTAGTATCGACCATCCTTCGATCCTATCGAAGATCCCAGCAACGATTATCTATCATCCCTTTAAAAAGGTTCAAAATCCATTCTGAACCACTTTGCCGGAAGTCGCCAGAAACCATCCGGAAGTCCCCTATAGAAAATCCATAATAACCTTGGAAATTCGTTAAAAAAATTTTTTTACTATTGACTCCGGGTGTCAATTCCAAAAAACACAGCTGTGAATTCTCATATCCGCAACAACCCTGGCTACCGTGCATACCTAGGAGCTAAGGGATGCAAAGGAACGTCGTAGAATGTGAATCCAAGGAACGCGAACGCATAGCTGTGAAACGGCCGGAATACACTCATATATAAGTTATACAACGAGACAGGGTGGGGATATATTTTAGCGAAGTATCTAAAATCGTTAGCTGTACTGGACAAGTGCATTTTCGTGTGCTGGCGACGCGCCAAAAATTTTCTCCGAAAAAAGTCTCTCGCGAAAACAGAAAAACAAACGAGTACCCACGAAGGCTACACCGTCAGTTAGTATTTACCAGGCGTACAGAGACAACCGAGGACGTTTTATTTCCCGTATTTTTTCAGGGATTATCCTGCCAGCTATGCCAGTGTCAACTGCCACTGGTATTGCATTCGCGACATTAACACCTACGATAAATATATACTTTTTCTTTCAGAACACACTCATGTGGAATACGCAGTAACATAAGCGATATCGTCGACAAGATGACGACGACGTGGAGCTGCCTGATCCTTGGGATCCTCGCCATCCTGGGAATCGGCTTGACGTATGGCCGACAAGTTCGTCTGGGTGAGTATACATACCATACAAATTTTTTCCCATTAGAAACACACACACACCACACGGTATACATAGAAAAATTTTTTGAGCCGCACCTCGATTTTTTTAACCCTTAAAATTTTTTTCGAAAAAAAAAGTACTTGACAAAATCCGTAGCGTGGGAGTACAAGGGCTACCTGTATACGATGATCCAGAAATAAAAAAAAAATGAATTTTTTGTTTATATTCTGTATTTTTCTATCTTGGAGTCACTCCAAAAATATATGCCAAGGGGTAGAAGATTCAGGGATAAAAAAAATATATGGAATAATATGTTCTCGCGCACGACCCCAGACACGACTCGCAATTAGGTTGTCAATCGAAGCATACTTCTTTGCTTTTTCGTCTGTTTCCCTGTTCTTTTTCTTTTTCTTCTTCGCAACGAATCCTTCCTCCAAATGCCGCTGGGATACGTTGGTATAGGAGTGAGAGCGAAGGTAGCGTGAAAAGAAGAGCCAAGAAGGCGAATAAGACTAAGAGGAGACTGGTGGATGATGATGATGTCGCGCGCCACGGGCGTTCAGCCCGCGGCAAAGCACCGAGATTTGTAAAGAAAGCTAGTCTTGTATATTTTGGTAACAGAAAACGACGACGGGGCGTAAAGGAAGAAGCCATGCGGCGGACAAGGGTAACGAAGAAAGAGAGGAGGGACAAAGAGAGTCAATGTATATGGAAGCTAGTGATACGAGAGAGAAAAAAAGGAAAGGACAAAAAAATCATGTTAAAAAACAAAAGAAAATTTTTCGAACCCGATAGAAAACAGTACCTACGTAATCCTATGGATTAACTGTATAAATCTCGTGGGACTTATACTGCTGTTCCAATTGTAAACGTTCTGGACTCGACCTCACGATTTCTTTTTCGTCGCCTCGGTACAAAAGGCTACCAGCTGTCCGGTCGTGCCAGCTTTGCCGAGAGGATCTTATTGATTGCGTCATCCGAGAAGATTTTTTTGTGCTATCCCTTGAAAAACCTGCCAAAATCTATTATACCATTTGATTTGTTAGGGGATCTTTTTTTCAAGTGGATCCTTTCATTGGAAATGTGGAATAGCTCCTGATACTTTTTCGAAATGGCAGCCATTATTGTCGATGGGATCTTTTTGTGGCGTTGGGGTAAAAATTACGAAAGGGTTGACCAGCTGTCTTATTTTCTGTGTTAAGGAATTATATCTCGTGTCGATTAAAAATATCCAAATTGCATCTACGCGATTGCTGGTTGTCACTAGGGAAATTTTATTTTTCATGATAATAATAATTATGTCTATTTTTAATTCCTAAAGCATGAGGATCGTGGCGAATCGTGCCGAGCGTGAAATCTCTGATATCTTCTTACTACAGCCAGAATTCCACGCACGTATTTCGCCTCGACTCGTAATACGTTTTAATTAATCCGAAATTCAGTAACGAGGAACAGATTGGTACTCGCGAATGTGTCTTTTTACATGCCTTTTTTGTAAATGATTTTTTCGTTCTCTCATTGTTCTTCTTGCGTTTGGAATAGCAGTAGCCGATGGGCTTTTCCTTTTGTATAAGAAGTTAACAGGTTCCTAGTACTACCTCGAAGCGAAACTAGGTCCTTCGGTGAAGATCGGTTTACCTCGTGAATTAGGAAAGAAACGAGAAGCACGTAGTAATGATCGTCGACTAAGCTGAAACGTGACTAAATTGGGTATTTTTAAATTATAGTTAAAAGTACGACACGCATATGAAATGTACCGAAAATAAGTCTCGACACACTGTGAATATATGGTTCAGATAAATCTGGTAAATTCTTCGAAGTATCCTGGACTTTGCGAATTCTTGAAAAAAAAAAAACAATTCGTAGAACCTCCCAAAAATCACGTATCCGTAATAAAATGTAAATTTTATCATAAATCAGTGAACAATTTTCAAGAAAACCAATCGTTTCGGACAAAACTGAAAAACTTTATTGTTCAAGAGTCCCGGCAGGCTTGCCAGTCCCAAAGTGACACATCTGGCCTGCAGATCCATTCACGACTCACTTCACAACTATGGGCTATGAGGATCGGTTGGTCTGGTGGTACGAAACTAGAAAATTTCCAAGTAACCTTAAGCCCGTTTCACATGTCTCACATTTCCACGTAAACCCATCCGTTTTATCTTACAAGCGTTCGAATTTCCCGCGAAAATTTTTCACTCAAAAACACCCTGCGTATATATAAAATTTCAGCGATAAAGAATTCCGGCAAGCGAATTGAGTCTAATCAGTTCCTTTATCGTTAACGAACCCGGCATCGACATTACCGTCATTACTGCCAATTAAGAAAAACTATCTCCGTACGTCGCGTCAAGCGTACACGCATCCAGCAGGAAAGCTTACGCACTCGTACCAACTGACTTTGTCAGTCAAATGTAATCAATGCAATGCTCGACCTACATGCCGGCACTTCAGGAGGGAACTGTCGTGCCATATCAGGAAGTCCTCGTTCGTTCCAAGGATATTTTTATCTCTGGTGCCACTGAAAAAAAAAAGTAACAATCAAGTAACCTTATACCAATGAAATATAGTTCATTTTAATTTCCGTTAATTAATACCCAGTGAATCATTTTTCTCAGGATTTCAATTACTTCTATCAATATATACCTTCTTGTATATTGGACTCTTACAGTACATTGCTTAAATGGTAATAAGGTACAAGGTAACAAAATATATATATATATATAAAATTATCTCTATTCCTATACTGATCTGTACTGACCACGTAACGGCCGCCAATAAATATATATACATATATATATATATA
>JAYRCB010000789.1:0-13578 GCA_036026315.1 Trachelus stipa | reverse complement strand
GTTCTCGAAGATAGTTCGCTCTCGGATTTTGTTTAGCTATCGGTGTCGAGTCAAGATGAGGAAAATTACGTTACAGTTGTAAGTTTACCAATATTAGTGAATTTTCAAACTCTTTGACATCCTTTATTAGTATATTACACATTTCCTCTCTTCTACAAGCACCATTAATGCCAAAAATTAAAGCAACCTGTAAAACATTGCATGTGTTATTTTAAAAAATTTCTAATTATATCAATAAACACATAAAATTTCATTGTTACCTTAGTTGCTAAATTTTGGTGATCAGGTGCTTCGTTAAAAAATTTGTCCACCTCCTCTGCAATTAAAACTTTTGATTTCTTACTCTTAAAACCAATACTTTTTTTTCAAAAATGCAATAACTTTGATATACTTCTGTATATCAATGTTGTTATGAATATTTAATGTACTTTTCAGCATAGAATAATGCGGCAATAATGACGATAGTTTCAAAGTTAACGCCAGATCGCTCAATATGCCATTAATATATTTTCAGAAAATCATGTTTTTGTTTTGCAGTTCCCATCGCCCTATGAAAGCTCCCAACCATGATCTGGTACATAGGTCTGGACATTTCCCTATCCTCACCACGTTGTTGCATGTAGCCGCTAATGCGGCCGGTTTTGTCGGCTTTGCCCACAAGCGCTAGTGTCGAAGAGGTCTGTTGACCTGCGACATCATACGCTGACATAGCGCAGCTAGCAGGTGCTAGGCTCTTTCAACACTAACACCTCTTGCAGCATGGCCACTTTATCGTCACGCGTTTTTCGCCTAAGTGTCCAGACCTGTATGTAAGAACGTGCTCTCAACTAGATCTTTTTTTTCAGACCTTTCACACAGATATCTTGCAAAATGACTCGAAGAATTTTCTTAACGTGATTGTAAAGTACATCAACAAAGGTCCAAGACGTCCCATGAAAATTGCGTTCTGACCACAAATTCACACTCTCCTACGTGCTGGGTAAGCATTTCCATGGACAAGTTGGTCGAAACAGCAACGTTGCAGACGAGCAGAAATTGCTGTCGACTCCAATCACGGATAGGTCTTTCAGGACAAACTTGTTCGAGGGTTTCTTAAAACCTTGTACGTCCACAATGAATTCCATTTTGATGAATTGCATAGGGGGAGACGATTGCAGCCTCTTTATACCAATTTTTCACCCCACCACAACTTCTCCGTTTACGCGACCGAATGTGTTCCTGGATCATCTTCGTCGTAGAGATTGACGATTGCCGACTCGTACTTGTATGACCCCCCTTCAAAATAGCGTTAAGGATAAGGACTCCGCGAAAATGTGGAATCTTTATGATTTTCGCATATTTTAGCAGATCCGCATCGGTCAACGCTCGGCGTGGTAGTTACACTAAAAGTTTTTTGGCTTCAAATGAAGGGTAGTTCCTTTCTGTAGGGTTTCACGTACAGTCCTTTGCCTAATTCGATGGCTTTCACTGTCTTATTGTGCCGCTGACTTTTTTGCAGTTGTTCCTTGTTTGCATTCACATTGTTCACGGCTTTAGCCTATACCTGCAGCACCGCCAGCCAACGCTTGAGCGGAAACACAGAGAGAAAAAGCGGCAGGAAGCCTCCGACTTTAGGCAACACGGGTAGACCCCACGCTGTGCGGACATTGCGCTTTCCACCTGCTTCTTTGACAACAATTGTGCACCCTTCAGAGCAGATATGATAGCTACCCGTGCATCGTTACTAGGAATCATTGATCGTTTGGCTTCCTCGATCACTTTCCTCAGCGTTATTATTTTCAGCTTCTTCTTCTTCTTGACTCCTATAGCGAGTTTCGACTTGGCGCTCATTACATTCGCTACAGACCAAGCTGCCACCTTCTCACCGATCTCGCGTCTTTCGCGAAAACCCGCTTCCCAGCTTTGTCGGCCAATACCCTATCTACCGCTCCTCTGTGTTCGAGGCTCTCTCGATTCTTCGAGTAGGCGATGTCGTAATCTTTGTAGGCTGCGTCCAGGGGGTTGATGCCCGGATCGCCTCGTGCGAGTCTCTTTGCTAGATTCGTACCAGACCCACAGTACTGATAATCGGGTATATGTAACTCGACGGGTAAACTGTTGATAATTCTGTTGACTAATTCTCTACCATAATGAGATTCTTTTTTCCCAAAACGTTTATGTTTAGGATGCACGATCATATCCCTGCGGTGAGACAGTTCCGACTGAACAATGATCCTCATAAACTTATCATTTATAGTTTCCACGTTAGTCAAGATCGATATGAGGTTCCAGAAACAGTCTGTCAGGTTACCTGTAATACACTTTGACGATTTCGCGCGTGTTAAGGAGAAGAAGAAGAGTCGACACGACGATTTACTCCCAAACAGTATACAAGCAGTGTTTTGCAGATCATCCAATTGCGGCAAGACGAACGAATTACTCGCTCTTATCATAACTCATCCTAACGAATTAATATTCGAAAATGTCCACGTATACTTAAAATCACTTTATCAGCCAATTTACAAGTTTTAGAACGTTTACTCGCATCCGTAGATGGCGTTGAGTACTTTTCCTTTACGGAACACGAACAAGTGCTGCCACCGAACGAGGCACGTCGAAACTCGATAATTATTTACGACGACATTGCTTGCGAGAAGCAAGACAGGGAGAAGCAACATCAGAGCCGTCTTCATCATGGGACGGCACAGGGACTTGATTGTTTCTATGTCTGTCAGACGTACGCTCGCATTCTCAAACATCTGTTACGCGATAATGCTAATCCGCTGGTGCTCTTTAAGCACAATGAAATGAATCTCAAGCATGTGTACAATGTCTATGTAAACACTGATATGACTTACGTACAGTTTAAAGATCTATGTTCGACATGCTGGAACGATGACAAGTATGAGTTTCTCGTAATCGACAAGGACAGCGAGCTCGACGGAGGTAGATACAGAAAAGGATTCGACTGCTTCGTGAGTATAAATGAATGATCATTGAAAGAAATGAATACAGTAGCGTTTTGGATTCATCAACGTCAACATGCCACGAAGGAAATTTCAGAAGCAAGAAAACATCTTACGTCAAATTGCTAAAGCCAGCATTGCGATTTGCAAAAAGCATAGAATGATAAGATTGGGTAGAGAGAACTTCGAACAGACGATAAGTGAGGTCTTCAAACCGATAATAACTCCATTGCAGAAGCTAGTGACTGCATCTTAGCCGGAGTTTAATTTTATCAAAAACGAGATTAAGGATGAAATAGAGTAAGACGCAAAAGCGGAGCATACGTTTAGAACATTTGATGAATTCTTCAAGTCGCTAAAAAATAATTCAGGATGACTTGGTCAATTACAAAAACATTATTGTAACGGTGAATGCACATAGAAAGTATTGTAAACCTGACGGTGTAATTCGTAAGAGCAAGAGTTTCAAATTCAATAACGTTATTGCAAAACTGATCGAACAACTGTCTATAACGGGTAAAGGTATAGTACCGTAGTACATGATCACTGCCAAGGACAGACGAACGGATTACGTATACTGGGACGATCCCAACGAATTGGTAGACCGCCTTCCCCTGCTCCTTGCGTCTCAGGAAGCTGGTACCCTAATCACTCGAACGTAATTTTTTCGATTATCGAAGAGTTGGGCGAGGCGTGTATCATTTATTAATTCGACAAACGCTCACGTTTGTCACTTTGAATATGAGCGTCGACGTGTTTGGACGTCAGTTCAGTAGCAGGGCCGCGGTTACGAATAGCCGTGGTCTCCAACGTGCTGAAATCAAATTCACTGCTGCTGGACACTATGAAATTGATAACAAGAGGCTCTGTAACGTTGCCGCACCTGAAGAACAAAACGATGCTGTGATCTTGAATCTGATAAAAACTGAAAAAATTTAATGAAATATCAAAATTTAATTAAAAGTGAAAACCATAATGTTTACACGGTACAACAAAAGAAATAGAAGTGAGCTGGAATGACAACAAAAGGGTCATTGTTCCTGGTACAGCCGAGATCCTTCCGTGAGGTCATAAAACGTAAGATGTATATGGGTCATTCCATGTCAGATTTAAAACCAAATTTTTAATTGTCCTAAAAATTGTTTCCCTTGTTCTTGAGGGGGGAAAAATGACACGTATTTTTTTATTTCAATATGATGTGAAGAATTTTCGAAATATCGATTTTATAATTTATCGACTACAAAAAATCGGTTCTTCTTTAAATGCATCGTGCATCGACCACTTTTCGACTAAAAGCAAAGCAAAATGTGCAATAAGGTTCATTTTAAAGTACACGTTTTAGAGGTTCAATATTCGGTAGTTTATTAATTTTTATGCAACAATTTCTTAAACAATTTGCATTATTTCAAAAGGGGCATCTTCAAATTGAGTAAGATTTCTCGGTTTTGTAGGCAACAGAGACATTAGATAAAGGAGTGTGGGGGTTACGTCTGCACGTACTCTCATACACACACACACACGTACATACTCGTGCACTTCCTAATATACTGCACTTTCTTACATTCTGTATATTTCAGAATTTTCCCTGGCATAAATAATTCTACTATGCTTTTCTCTTGTTCAACATTTTACCAGATTTTTCCTAATATAAAAATTGTTGTTATCCTTCTGACATGATCAGGGGACACATCGCGCCAAGGGCAGTAACGAATCTGGGCGACGCGCACCGAGGCTATGACGAATATGTTTTCTAACCAGTTCCTACATCCATCTCGTAGTGCGCACATTAGCTCCGCACTCCAGATCAGATAAAGAGTTCGACAGCAAGGTACTGGGTATTCACTTGTATCTCATTCTGCGCACACTCCCTCAAAGTAGTGATCCCGACGTGATCTAACTCAAACGTGAGTGAGCTGTGCAAAGGGCTAGTGAAACTCGTGTGCCAAACTTTGTGTTATGCACGTTTATTATCGTCTCCATTTTTTCTGAGGTACTCTGGATGAAGCTAAGTGTACGCGACAATGGTAAACGCCTTACCAGTTACAGGATCTAATGCGTCGGGCACGGCGGATTTCGCAAGCAGGCTTGAGGATGCACTCTCTATTAACCGCATCGCCGTGACAATTCCGCCATTTAACGCTCTAGACCCAAAGCTATGGTTCTCAATGGTGGAGACCAGCTTCAATGCCGCTGGTGTCACCACCGGCAGAACAAAGTTCAGCCACATCGTCGGCGCAATGGACCCGAGAGAAACTCAGAAAGTCAGGGTAAACATCCTTAACCCACCAGCGGCAAACTCGTACGATACGATAAAGACCGTACTCATCAACAGACTCAGTGCGAGTCAGGAGCAGAAGACGCAAAGAGTTTTGAAAGGTGAAGAAATAGGCGATCAGAAGCCGTTCCAATTCCTACAACACCTCCGGAGCCTCGGGGGCACGGCATTCTCAGACACGGTACTTCGAAGCCTCTGGATTAAACGTCTCCCAGTAACCATGCAGGTAATTCTCGCGACCCAGCGCAACCATTCCTTGAACGAAGCTGCTAAGCTTGTCGACACGGTGACCCAGCGTCCAGTCGTCGCGGAAGCCTCGACAACGCTGCCCAGCAGTTTCTTGGCCCAGTTCCTGCAGACGACACTCTTCTTCCAACAGGAGATGAATACAATACGTCAGGAGATTTCAGTGCTGAGGAAGGGACTCTCGCCGGGCGAACGCACGGTCGCGCTCGCGCTTCCGCCTGAGAGGTCCCGGCCGAGACGGTCACTGCTGGTATCACTGGAAGTTCGGGGCAGAGACGAGAACATGTGAGCAATCATGCAGCTACAATTCGGGAAACAAAACGGGCAGTCGTTAGTGACGGCAGACGACCCTTGCCCGACAAAATCAAGCCGTATTTTTGTGACCGATGGAAGTTTGAAGACACAATTCTTGTTCGACATGGGCCCCGATCTCTGTGTCTTTCCCCGATCCATGCTGAGGGGGTCACGTGAAAAGTCCACTTACGAACTGTACATAGCTAACGAAACACGTATCGCGACCTACGGCACCGTAGCCTTTATAACCTCCTGCACTACTATGGGCTACTCGTGGATGTGCGCAATCAACAGCTCTGAGACATCAACACTCTTCTTGCTTTACAAGGTGTGGCCGTTGAGGGCGAGGTTCCATGCATCAAGACCATCTGAGGTACGTCACCATTCTACGAGCTATTCTCGAAGTATCTAAAGATCATGCGTCCTGACGGCACTCCCAAGGAATTCGAGCATAATGCAAAGCACCTTACCAGAACCCGTCCAAGCCAGCCGTGTTCATAGAAACCGAAACGTCTCCCTCCGCACAAGCTGAAAGCTGCACGCAAGGAATTCAACACCATGCAGAGACTCGGCATAGCTCATCCATTTCAGAATCGCTGGGCATCCCGCTTTGCACATGGTGCCTAAGAAGGATGATGAGTGGAGACCCTGTGGTGACTACCACCGTCTCAACGAGTTAACGATAACAGATCTGTATCCGATACGTTATATCGAGGACTTTGCGCACGTTTTTGGGGCAAGACAATCTACATATCCATCGATCTGGTCTGGGCTTTCAACCGAATTCCCGTGGCTGAAGAAGATATTCCAAAAACTGCCACTACGACACCACTTGGTCTCTTTGAGTTCCTGTTCATGACGTTTATTCCCGTTCATGACGCCTATGTAACCCAGCACAGACGTTCTAGCAGTTTATGGACGAGGTTCTCCGAGGACTAGATTTCGCCTACGTTTACATCGACGACATCCTAGTAGCATCGACGTCATCGGAAGACCATCTCGAACATCTAGAGGTTTTGTTTCAACGCCTAAAGGAATACGGAGTGGTTATCACCCCCGCTAAGTGCGTATTTGGCCAGTCTGAGGTTAAGTTCCTCGGTTAGGTAGTCTCATACGAGGACACACGTCCATTGCCTGGAAAGGTGGAAATCTGAATTATGTGAAAGCCACATCAAAGGATAGTGGGATAACTCGAAAATGTCCAAGCACGCTTGAATCCGTGCTTCGCCCGCGCCGCCCGCGCGCCAATCGTGAACGCGGTCACATATTTTGAATTTTATTTTCAAAAATATTCAACGGTTCACTTTGAAATTTTCAGACGATATTCTCTGTACTATAATAACAAATTACAGGAAAAATTATTCAATTTGAAGATACCTTTTTTTAAATAATACAAATTATTTATGAAATTGTTGCATAAAAATTATTAAACGACCGAATTTTCGACCATTAGTGTTCCATTAATTCGACCACGTGTTCAGTTTCACATAAAAAAAATTCGATGTAATGTCGGTGATGACAGCAGACGATTTCGAATTCCCGCTCGTAATGGCCGCCGCTGTTGTCACCTTTCCCTATTGGCTGTTTAGTATATATGCGCAGTATCACACCTTGTCTACTTCCACCATGGCTCTTCCGATCCTTTTCCGAGTCGAAATTTGGTAAGACCCTTGACTACTCGATTAATTAATTGGCAAATATTCCTTGTTGTTAGTGAAGAATATCGATTAGGCTTTCTGCTTTAACGGTAATATCCCCGGCTTTTGATTGTCACGTCGCGAATGTCTTACCATATCGAGCTAGCAATAAAAAAATGTTTGAAAAAAATAAAACCGACTTCCAAGAAACCACAAACAATAATTTTGCACTAAAAAGAAAAAAATAATCTATTTTAATTTGTTTAAATATTTTATTTATTTATTACATCGTACGGATTCAACTAAAGTTTTTGGAGTCGGCGTCAAATCTAAAGTAAACAAATAACCTCATTCTTTTTTTTTGGAAGTCGGTTAAAAATCAGTATAAAATAACACACGAACTAGCTAAACACCATAATCAGGCACAGTAGATTAGTAGTAATCAGTAATCAGTTTAATGTGTCTGACTGCTTAATCTAAGTAGCTTAACATACAATCAACTTAAGTTTTTTATATTTATAAATGAATAATCAGCATTAAAAATATAACTTTCTTAAATTCAATGATTCATAAGTTAATACATAAGCAGTAAGAAATATAATAATATCTCACGTATGAAGGTTGTGTGATTATGCTAATATACACTAGGAGGCGACCGATAGGTAGGGCTCTGTTAACAGCATAGGAGACTATTCTCCCACAATAGAAGTTGTGGTGTTTTCTGTATAAGTATAAGAGTCGCGTAGTTAGTGAATTCATTGAGTCATATAAGCATTTTATGGCATATATTTATGGCATTTATGGCATATAAAATATTGTATATAACTCATGCATGAAAAGCGCTACTTTCCGTGCCTCTAAAGTGTGGCGTAAGTGATGTTTTATAACTGAGGATGCGATAAAAATGCTGCGCATGCGCAAATTGGCCCAACTTTACTTTACGCACTAGTGCGATAAAGTAAACTCTGTTCTCGCCCGCTTTCATGACACGCATTCACTTTTGAGGCATGAGTTATATAAAGTATTATGCGATACTGGTGCAATAAAGCGAACATTATACGAAGGTTGTGAAGTTCGTTACACTCGCTGCACTCGTACCACGAGCAGCACTCGCCTTCGGCTCGTGCCGCTGTGTTGATTATGCGGCTCGTGCGACTAACTTCACCGCCTGCCTGTAAAGTTCGCTTTCTCGCACTTGTATCGTAAAGTACTATTTTTTTCTTTTTAGGGCAAAGTTATTGTTTTCGGTTTTTTCGAAGTCGGTTTTATTTTTTTATTCTATACTTTCTAGTGTTTTGTTTGCATTTATATATTTTTCTTATTTATAATTACACAACACACGCGACATTCAGCAGGTGCTGATCTTATTGATCTATTACCGACATGCGGCAAGTGATTTATTTAGCCAATACTGGCTAATACTGGCCCAGTACAATTTAAATAAAGAAAGTCTTAAAAATATAAAAATAACCTCCTTCTTCTTTTGGAAATCGGATAAAAAGAATTTTTTTTCAATGCTCAGCCATTCCTAATAACTCGCCAGTAAGAATTTTTTAATCTAGGTCTACCCGTTCCTGATAAATCGTCAGTACTGACTAATAGCGGCCCAGTACAATTTTGAAGAATTTATGGGACCACCATGGAAACTTGCACTTTCACATAAAAAAAGAATTATCTATAGCACTGCATTCGTTAAGCAGTTATGCAGGAACAAACAAAAAAAGTATACACGGCGAATTCTTGATAACCTACTGCTTTTTTGGAAGTTGACTAAAAAGGATGCGATAGCGCTAGGCTTTGCAATTTATTAGTGTATTCGAATAATATAATTTTGTTTGATTTTTGCCGTGTAAGGCCTTAAAATAAATTAAGCTGCTGGAATCTGTCTTTAAAATAAGCCTGCTGTTATATTGTAACTTTTATTTAGTTCCGCAGTTTTGACGATATTTCAAGATTATATAATTTGTTTGTGCCTCCTATCTTCTAGTTGCTGCTTGTACACTTTTCAGACACGACTCTTTACACCGTTGACAATATTGAAAGCCTTTTTGGTAAAACTGAACATTTAACCGTACGAAAATCAATTGTTTTTACGATACACGGTTGACTCTCGCGATGACCGCGCGTGTTTTCGCAGGCCGTTTTTGCCGCTTCTTTCGAGCACGGCCGAATAGGAATTGAACATAGTAATCTAATATAAATTAATATTTTTGGAAATACTTTAACAAGCTACTATAAGATGCTCCTAGTGATATTTGTTATATTGTATGCTCTCATGATATATGCAATTTCTTCTTGTTATCTCTTTTCTATCTTATATGTGTTGTGTGTTTTCTTGTTAATTTTCATATTCCCAGACGTCGGCGATTGATTATCTCCTATTTGCGTGAAAAATTATGTTAAAATCTGAAAATTTTTCTTAGGGATTTTGCCGTAATCTTTACGTACAATCGTAAATTATTCGAGTATTTCCCGTGCCTATGATAAGCACGGATGGGCATAATTTAATTAAAAAAAAATAATAACGAGTGGTTTTCCACACGAATGAAAATCCACTCGTTACTTTAACTCAAAATAAAAACGAGTGGAAAACCATTTATTATTTTAATGGTGTATTTAAATACTTTTTCATTCGAATGTGTCCATCCCTGGTGATAAGTCATATGTATTATGTAATATTTGTGAAAAATAAAGAAAAACCCGATAATTTCTTAATTAACATTACGATATTACCGTGCTATAGCCGCTGTGCGAACTTTAGGAAGGCGCCGTAAATGACCTTAGGTCCGTCGAAGATTATTATAAATTATTTTAGAGAATATTGACAAATTTAAATATTCGATCTATGTTTCATGGACTCATCCAGCATTCTTAGTCTCTTTTTAATGTTCCTTCCGCGTTAAGTAAAATATAAAAATTCCTTCCGCATTTTTATTGATTCATATTCGAGCGTGTTATCTTGCCTTCGAGTCGCCTAAACGATATAGAGTCACCGTATAGAATTCTGTAAATAAAATAATTGTTTAATTAATTCTCTTTATGCTTCTCCGCTTGTCATTTGTTCTATTACTTGTCTATCTCTACTTGCGCTTTTCGTTCCTCATTTATATCGTGATGATATCTTTAAATAATCTTCACTTTAGTTTATATAGAATTGCATTTCTCTGCTTTGTTAATTTAGTGTGAGACTTTTGTTAACCTGATTTGGCTTACCTCGCCTCACTCATATCTTGTGTTTGGGCTTGGCGCATGTTTTCACTTGTATTAATTTCTTTTTGCTATTTTTGCTTCTATGGTGTTTTGGACTATTTGTTACGAAATATAGCTCCGCTGCGTTAAACTAATTTAACTGCTTTTGTAGTTTATGTTTAACCTTTTCTGTTCCACCCTGAATGCGACGACGCTTCCGACTAGTTAGTCTATGTTTAGTTTTAGTGTAAACCATCCTTTTCCGAATTGGGTAATTTAATTAGTGACAAAGAGAGTGCGTTGCACTTGAGGTATTCCCGCGAGAGATACCTGGCGCCCAACCCTTTAGTTAGTGTTGATAAAAGGTGAGAGAAAGAGAAACAACTTCCTTGGGATTTAATGATTTTAGAACAGAATTTGTTTCGGAGTTAAATTTGCGAGGAAAAATCGTCGCAATTTATAAATACAACATTGTTGCAAATTTTTTATTTTTTTTTGTTTCATTACAGAAACAGTTTTGTAATGGTAATCTCTTTTCGTATTCTACGTGGCTTTGAGGAAAATATATTAATTAAGGAAACTCGGCGCTTATACGGGGACTAGGAGGAGTGCGGCGCGCTTCAGCGAGTATGATCACGTCCGACCGCGGATGAGGTCGATTCAACGGCACCTTTTGTGCTATTAGTTGTATGACGGTGCAACCGAAGACGATGCCTTATCCAAAAGGAATATTATTATTTACGTTTGCCGCCAAGTCAGCGGAATTGAAAATGGAATGAGGCGAAAGCCAGAACGACAAAAATATTGAGGGCTCTAGCGAAGCGTGAATGTTGGGTGTCGAGACGGGAGTTAAGCGGAGACCAGCGTCGCGACAACTCACAACAAATTGCCTCGTATGGTTCCGATTTGATTCAGGCACAGTAGGGTGTTCTGTGTTTTGTTTAAAATCCTCGGATTATAAAATAGTTCATATCGTTATTACGAAAGCCAACTTATTTACGAGGTGTGCCCGCTCGTGTGTGCTTATTCTTCAACCTGTGCGCGATGTCTCAACCAATCGAGAGTGACCCCTACGATTTAACCAACATGTATAAAACAAACTATTAACACTTTGACTGCCACGCCGAAATCACATGTTTCACTCATGAAGCCACGAGAGTATGTAACCATATAAAGCGTAACCATGCTCCGGTCACCAATGACCACCGTGGCGTCACAGAAGAAACCATGGTCGATTGTATATGACCAACGTGGCAGTCAAAGTGTTAAACAAAATTGTTTACAAAAGTTTCTTTAATGAATTATTTGAAAATTTGGGGACTCGGTTACAAACTCGTTACTCAGAAGCTTGGAGAAGCTTCTACGTGTATTGCCTCCTTAAAGTCCGCCTGCGTCATGGAGGTAGCCAAAAGGGAGGACATTGGGGAGGCTCTCTTCCCCATTCTTCCGCAGTGAGCCGATATCGATTTGGAGTACATCGGGGTCTTCCCACTCGTCTCTATACAGGAGCTTGAAAGGACTGTCATATCCAACGTATGCCTGAAAACGGGAGTTTTTAGTTTCCGCTAGAAGTAGCACGGCTTGTGCTGGCCAGCAAACTGAATGACGGCGCAAGGACTGACATTGGCTCTAAACAAAATCGAGGTCGTCATTTTGAGCAAAAAGAAAATTTCGACTGTCCTTCAGAGTCGGTAATATGATCATTGAGACAAACACGGAAGTAAAGTATCTTCTAGTGATGATAAACTCCAAGTTGAGATTTTTTCAAGCAGGTAAAGCAAACAGCGGACAAGATTGCCAAAGGTATTCAATGGCACTGAGTAAGCTGAGACACCAACGTCGGCGGTGCAAGTGCTAGCCTTCGTGGCCTGTTGATGTCCGCGGTTCAGTCGGTTGTATTGTATAATGCGAAAGTGTGGGTAGAGGCCCTCAACAAGAAGATATATCGTAAAAGATAGGTCCAGAGAAGAAATGCGGTACTTGTGGATGCCGGGCTTATACCAGTTGATCTCCTTGTCAAGGAGCACAGATTTGTATTCATCAGAAAAGCCGAGGAGAACAGGAAAATCATTGGCTGAGAAAAGAGGATTCGTACAATCCAGTCCTTACCAAAATCCTAAGAAATAGAAAACAGTGGCGGTGCACCACTCAATTTATCAAGGACGTGAAACCGTGGCTGGACAGAAAGCACGATGAAATCAATTACTAAGTGTCGCTGTTTCTTAGCGATCAGGGTGTCCTCCCAGTCTTACCTAGAGAAGATGGGAAATGCCGCATCAGCTAAGTTTTTGCACTGCTGGATGATGCGGAGCACACGTTTTTCAGCTGCGTCAGGTGAACGCAACGCCGATGATCGCTGCTCGGTACTCGTGTGGAAGTACGATAGGAGTTTACTGGTTTGCACCAAGCGTCTAGCTAGCTTTCTTGATCAAAGTTCACTGAAGAGACGCTAAATATAATCTCGGTAGAATTCACCTATAGATGGAACGTACATCTAAAGTCTATCTAGTTTTCCTGTTCTAAGTTATCTGTAAAGGGGCTAGACGTAAATTATTTAGCACATACATAAAGATCGCGACGACATCTCGAATCTATCCAATTATACTAAAACATATTGTTCAGCGCTCTTTGCGCGCGAGATCACGGGCAAGATCTAACCTTACCTTCACAGTTCTTGTGCACTCATAAGAAAAGTGGCGTGTTAAAATAGCGACAGTTATTACGAGATCGAGTGATATAGTACTATTAAATTTGAAGTTTCAGTGCAGTGATTGGAATCATGGATGAAGAAAAAAAGCGATCTGTAAATCGAGAGCGGGTAAAAAGACACCGTGCTGTAAAAGCCGATGTCGAGGAAATACTGAGAAAACGATCTCGTTACCAACTTCGTCAAAGTAAGGGATTATTCCCCAACGAACACTTACGTGTAAAAAACTACGCCAAGTACAGGAGTGCTGTGAATTCCTCTAACAAAAAGTATTGAAATCATATT
>JAYRCB010000788.1:12857-23692 GCA_036026315.1 Trachelus stipa | reverse complement strand
ACATACTAACAATTTTAGGCAATCATAAGAAACCGAGTGTTCTAAATTAGATTTAAATCAAGCAGCACAGTCGGATGGTGCACCCGTGTTGTAGTAATATTATACGAGTGGCGTGCGGTAACAAGAAATAAGCAGTCAGAGACAGGGGCGACATAACGCGTGGACGTACCGTTTAATACCGGCAGATCTGACCAACGAACCATCCTAACTACCTTTCTGCGTCAACATTCACTGAATTTTCATAACTCTCAATCGTTCCTCTTTCAACGTAAAACATAACAATATTCCGCGTATTTCACGGAGTGATCGTAACAATATATACATATTTTTAAAGAAAATGTAATCTTGAATGCATATAAGCGTCATTAATTGTGTACAACTTGTTGAAGAAGTCGTGTGGTAAACGTAATAGAGGAGAGTGTTTTGGATTATTTACGTACTTTAGGCCGTGCGAACAATAGAGAGGATACTATTGTTTTAGTAGAACGCCAAAGCGTCGCTCGTTGCACACTTTTCTGGACATCTTGGACTTCCACGTCCAACACCTAGATACAGGAAATTATGGAGAGAAACACCCAGACACCCTGAACTTCCACGTCCCATACCTAAATACATGAAACTGTGGAGAGGAAGACCTGGACACCCTGGACTTCCACGCCTGACATTTAGATGTAAGAAACTACGGAGGGGAACACCCAGACACCCTAAACTTCCACTTCCCATACCTAGATACAAGAAATTATAGAGATGATCACTTGGACACCCTGGACTTCCACGCTCGACACCTACATACAAGAAACTACAGAGCGGAACACCTGGACACCCTGGACTTCCACGTCCCACACCTAGATACAAGAAACTACGGAGAGGAACACCTGGACATCCTATATCTCTAAAAACTGCCACCTAAAATACGTTGAACTATATCGAAGCACACACATACGTACACCCATACACGTGCACTCAACATGAATGCTATTAAAAACTTAATATTCTATACTGTTGTGAAAGCACCCTTATACTCCATCTGGAAATTCAGTGTGAACGGTAGCTTCACGTATAAAGCGTATTTGATTGTGTCTGTGAATTCGTAAATTACCAACACCATCCAGAGTATAAATAGGTAGAGAAGGCAAAGCAGGCAGCGCCATCTGTCGTGAAAAAAAGGAGATGGACGTGCGAAGACGACGACGACGATGACGATGGACCTGAAATAAAATTATCTCGCTCGCCATGTGAATACGTCCTGGTCCCATACACTAATCGTATTGAACTTGGTGGCAATCAATTCAGAACCCTTGATTCCTATAGTGAATGTATCAATAAATTTTTCTCACATACAGCCGTTCATAAAATATTTGAATTGGAACACAAGTACAAGAGATGCTTCGAGTAAACAGTCTCGGCGGGCCGTGCCCTGTACGGCGGATTGCCTGTACTTGGCGCGAGACTCGACCGAGTCTCTTGATTCAGGTTTTTTTGTGCGTTGCATATGTCTACTCAGTAACAGCAACACGGGCGTGCTCTGTACCGCAGGTAAGAAAATAACAATTTGTTCAAACGTCGTTCAAACGTGCATCATGAGGACGTTTTTAGCACGTCAAAAAACTTTATCCACCGATACTCTGTTAAAATATATGACACGAACGACAGAAGTAGGTTAAGGTTTTTTTAAATACAAGTACGGATGCCTTGAAATTAATCCTTTTACCAATCTATGTCGCATATTGCATTCGGAAAATAGTGCTTGATTCCATTTCTTTAGGCAAGCTGAAAGACGAGGTATTAAGATTCTTTTATCGTCAATCCGTAAAGCCAGATTTATATTAATACATTGTGTGAGACCAGCTTTGTACCTTATTTTCTGCTACACACTGCAGGAAATTGTTTCAACCCTTTAATTAATTAGGCTGGTCCAAGAGTTCTCTTACACATAAAGAATAATTATTTTTTTATTAAAAAATATAAAACAATATTTTATATTTTACAACATTTTTTTATTTCATTCATTTTGTAATCTTTAATCTAATATGTATATATTCACTATTAGAATTCTCAACACTCGTCAACGCTTAGGCAAAACATGGATGCCACGCTTTTAGAATTCGAGAGGTTTCTGATGAAAGAGATTCTGAATCTCATTTTTGAGATCATCTTCGTCCTTGAACATTTTGCACTCTAAGTGATGGGCCCACGACCGTAAAAAATACTAATCCGTATTATCTGTATAATATGATACGGACACTGTCGATCTGGAAATTGCTCAGCATACACCAAACGCGCTCTTGTGGAATTTTTTCTTGCTTCACCGTAACATAGTATCATGTCCACTTTTTCCGAGCTGAAATTAACTGGAAATGAGAGATATCGGAGATCGTAGTCATTGACAACACTTCGAATACCTTCTGTTTATTTACCAACGTTAATCTGTATCGTATCTCAACCGAGGTTGTCGTTCAGTTTGATTTCGTATTTGGATAACAGCTATTCATAATTTGAAAATGTACCAGCAATTCGAAAAAGTGGACATGATACTATGTTACGGTGAAGCAAGACAAAATTCCACAAGAGCACGATTGGTGTATGCTGAGCAATTTCAAGATCTACAGTGTCCAAGCCGGCGAACGTTTCACTTGGTAGTCATGTCATTTCGCGCTACGGGTAGTATTAATCTTGCTAAGAAAAACCGTTCTAAAACACCAACCACGGAAAATGCATAAACTGATATCTTGGGTGCCGTTGCTGTAAACCCTCATGTTAGTTGTAGGACTCTCTCAAAACAATATCCGAGTTCGACATCAAGTGCGTGGAGTCAGCCTGAATCGTCATCATTTCCATCCATGACGAATGTCGCTGCATCAGGTTCTCAAAGCAAATGATTTTCAAAATCGCATCAACTTCTGTCAGTGGGCACAGCAGCAATTGCGGATGGACGAACAATTCTTTAATGATGCATTATTTACTGACGAGTCAACTTTCACAAACCATGGACAAGTGAACACGCACAATATGCACTATTGGGAGGAGGAAAATCCTAGATGGCTACGACAAGTTGTCCATCAACGACCATGGAGTGTTAATGTGTGGTGCGGCATATGGAAAAATAGAATTATTTGTCCACACTTCATTGATGGTAATCAGAATGGAGTTAAGTACGCTGTTTTTCTGGAAGAAATATTACCTGTGCTGCTTGAAGATCTAACTTGTGAGATCGGCAGAAACTCTGGTATCAACATGATGGTTGTCCAGATCATTTTGCACGGACAGCTCGCAATGTTGTTGACCGAAAATTTGGTAATAAGCAGATTAGCCGAGAATCACGAACAGGCTGGCCTGCTCGATCACCGGACTTAACTCCACTCGATTTTTCTTTATAGGGGATATTGAAGGATAAAGTTTATCAAGATATGCCCACAACACCGGAGAACATGCGAGAACGCATCATCAATGCGTGTAACAGCATCACTCCAGGAAGCATTCTACGATCGAAACAGTGTCTGACAGTCCAACTGCAAAAATGTTTGGAGGCTGGTGGAGGTCATTTTGAACATCTGTTGAAATAAAATATAAATTTGAAAATACCAAATGTTTATAAGACTACCAAATATTTGGTGGTGATCTGAGATATTTAGATTTGTATCATAGATACTGACCTTGAATGACCTTAAACGACTATCACCCCCTAAACTTTTTTTTGCGGCTTGAGGTGCTCCACAAGGAGGTTGAAAAATAGCTACCATTCTATTTAAAAAAGTGAAAGTGACCTTCACTGTGCGTCAACGCCTTCACCGAAATAAAAAAATTGCTCGCATTTGATGGCCCCCTCCACACCGTACAACTTTTGTTTGGAACATTTTTTTGTGACGTCGATAATTACCGAGCTATTTCGGGTGGCAGAGATAAAAGAGACACCCTGTATATGAGAAAAAGTTATTGATATATTCACTATAGGAGTTGAGGGTTCTGAATTGATTACCACCAAGTTCAATACGATTAGTGTACGAGAACAGGGCGTATTGAGATGGCGAGCGAGATGATTTTATTTCAGTTCCGTCGTCGTCGTCATCGTCGTCGTTGTCTTTGCACGTCTTTGCCTTCTTTATCTATTTGTACTCTGGATGGTATGGTGATTTACGAATACACAACACAATCAAATACATTAAGTACGTGAAGCTACCGTTCACACCGAATTTCCAGTTAATATAAGGCTGCTTTCACAATAATATAACATTATTAAGGCTTTCATTGGGAACGCGTGTGTATATGGGTGTATGTATGCGTGTACTTCGACATAATTCCTCGTATTTTAGGTGACAGTTTTTAGTGATATAGGATATCCAGATGTTCCTCTCCATAGTTTCCTGTATCTAGGTGTCACACGTGGAAGTCCAGGGCGTCCAGGTGTTCCGCTCCGTAGTTTCCTGTATGTAGGTGTCGGGCGTGAATATCTAGGGTGTCCAGAAAAGTGTGCAGTAGACGAAAAAAAAAATAATATCCAGCAGTAATTATTCTTCCATTGATAATATATATAATAATTTGGTGTACAAAATTTCTAAGTCAATTTTCTTGAGAATTATTGAATATGGTATCGAATTTCTTTCGCAAACTGCTATTCGAGTTCTCAACTTCACGTAAAATAAGAGTATAAAAAAAATTACAAAAACTCGATTGTTGGAGACTCTTCTTGTGAGATAATAATCGAATAAATAAAATTAGGCATCTTTTGCTGCTTTATCGTTATTTTCTTTATCCCGTGACGTAAATACTTATTGGGGCCCAGCACGCTACATTACACTGCTCAACGCTACTGAGGACGACTACTCGATGACGTCATACTATAGCAACATGAACGACGACGGCGCATCCTGGCAACACCGTGCACCCGTCACGCTTATTTCCACAGTTGGCCGTCATACGGCAGCACCGTCAACTTAGAGTTCGTCGAGCTGTTCCATTCCCCCTTAATTATTTTTGTTGTGAGGTCCCAGGATTAGTTGGTAGGTTTTCGTATAGAGAAGAACCAGCGTTGAAGTTTCCAAAGAGTCGTTTTTACTTATGAGATGTGTTGCTCGTACAAAGTTTAGGTTATTTAATATTTATGCCAAGGGATGTCCGTTTTATGTATTTTACGAAAAGTTGGAAGGTAGGGGTTAAGGGAGCGGAAAATCTTAATTCTAGAGTAACAGGAGTTTGAAGTAGGATTGGAAAAGGTATGATTTTTGTTTGTTAGGGTTTTTTGGAAAATAGAAAGCATGAGGTTTTCCGGAAAATAATAACGGAATGTTTTAGTGGGAATTAACAGTAAAGGAGCAATATGTAAGGGATAATGATGGATGGATTAAGAAAAGCACGTGGAATATGATAGCTCACGGCCTGAGGTGCTTCAAATCATTCTGCCCACTCTTCTCTCTTACCTCTACTGCATAACGTCTGCAAGTTGGACACCATTTATAACGCTCATTTTACTTGTGTTTCGAATCAAAGAATGGAAAATATATTTATCGTGTCCTTCGATAAGCAGTATAAATCGAACGCATAAGTATCTTTTAGGTTTACAAATATTAAAAATAATGTTCAACACCCAATATGAATGAACTGAAAAAATTCTTTTATAACATTAGATCATCTATTAAAGCTATTTCCATGATGTTGAACATGTTTCGGCATTTGGGCTTGTGTGTGTGCTTAAACGTAGTTCCCCGTATTTTAGGTAAGGGGCTTAAGATCCAAAGTTTCCCGCCGTTTCTCTCCGTAGTTTCCTATAACTAGGGTGTAGTTTCTTGTACTTTATTTAGCGAGCCGGTGAATCGAGCACATCTGATACAAAAGTGGTGGAATATTGTGACGTGTGTGAAATTTTAAAAGATAATTCATAAAAAATCGACCGCTCGGTTTTTGGTGATATTATGCTGCTCAATAGTTTTTCGCCTAAACGAAAAGCATCGAAAATAACGCAAAACGTTCTTGAAACTTGAAATTTAAGCTCCGTTTGGCCTTAAAATTAAGTACATAAATGAGCTACGTTCTACTTGGCGAAGGAATTAGTAAGTGTATCCATTTGTGTTAAAATAAGTGACTATATATCAAAAAATTTCTTTTGCTCTATCTCGAATTGTAATGCGATTTTACCTGGTCTATTTCATCGTCACCTTCTAAAGTAGAACTTTTTCGGAATACAAAAATTATATATAATGTGTAACGTATTATTACATATCAATTCTCATTTTATTAGATAAACTAAACTAATGAAATAATCGAAGATAACATAATATACATAATTTGATGTCAAAAATATTGAGTATGATTTAATTTATAAGAGATCAGAGAAAGGTGTTTTCTTTCAATTATCAATTACATACTCCAATCTTAATATTAATACAAAATTTAGAAAACAAAATAGTTCACTCATATACCATTCGTACTCACGCATTATCCATTCTATTTCTTGATCGATGATTTTATTAGACGATCGATGTCGTGGTAATTTATCCTTTAATAGCCTCTTTGTTATTCAGCCAGTCCAGTATTTAAAATTTCTTTCATTCGTTTATCCACGTGGTTAGAGTTCCTTATTTTAATTTACTCTTAAGCAAAATTAGTAGTCAAAATAAATCCCTTCCGCCTGTATGAATAATAGTAATTCGAAACAAAGTAAGTATAATATTTAGATATTGATTTTCTATATAAAAAGACTTAGGTTACCTGTATGGTCTATTATGTCCGACGGTTCGCAAGCGTAAGGGACGATTCCCGTATCGCTTCTCGGAGGATAACAGTCAAAGATAATACCCAAGGTGGGCGATTGATATTAGTGGACTCTGATGACTAAACAAGGACTGACTAAAATTGTCGATCGATAATATAAATTCCTATTACAGTATCTTTCTTAACCCAACACCGATAGCGAAAAATCCGAGAACTAACTATCTTCTAGAACCAGCCTACGTTACCTTCGGTCGTCCACCTCTCGCTTATGCATCCGCACGCAAGGCGGGCGCCAGCCAATTCTTGTTTCACCGGAAACTCACGAGCCGCTATGAATTTGGAGTTGGGGTGGAACAGGGCCCAACTCCGCCAAAACGATAGCTCTGATGGAATCTATCAGAAAAGACGATAACTTAATGGATCCTGTCGAATATTGGGGACGCGTATAATCGAGAAACGCAACAGCAGGTGCTGGCTTTTGGGGTCGCGTAAAATCAGTAAACGCAACTGGATGCACGAACGGGAGCGGACAGTCATGGAAATGCATGGCCGCTCAGACTGCTAGATTGAGGTAGAGAGGGTCGAAGTAAAGTCAGGCAAATAGTGCGAGAGAAAGAGAGCAACAGATCGAGAACGTGACAAAACGAATTGGACGTATCAAATCGAAATCCCTTCAAGCATTAATAAATTGGAAGTCCTCACCGAAGCTGGTGCAACTAATTCGTGAAGGCGGAGAACCGTATCCAGAGGATACTCGGGTGGGCACTGCACTAAAGCACAGCAGTAAACCTCCGGAACACAGACATAAAAAATATCAACAGATAGCATGGGAGTGCAAGCCAGCTCGTGACACCTCGGTCGGTGCCCCGGAGTGCCTCGCGACAGACTGCTTTGATAATAACCGAATTCAGGAATTAATCATTCTGATTGGTCGAGATCCTTATAGCCGATAACTCTTCCTTTCCCTCGAGCCGTCCCTTTAAACCAATCGAGAGCGTTCCTTAGCGAATGGGTACTGCGACGTAATTTCGTTCGTCGTCAACGTCGTCAACGGGACTCTACCAAAACTGGAAATCGGGAACGTAAGTGGTCTCGGTATAAAGAACAGAAGAGGTTGGGCGCCAGGTATCCTCTAAGGAGTACCACGAGTCTAGGCTCGTTATCGATACCGCAAAATTCGAGAGAAGAAATAATCCGGGGTAACCGATTCCCCCAGGCAAACTAAACCTAAATGTGCCACCAGGCGAACTAACCTAAAGGGCACCACGGCCATTCAAAATACGATAAGGCACCACGGCCCCGCGAAATCCGATAGGGCACCACGGCCAAGAAAGAGAGTAGAAAACGTAACTAAACCTAAAGGTTACCCGGAACTCGAAAAATACGACAAAATTAGACCACCATACGTCCCACGGTAGGCCACTTCAGAGGCTAGCTCGTTGGAAGCGTCGCGGCGTTCAAGAGGTAAGGACGAGGAAAACCGTTTTGAAATAAAACAACAAAATAGCAGTAAACTAACGAAAATCGGAACGCAAGGAACGGCAGAGGAACGATTGCGCGGTTCCAATTCTCGCAAGTAGTATAGCTGGGCTGGTTCTGGACCAGGATTCCTGTGACCAACGTATACCGACACTCTAGAACCTTCGAAGGTGGGTGTCCGTGCTAAGTTGGCAACGCGTGCGCCCACAATTTCCGGAAGTGACGTCATCAGTACCCCTCGATTCCAAGAATTTTTACTCGATTCCGGGAATTTTGCGTCATATTTCAAGAATTTTGCGCTCTATTCTAGGAATTACACATGATCTAAAACCTTCTAGAACCTTCTAGAACATTCTAGAACCTTCTGGAAGCTTCGATGGTTCGTGTCCGTGCTAAGTCGGGAAGGATCGCTCCCAGAGCCGGTGGTCCTCTCGCGCGACGTTTTGAGCCAGCCCCTTGCCCTCCACTCCGGAAAGCCTTCCAGAAGATTCGACGGCCTCCGTGCATGTTCGTACAGGTTTCGGACGGCAGCCCTCAGCCTGCTTGACCTCGAACGTTATCTCGCGGAATTGCGCATCGCTGATGCACTCCTGCAGGAATTTTTTCTTTCCCTAACCTTGAACCTTAGTGCGTAGAATCGGTGAATCAAAGAGAGAGATAAATGATAAATGATAATGATAATGCAATTTATTCGATAACAGGCTATGAACCCTTTAACCGATGACAATATAGAGTAATCCTGATAACTTACAGCTAACTTAAACCTAATTGCTTAAGATAAACAAGAATAAAGAATAAAGCTAGGCCTTCGTAATCCGCAGGTTATAGCAACAGACAGAGACACACATGAAATCAAGTTGTATACAATGAAGTACCGATATAAGTCTATTTACAAGGCAATATGATAACGTAGCACAGATATATTGTGGTGTACTGGCAGGTGTAATGGCAACTTAAGATTACTGACTAACCTATTGACTTATATATCTATAGATTTAGGTAATAAGGAGGCTAGACATATAAATACCCGCTAATCCGAAGAGAGAGAAATAACCATAACACCGTTGACACACCTGATCACGCATGTTATTAGCTGCCTACAAGGTGTTGGTGTAATCTCAGCCGGAAAAATCGAGAGGAGCAAGATTCCCTGACACTGTCAGGCAGAGCGTTCCATAATATCACGCTCGTGATCGCGAAAGAGTGGCGATAGTATTCGGTGCGGTGTCGAGGCACCGTTAGTAAGTACTGATTTCTGCGCGCCATGAGACGCCCAGTACCCGAGGATGGTGAGAAGTCCCTCGCCAGGTATGTCGGTACTCCGGTGTTAAGGAGTTTAGCCAAAAGTGAGAGAATATGAAATTTCCTCCTCGGTCGAATTTTGAGCCACCCCAGATGTTGATACATCTCTGATATATGCTCATCGCGCCTAGCATTGAAAATAAACTCTTGCGTCATCTTGCACGCGACCCAAACTACTGACTAGATCATCAGGCCTACAGTGAAGGTATATTTGCAGGTCGTCCGCATATAGCATATAAGCACAGTTATGAATAACCTTGGTCATATCTTTTATGTATAGGGAGAATAGCACAGGCCCTAGTACAGATCCCTGTGGCACAACGGAGGAAGCAGTAATGAACGAGGAAGCAGAGCCATCAGAGTCTATAGTCGCGTGTGATCGGCCATTTAGGTATGACGCGAACCAACTAAGAGCATGAAACGAAAATCCTTGGGCCCAGAGGGTTTTAAGCAGCTTCGTATGGCAGACAGAATCAAGTGCTCTTCGTAGATCAAAAAGGACTAGGATGGTAACCACGCGTTCATCAATACCGAACCGAATGTCATCGATGACACGTGTGCGTGCGGATTGCGTACTGAACCCGGTGCGAAAGGCCGACTGATAAGGGTCAAGCCCCCCATGAGTTTGGAGAAATCCAGTAATTTGCTTAAAGAATAATTTTTCAAGGGGCTGCATAATAACGAAATAGGCCTGAAATCCGCGGGCAAGGATGGCCGCGAACCCTTCGTCTTAGGGATTGGCCGGATGAAAGATCGCTTCCATGCACTAGGGACCTCAGCATACATGAGTGATCTGTTGTATAGTTCCAGTAAGTACGGAAAGACTATTTCAATCCCGCGTAGTACATATGCTGAGGGGAGTTTATCCGGACCAGACGCAAGTGTGTGATCACCATTGAGTGCCGATACTAGATCTAAGGTATATATATATCTAAAGTGGAATCTAGCGTCATTGAAGCCTTCATCACGAACGAAATCAAGTGAGTAGGTGTCCTCGTTACTATGAGTGTGGTATGAAGCAGCAAAAAATTGGTTCAGATGATCTAGGGAGGCACTTGCAGGCACATATGCCGAAGGTGACGTAGCCATCCCAAGGCGCCTCAGTGTCGCCCAGGTTGAAGACAAGTCCGTCGCATTCGATAGCATAGCGCTGTTGTAATTCATCCTGGCCGATTTGATCATCACCGGAGTGCTATTCCTGCTGACGCGAAATCTATCGAAGTCTTCTCGAAGGCGTGTGCGAGCATAAATCCTATGTTGTCCGTTGTATATTATTGAGAGAGAGAGAGAGAGAGAGAGAGAGAGAGAGAGAGAGAGAGAGAGAGAGAGAGAGAGAGAGAGAGAGAGAG
>JAYRCB010000787.1:22788-37866 GCA_036026315.1 Trachelus stipa | reverse complement strand
GTCGAAACACAGGTACAAGAGATGCTTCGAGTAAAGAGTCTCGGCGGGCCGTGCCCTGTACGGCGGGTTGCCTGTACCTGGCGCAAGACTCGACCGAGTCTCTTGATATGTATAAAACTTGTAATTGACAGATTTCAGATTTACCTACTGCGAAAGATTTTTATAATTTCCTACATTATCATAGGATATTGCGGTTTTCAGTTAGTGCGTGACTCTTTTCAGCGAGTGACATCTAATAGGCATGTCTTCCATTGGTTTCAGTATGCCCATAGCCACCAAGAAACAAAAGCAAGGGAGAAAAACTCGGAGTTCGTAGGTGTTGACCGTTTCTGTTGGCGCCTCGCTCTGATTGGTCAACTTTGACTTGCTCTCATTTAAAAAATAAGAACTTCCAAATAAAAGGAAGATCATTTTCGTGATCTATGATGCCTCCCGAATACCCCCATACTCCGTAAATCAAATAATTTCGGAACACCCTGTATACATTTCGAAATTCGAAAAAGAAAATGAAACTGCTAAAAACAGGCACAACAAGTACATCTTTGGTACTCTCGGGATAAAGCACGGTGCGTTTATAAACATAACGGTTGGAAGGTATAGTAATACACTGATACATGTTATAAATATTTCAGTTTCTAATGCAATGTGCTTTGGATGCAGTTGCGTTTAATATTTAGTGATATAAATTGATAATGGCCCAAACAAATAAAGAGAGGACGGAAGTGAAAAGAAGAATTATAATTAACTTGTACAATCGGTGTCAATCTTTATCGGAAATATTCAAAATAGTTCAAAGACCGCGATCAATGGTGCAAACTATAATCAACAGAGTTTCCGAAAGCAAAACATATAAAGATAACCCTTGGAGCGGTCGTACAACGGTACTTAATGAATACCGATCGACGCTCTATAGTACGAAAAATAAGATAAAAATCCAGACTCAGTACACCAAAATTGTCAGCAGAGGTTGAACGTAAAATTGGCAAACATGTGTCAGCAAGTACAATTCGAAATGTTGTGAAAACAGCTGATTATCAGGGCAGAATTGTGCGTTGAAAATCAAGAGACTCGGTCGAGTCTTGCGTCAAGCATAGGCAACACGCCAGGGCACAGCCCGCTAAGACTCTTTACTCGAAGCATCTCTTGTACCTGCATTTCGGGCTCAAATATTGTATGAATGGCTATGTATGAGGAAAAGTTATTGATACATTCACTTTAGGAATCAAGGGTTCTGAATTGATTGCCACCAAGTTCAATACGATTAGTGTACGAGATTAGGGCATATTTTTAAGGTGAACAAAATGATTTTATTTCAGGTCGGTCGTCGTCGTCGTCGTCTTCGCACGTCCATCTACTTTTTTACACGACAGATGGCACTGACTGCTTTGCCTTCTTTACCTATGTGTACTCTGCATGGTGTTGGTAATTTACACTTTGTACGTGAAGCTACCGTTCACACCAAATTTTCAGTTAGTATAAGGCTGTTTTCACAATAACATAGAATTATTAAGTCTTTAATAGCATTCATGTGGAGCGCATGATACGTATAAAAAACTACGCCAAGTACAGGAGTGCTGTGAATTCCTCTAATAAAAAGTATTGAAATCATATTATTGAGGCCACGTACGTAAGTCACTACATCTTTGCCTACTATATGATCTAACACTGGCCATCATTTTAATTGTATTTTCAAAATTTTCTAGAATGTTTTTGCTACTTTTTTACATTACTACTGCTTCCCGTAGTTGACTATGATTTAATGGTCATTTAGCAATTAATAAAACTTGAGGCGATTCCTTATCGAGTACTACTTGGCGGGTCTGTGCCAGGAATTTCAAAGCACTTACTTTGAACGTACTAATAGTATTCTAATACTATACGTTTATTATTAAGCTTTTACCATGATTATTTTTGAGGAGTTATTGTTAATATGCTTTATATACTGTGACGTTAAAATACACGTCACAAAAGTCCCGAATGTAGAACTAGCGTGTTTCAATTACGGAACGCATTACCGTCCCTCGGGATAGTCTCGAAAAGTACCGGCCGAGAACTCCAGGGTCCAAGATTGTATTATGATAGCATAGCACTAATTATTTTTGTTCCGTACAACTATTTCATACGTTTCGTATCCGGCCACCACCATCACCATCACCGTTTCGCCGAGGGAGTAAAGAGCAGCCACGCCTAGACAGACCATTGGTCGCAGCCTCGCTTGAAGGAAGTCGTCGCCAGTCCTGCGAGGGAACGTGGAGACGTAAGACACTACCAAGCGCCTCTACCCCGTAGCTGACGGTTCCTGAACCAAGTAGGAAGCCGATTCAGCCTAAAACATCACACTAGATCTTCCCGATCTCGTAATACCGCCGGTACGGATGTCCCGCGAAGGGAGCGTCGTCAGTACCGAAGAGGAAGAACAGCTCTGGAAGCTGTCCAGGTGCGAGGGGTCGCTACCCTCCACCACCTATCTGTCTCGACAAGAGACCGGACGAGGATCAACTTCGGACGAAGTATCCGGACTACCCTAGCCACGGCAGCGAGTTGTGACATCTCGAAGAGTCCCGAGTCCCGCGAACAGGATCCGTCGCGAGGACTATTATTAAGAATTAATTAGCGGAACCGTCCTCCAGAACATAAAATTGTATCGTTTACCAAGAGACTCCGGTTATAAACTGTATATCGCTCCGCGTCCTTCTCGTAGGGTTGAGGTGATAGAATTATCGTTAAAAATATATAAAGAGACCTTTGAGTCCGGTGACACGTTTTAAAAATTAGCGCGAGGACCTATGATTGGCGATTACGTTCGACGTTGACGATTGGCCCAGGAGGGCCTGGCGGGGGATGACGGAGATAGCGCTGGCCCCGAGTCCCGAAGAACCTCCCTGGATCATCATTCTCTAGTAGTTTGCCGTCTTGGCCGGTGGTCTCGTAGAAATAAGTTGTATCGTAGAAGATTTCTTTGTATCGTTCACGGTAAGCGTCTCGTGGTCGAGAGGACGAAATCTTTTCCGTTGGTGCAATTATCGTTTAATTGCGGATTTTTATCTCGTTGTTACTTTCCTCCCGGTTTCGGCCTAGGATACGATCGCGTAACGTACAGAAGGAAAAGATTCCGTGCCTACCGCTTAAACTTAATATTAATCTTAATTTATTGTCTAGCGTAGAATTTTAATATTGTGCTACTCTCGGTGACCCTGGAGAAACCTAGAGAACTTACGAATCACGCTTTCCGTGATAGGGTCATTATATTATTGCCTTTTGGAAATTGTTGTTAAGGTTTGCTTTTGAGAGGCCATTTGTTCGTAGTATTTATCGGCCTAACGAATTTCTGTAATAGTGTTTGTTAAGTTAATAATTTCGTCAGTCCTCTGAGACCAAACATTTCTATCTTGTATAATTTATATGATACTATCCTATTAAGCACTAATTTCGTCCCGTGGAATGTTATAAGGGAATTTCGATCTTCGGAACCACCACTCGAACCGACTCGTCCTGTTACTCATCGGATTCGTGCGTTAGTGACGTCCTTGAAGGGTGTAAATATTCTCGACCTTAGTACGCGCGGAACAGTATCGTCGGCGAAGTAATCAGCGGGTGAAATCAAATTGTATCGAGTATCGTGCCATCACGCGCCCTACCGTAGACTCTGTATCGCGTGATTTCCATCTTAATATTCCCGAACTTGTTAAATTCCACTGTTAGTTGTTGCTATTTTATTTTGTTATCAGAAGTCCCAAATAAAGGGCCAATTGTTAATTTTGGATTACTGTTATAATCGAGGGTTCTCAATCTTTTACACCTTACCACCTGTGCGTTCCCTGCCCCTCTACCATCTCGTTACGATTTGGACTAGTCGGACAACTTCTTTACTTTCCTCGGGAATTTTCCTTACCTTCTCGTGGCAGAACGATGTGTCTGGCGCCCAGTCGGCTTTAGTATTAAAGAATTTGTTCTTTCCGGGTTTTCGGGGAAAAATAGAGAGTAACGAAGTTTGTGACATAATACTGTATCGCCACCGTTAGTCTGGGAGTTTTGCCTTGTGTAAAGGTATCGTCACAATACATAGAAAGTTGACACTGGGTTTGAGTTTGATGACTGGCATAATGAATGCAAATTTATATCAAGAAATGCACGGACCCGCCAAGCTGTACTCGATAAGGAATCACTTAAAGTTTTATTAATTATTAAATAACCATTAAATCATAATCAACTATGGGAAGCAGTAGTAATGTAAAAGAGTAGCGAAAACATTATAGGAAATTTTGAAAATACAATTAAAATGATGGGCCAGTGTTAGATCATATAGTAGGCAAATATGTAGTGACTTATGTACTTGGCCTCAATAATATGATTTCAATAATTTTTATTAGAAGAATTCACAGCACTCCTGTACTTGGCGTAGTTTTTTATATATAAGTGTTTTTTGGGGGATATTACGTTAGTGCAGCTAGTAGGAAAATAGACTGGGAATTTGCTAAAAATTATAATAATAAGACCATGAATTTCTGGAATCGCATGATATTTACAGACAAAAGTAAATTAAAATTTTTTGTGTCGGATGAAAGATGTAAAGTATGAAGAAAAAAGAATTCTGACATGAGGAAAGAAAATTTGTTTCCTACGTGAAGCGTGGGGGTGAATCCGTAGTAATATGGAGCTGTATGAGTGCAGCTGGTGTCAGGAAATTACATTTTAACGATGGTATCATAGATAACAAGGATTATATTAGCATATTAAAAGAACATCTTCTGATTAATGCAGAGAAAATGGGAATCAAAAATAATTTTTTTTTATGCAGAATAACGATCCCCAACATACTGCTCTCGAAACCAAACTGTGGATATATAACACACCAAAATATACGGTAACTCCTCCCAATCTCCTGATATCAGCCCCATTGAGTATCTGTGGGATATTCCCCTGTAAACACGTTATCGAACAGTAATGTAACCTGCAAGTTACATGTAATTGTAACAATTTAACGCTTTCGATATGTGGAGGATATGTATTGTAGGCGTAATATGCAATGTTTCAGTTGTTACACGCAGGTAATGTAACATATATTATATGTTGTTTTATTGTTACTACATGTAATAAAAATGTTCTATTGTTACGTAACATGTATTGTAACGTAATTCTTTTCCTTGACTTGACGCCGATAGCAAAACATCCGAGAGCTAACTATCTTCAAGAATCAACTTACGTTACCTTCGGCCGTCCACCCATCGTTAATGCATCCGCAAGCCATGCGGACGCCAGCCAATTCTTTTTTCACCGGGAATTGACGAGCCGGTATAAACTGGAAGTTGGGGTGCAACAGGCTCAAATCCACCAATACGAGAGCTCTGTCGGAACCTATCAGAAGAGACTTTAACTTAACGGATCCTGTCGATTTTTGGGGACGCGTAAAATCGAGAAACGCAACCGTAGGTGCTGATCTTTGGGGTCATGTAAAATCAGCAAACGCAACTGAATGGACGAACTGGAGCGGACGGTTACGGAAATGCACGGCCGCTCAGGCTACTAGGTTGAGGTAGAGAGGGTCGGAGTAAGAGGCACGCAAATAATGCGAGAGACAGAGAGCGACGAACCGAGAACGTACCAGAACGAATCTTAACTATTAATCGCGCGATCCCTTCACCAATTAATAAATTGGGAGTCTTCACCGAAGCTGGTACAGCTAATCCGTGGAGGTCGAGAACTGTATCCAAAGGACACCCTGTTGGGCACTGCCCTAAGGCACAGAACTACACCTCCGGAACACTCACAGGAATTCATAGAATTGCCTGAATATCACGAAAACATCGCGAGAACATAGCGAGAACTATCCGAATCGAGAACTTGCTATACGTAACGAAACACGGTAAGAAAAACTATCAACAGATAGCACGGAAGCGCGAGCCAGTTCGTGACACCTCGGTCGGTGCCCCGAGACAGACTGCTTTGACAATAGCCAAATCCGGGAACTAATCATTCTGATTGGTCGAGATCCTTATAACCTCTTCTATCTCCTTCGCGCCATCCCTTTAAACCAAATTGAGAGCGTTCCTTAACGAATCAGTACGTAACATGTGGAGATCCTCCACGGCCGCTTCCTCAGGGTATCGGGCGACAGCTGGACACCATATACTTAACTCGTGCAGGAGGTTCCCCTCCTGCCCTTAACCGTAATAAAACTATCTCCGCCCGCTCTTCAGCCCTTTGTCCATCTCCAGCAGGGCACCGGTATCTCACCCGGGCTCCTGCTGGTTCGTGGAGACGTCTCCGTCGGGTACTATCCTCTGCCGGGCAACTCGGTACGTTGAGACTATCTCCCCACGGCAGATTCGAGCACCTCGACCTCAACTAAACTATAATGACATCTTACGAGAGCATTGACATAACTATACGAATCAACCTGAGAGCGTAGCTTCTGAGCAGGACGGCGATCCGAAGGGAACCAGAAATCGAGAACATTATCTGTATCGGTAACCGGAGCCGCCTTGGGACTGTAATTCGAAAAATCACGTCACAGTATATAACAATACCACGCCCTCTAGATGGCCGACTCAAACGTTTATCGCAAGCGATTCGCGCCCCTGACGTGTAAAAGACAGCGCAACGATGCAGCTGCATCTACACACTGGAGGGATACTCTTAGGAGGTGTCAACCGATTGGCATAATTTGCAAATAGCTTGTTCTACTTTTAATAGTAATGGCGAATTTTTGTAACCCCCAGGGGTAGCGATTTAACAATCCTTTTGAAGTTCTTTTGTGGACTCACAGTCCACAAAAAAGAAGCCAACGTGTATTGTCAATATAACTAAACAGCAACGCTGTTGTGTAATTCATGTTACATAACACGGTAAAATTATTCAGTGGGAATTATACCTTACATGTAAATTACAGATAATGTTACTTGTTATATATCCGTTACATTACGCAATGTACGGGCAACATAACTGAATTGTATCGGTTATGTAGTGCATGTCATATAACATGGTAACATTGTTCAATGGGAAATAATAACTTATATGTAAGTTACAGCTGATGTTACTTGTTACATTGGGTTACATTGCTGTAACATTACCGTGTTTACTGGGACTTGATTTAAAAAATATGTACGGATAAAATTGAGAATAAAAATGATTTTAAAAGTCTCTTCAAGAAGAATGGTAAAATATTGCATCTTCCATTACTTCTAACCTTGTAAATTCAATTAGTAGGAGAATTACGGCTGTTACGTAGGCCGTGGAGGCTAGCGAGGCCTTTAAATTTGATAACAGAAATTTTAAAGTAACCAAAATAAAAGGAACGACCAGATGTAACGTGAATAATATTTGAGTGGATTCCGAGCGGTAAGAATACACTCAATGGCGGGTTCGCTGCTTGTTTAAGGTGTTGAAACACGCCTTGCTATTCCAGCGTGGAGAGATATTCCTTGAAATGTTATTGAATGGATGATAGATATTTAATACGCGAGTAAATGTGACTTTGTGATATATTGTTACAATAATTTAGTAAATTTCAACTGCTTGTTGTTGTGTACAGTGTTTTAGTTATGAGAAATACGGGGATAAAAACGTGAAATTGGACTATAAAACCTGAATGTATATGAGGTTAAGGCGAAAAGAAATTTGGTGAAACAGAAAGTTATCTAGTGCACGCGTTACTTAACTCGGGAAAGACTAGTCTTTGTAGCTCAGTTTTGCCCGGTAACCGATCCAGCTTGTTCCCTAGGGTATGTAATAACGACTCCGTACCTAGTCCGATCTTTCGCGCGTGAAGCTAAACGATTTTCTGAGCGTCGGTACCATAATTTAGGCTGCTTATACATATAGTCGTTTTTTGCTGATGCTCTTAGGTATGGTTAGAACCTTAGGAATGCACTCAACTAAGCAGCTAGGTAGGTGACATGGACAGTGCACTGGGTAACGTGCTGAGTCTGCAATTCTATTGACTGTTAGCTACGTTGATCTGTTTCGAAAATGATAACCGATACTATACGTAACACGGCCATTCGAAAAAGCAAAGGCTAACCCACTAACAAGGGAACCTTTGTAGGTGTCTGCTTCCGATTTTTTTCGTTTCCACATATGTTGTAGTACTCGAAAAACTAAGCGGCATGTGTTATATTATGATAAGCGGCATCTTATCGGCTCAAACTGAATTTTTGGGAGTGAAAACCGCCCCCAAAAATCGGAGTGCTAAACGCCCATTTAATTATTCCACATATAAAAGCGGTATCATTCACAATGAAACCAATTAGAAAAATTTTCTCACAATGAGAGATGAAAAATGTGATTTTTTTTCAAATTTGTGGAATTATTTTTAGGGGCTTAATCATCCCAAAATTATTTTTCATTATACAAAAAGTTGTCAAATAGGAGTAAATTCGAGCTAAACAAAGTGAAAAAATATATGTTGTTCGTGATAATTAAATAAAGTTTACGTTTTTGCATTTTTGTGAAAAATTAGTTTATAGGGGGTAACCACCTGTAAGTACATTTTATTATGTAACTCTTAAATAACGTAGTTTTTGCGAACGAAACCAACTGGAAAAATTTCTTCACAATGAGAGATCAAGAATATGATTTTCTCAAATTTGTCGAATAATTTTTATGGGGGTAAACCACCCCAAAATTATTTTTCATTATACAAAGCCATCATAATTGCAGTTTACTGTTGGTATGTTTCCGTAGAATAAATTAACTTATATTACATAAGTTAACACTTTTAGAAGACGCTTTACGTTGGGAAGCATTTATTTCAAATGTAATTTGTGTGCCTATAGACACTGAGCTGACAAAGCGTCGACTTACTTTCGTTAAAGGTGCATATTTAGGAGTATAACTCTTAAACATGTTGTCCACGAAACAAAAATTTGATCTTAAAAATTCAAATCTTTCCACTAATTGGAATCTTTACACTAATTGGAATCTTATTATTTTTATATGTTGTAACGCACATATTCCTATCACGGTAAGGTAAGTCGATAAGGTAGTAGGAACTCTCGTCACAAGTACACAAGTACATGTTCGCGAGAGCAACGATCGGGACTATAGCCGGCAAAAGACCTGCGCACCAGGTATCCTCTGGGAATACCGATTTCGCGACAATCAAGAGACTCCGTCGAGTCTCGCGCCAAGTACAGGCAACCCGCCGTACAGGGCACGGCCCACCGAGACTCTTTACTCGAAGCATCTCTTGTACTTGTGTACCGACTCAAATATTTTATGAACGGCTGTATGTGAGAAAAATTTATTGATACATTTCACTATAGGAATCAAGGGTTCTGAATTGATCGCCACCAAGTTCAATACGATTAGTGCATGGGATCAGGACGTATTTACATGGCGAGGGAGGTGGTTTTATTTCAGGGCCGTCGCCGGCGCCGTAGCAGGTGGTTGAACCAAATTTCAACCAAGTATAACAAAGCCCTTTTTACTAAATCTATAAAATCTGATGATCTTTGATGAAAATGATCTGCTACGGGAACTTAGCAGATCATTTTTTCAATCATGGTTTTTTGGGTAAAATCGCTAGAACTATTACTAAAATTTATTAGGAACTATAGAACTCAGTTGCATGCGAAGATAACTCCCATTTATTTGTGATCTGCTGGAAGTTGATCTGCTAACTTCACACGCATTAGCTAATAACGCATCCTTTACGGAACGATAGCCCTGACGTTGGAAACTGTACGATAGCACTAATACTAGAGAACGCTAGGCAAGGGCATATCACAATACCTCAGAATTAGAAAATAATAAAGCACAGAAATAACAGAAATAAGACAAAGGTGAATAGATCTAATATTCGCGAGAATGAGATAAATGAGTAACCGGTAAATTTAAAAATTCGTGAGTTCATCAAATAATCAAAGAAAAGTAAGACAATAGCAAATATATAATAAGGTACGTCTCGATATCGAGAAGCGACAGCGACACGTAGGCTCCGTGGCCACACTTCAGGATCCAGAAAAATCACTCTTAATTAGAACGTACTAATACTAATCTAAGTTATACAATTCTTAGTTACAACAGTAAGAGATACGATATCCATGGAATTTTCCCGAGTACGAACTTAGCCTCGAATCAGAAGAATTCGAGAACGATAACAGGCGACAATACTGCCAGGAACATTCCACGTTAATCGAACCGCAGAACTCATCGGTATTAAGCGAATTTTTGGAGACGTCTAGTCACTACCACGGACAACCAGCAAGAGAGCGATCTATCGGCTCGCGTTCGGTCGGCGGTGAAATCCCCCCCCCCCCTTACTCTAACGCGTTGCGCCCGCTGCCAAACTTATTCTCGCGCGCCATAATTTAAACAAAGTTATGAGTCCCTTTACATTAAGATAGGATGATACTCAATTTATCACGTTAGCAGATAATTAATATTACGTTATCGATACTTAGACGATAATTAGACGAGAGCGATTATCCCCAACGAAGTTCCTTGGCTCTGCCTCAGGATGCGGATGCTGTTACGCCATCGAGGTGTACTTTTCCCCATCTACGGGGTCGCATTTCGACGGTAACTAGTTCTTCCCCGGATCAGAGTATAAGGGCAGCCTCCTGGCTAACCCTTCGTAGGGTCCACGGGATCATCCTCCTCGTCGCCTTAGCCATAGGGGTGCGGCTGCGCAAGGCACGGCTAGGCATGCTCCTCTCGGGCCTCGTTTGCTGCCAATCGGCATGCGATACGGCAACGGGTCCTTCAACTCCTTTGGAGTGGACGTCACTATGTGATGGCGGCGATCGTCCACGTTCCCATATGGCGTCTGCTTGGCGGTGCCTTCTGATTACTGGGTGTTCGTTGCGTGCTCTCCGCTCCGTCCGTAATGTCGTGTTATAAGAGACGTTAAGATACAAAAAGAGAGTCAATTTATGCGAAACACAAGAAATTTTAGTAGGACCCATGGAATGTTTTTCTGTGATGGTGTTTAGAGTACCTGGCGGTAATGCGTTACACCTGAAAAAGCGAGAGCTTACCCTTGATATCGTGACGGAAATTTTGCAACGTTACAATGTATAAAATTAGACGTTGCTGCGGAGTGATTTTGTCGACCCATGCTTCTTTATCATAGGAAGAAAATTGACTGATTGTGAAAAATCGGTCACTGTTGTTTTAAACGTGGTTGAGTGAGAACGTTCAATTTCATCAGTTTCATCTTTTCTACAGTGAAACATAAACAATTATGTAGTTTTAAACGTGGCAATAAATCCGTGGTGCAAAAATCCTTGTGTTTTAAGCATTTCTTCAAAGAGAATTATTACTGTACGACATATAATGAATAATAGAGTCTGATAATGCTTGCTGGTCTTATAAATCTATTTGTTATAATAATTGGTTGGTAACGCACATTTTCCTAATGTAACGCGTACTTCTGATAATGTAAATTTATGTAATACAGGTTCCTTTATTTTAAGAAAACTTACCAACAGTAAATTGCACTTTTGACGATTTTGTATAATGAAAAATAATTTTCGGGTATTTCACCCCCCTACAAATTATTCGACAAATTTGAGAAAATCACATTTTTGATTTCTCATTGTAAGAATATTTTTCCAATTGGTTTCATTGTAAAAAATATCGCTTTTATATGTGAAATAATTAAGTGGGTGTTTAGTATCCAAATTTCCGGGAGCGATTTTCACCCCCAAAATTCAATTAGGGCCGATCAGAAAAAATACGTGTCGCTTAATTTTTCGAGTACTACAAAATATGTGAAAAAGAAAAAAATCGGAGGCGAACACTTACCAAAGTTTCCTTGTAAGTATTAATTTATTTCGTATTTATTTTTTCCGGGGACATCAAAGCTGTACGAATACTTGTTGTGTCTGTTTTTAGTAGGTCTATTTTCTTTTTCATATTTCCGTTAAGCTAACAAAATTTTTTTCATAAATATTAATAAATACATCCCTAAAGAATACTACGTTATTGCTTATTTCTTGCCAGACCTATCATTCCAGTTTAAAAACATATACTTCCTTGGAAATCGCAAGGCGTACGAATACTTCTTGCACTCACTGTATATAAGTTATACGTAAATTTCTCCACGCATTTTCCTGTTTCTTTTCCTGTGCTTTTGTCTAGCTTTTTTCTCGTACTTATTTTCATAACATATTCTCGATGCTGCACGAGCTTTACGTCGGGGTCTTCGGAATCCTGGTATTCGTTGCTAAAGTAGACCTCAGAATTTAGAAATTTGAACTTCAAAATCTATGACGAGGTATACGTACTTCTCCAAAAGTTACAATCAGAAACACATAGACTCTAAAATTTACGGCGAGGAACACGTAGACTCCAAACGCAAGGAACATGAATATGTACATTTCCAACTTATAATAAAAATAACATCGCAATATGTTTTAGGCACCGGGTATGTCTGACTGAACAGGTACCTCAAAACAATTTCGAATTGTACGTTCCGTGCGAAGCTTCTGCACGAAGCTATCGGAAAACTGTAAAATAATGTCCAAATTTTAAACGTAAATATCTCCCTTAATATGAACATTAACCCCAAATTTTTTTTATTTCTATTAATTTTTCTTGGTCCACCACATTTGAATTTAATTTTCCTTTATATCGTTTGAAGGGACAAAAGTAATTTTTTTGTGAACGGAATTTAAAATAAAAATAATAATATGCCCATTCAATGCACGATAAAAAATTATTAAATGGTTGTGACGTCAAATTTCGAAATCGTACATCGTTTTGCCGCAAACCGCAAATCTGCATCTTAGATGATGTGTCTATATCTAGCGTTAATTTAAAAACGTCAAGTAGCGCAGAAATGCAATTTTTCATTAATCAAAATTGCAATCTGATATCATGATTTGATTATAGGATGTATAGTGGATATTGCAAAGGAATGGCGAGAAATCAAACTGTGCGCTAGGACATTTGATTACAGATACAAGTCTAATGCAGAAGGCCAGACAGAAGGTGAGTGGGGCTCCTTCCGTCTACAGAGTAGTTGGTTGAAAGACGATGTAAAGGGCTGCATATTTGAATTGAGCCCGTACGCGTAGAAACAGACAGTGAAGGCATTCATATGGTGCTCGGGACTTGTAACGGGTCAAGGCGTTATCTCTGCGGTCAGCGGTCTCCGACGATGATCAGACGCACACGAGAAGATCAATATATACATATAAATACACACACGTATGAATAAGTCCGTCCATCTAGCATTTCATCCACTTCACCTATGCATAGACTAATCACAAGTAAAATGGTGTAGTTTTCGGGGCTTCTTTACTCAACTCGTACGAAAATGATATCTCCAAAATATATTATACACATGTACCGACTAGGTACACTTAGAGAATTGTTTTCGTCTCTATTGTAAGGGTAATGTTATTTACGTATTATTTGACTCTAATGTGTCAAATAGTTTGTTAAAATTAGGTTGTATCTCCAGTTAATCTAGAAAATAAAATTTTCTATGGAAAATCTTATAGATAATTTATCATTTGTTTGAGTGAATAATACTAATGAATGAAACATTTATAAATATTATTATGTTTCTTAGATTTATAAGATCTTCATAAAACTGATTTTCATTAATGAGCAATGAGTATTTCATTCAAATATCTCGATAGAATCAATATCAAACGTTCATATACAAATGATATTCCCGATATAAAATCGCTTCTTGTACAAAAAATTATCAAATTGTATATTTATTATTAATTATATAATTATTTGTAGAAATTTTATAACATTTTTCAAAAACATTGCCATTTTATACAAACAAACTTTCAAGATTTGATTTTACCGGCGATAAATAATTTCATCTGGCAAATAGGCCAATTAAAGGAAGATTTTACTTATTGTTAGTAGACCTATCCAGTAAAATCAGAGTGATAACAGCAGAGCTTACTACTTGAAAATAGAGATTTAATGTAATATAGTAAACAGTCTATTTTGAAAAATCCTAAAACTGTTGCTAAAGAAACGTCTCCCAGTGAACCACAATGGAGCCTCACAGTTCCGACAGATTATATTAATTGTTAAGTACACAGGTTCGAATTTAGGAACATACTTTACACGGTGAGGTCTGTCAGAACTTAATCTGTATAATTCGACTGTATGGCCATTACAACGAATAAAATAGTTCAAAAGTAAAGAGAGTATTACATTGCTTTTCTCTTATTAGGTATTAAATAATAAGTTTGTAATAGGTTTTTAAGTTTATCAAAAATTTCCGTAGAAATCAATTCGATAGGAGGGTTAAAAGTAAAATTAGTGAGGTATGTGTAGTTAAGGGTCAAAAAGATATAATTTGTGGTATATATTATTTCTTCATTAAATGCTATGTAAAGGGGAAAAAGGTACGCAAATACAAAAGCAATGCTTGGAAAACTGTATGAAAACTAATTAAGTATGGTAAATATGAGTATTTATATTTACATTTGTACCATTTACTACATATATTCCATAGTTTTAAACTTAGTAAAAAAAACAATAACTAAAACTTATTTATAAGTATGTTAACTTCTAAGTCATCTTGTATCTTTAAACATGCTGCATTCTTTCGAATAAAAATAGACAGTGTAAAACTTAATTAGTTCCGATTTATTTGAATCTGTAATTTTGCAATTGAATATCTATTTTGTACTGAATATTTCTACACACGATTTTAGTAATTTTATCTTTTTCGTAGTAAGTGTTCTCATATATATAATGCAATATAACGAAGTCGAAGAATGCGAGGCTAATGGTTACTTGAATGAGAAGACTATTTATATAGAATATTAATCTTGTGATCTCTCAAATTGATTTCTGTTATTATAATCTTTAAAATAACCATGAGGAAATAAAAATATACTATTTAATGTTTCGAAATCTATTGAACCCACAGTTCATAACAATTTATCTGTATAAATTAGTATTAGGAATATTTAATAATTTCATAATAAAACAGACAAAGGCTTTGAAGTTATACATTTTATACAGGGTGTTCCAGAATTGCTTTTGGACCGGAAAGTGGGCGATGCCTGGAGGTGCTCTGAGTACCCTCCCGCAAACCGTTTGCCAAAATTCGCGATAGTTTTTAAATGAGAAGCATTTAAGTGCGACCAATCA
>JAYRCB010000787.1:7979-22688 GCA_036026315.1 Trachelus stipa | reverse complement strand
GAGAGCGAGAGCGAGAGCGAGAGCGAGAGCGAGAGCGAGAGCGAGAGCGAGAGCGAGAGCGAGAGCGAGAGCGAGAGGGAGAGGGAGAGGGAGAGGGAGAGGGAGAGCGAGAGGGAGAGCGAGAGGGAGAGCGAGAGCGAGAGCGAGAGCGAGAGCGAGAGGGAGAGGGAGAGCGAGAGCGAGAGCGAGAGCGAGAGGGAGAGGGAGAGGGAGAGGGAGAGCGAGAGAGAGAGAATCAAGCGGTCGACGAAATCTCCAAAAATGTACCCGGTTCTGAGGCTAGCTCACCTGGGAGAGCGTCGTGATATTCAAGAGGTGTGTCAGGAGCTAAAGAGAATAGGTTAAAGCAGAATAGTCGAAACAAATATATAGGTTTAACGCACCGAAGCTATATTAAATAAAGTCAAAAAAAGCGGCATGCAAGCCATACAGCAAAATACGGAGCAAACAAAGCAGAAAAGCGAAAATACGTTTTAAAGTAATACGGAAAAGAAATTAATAGAAACTCTAGCAAGGAAAGCGAGAGATACTAAGGTGCCAAGCGAAACAATATAGCCAAACATCCTTAAACTAATTTAACAAAGCAGTAGGCTCTTGATGGATTCTATATAAACTAAAACTCTTAAAACTAATCGCGTAACTAGCGAGGGACCACGGCCCTATTTGCGATACGTTCGGCGACTGGGCGGCACGATAGAGGATCATCCTTTCCTACTATCGGCGGCACCAGTGGCGAAGGCCCTTCTTTGGCGGCCCATATGGACGGCTGGCAGAAGTTGTGGAGGGATCCCATTCCGGGTCTCCTTTGCTCCACGGAAGTCCTCCGAAACGGGCGGCAGTTTGGTCCAGCCTTCTGTCGATCCCTCGTTCGGTAGCTCTGAAACCCTTGTTGGCGGTCTGCGTCGTTCTCATGGTGTTGACGTAGATTTGCCCAGGACGGTAAAGGACGGTAAAGAATGCAGGCGAGTGCGAATAGGAAAGCTCATAAAATAAAAATAAAAAACGAAAAAGCAGAAAGGCATAACAGAAATAAGCATAAAGGACGGTAGGCGGAAACAGCGTGCAGGAACGATATGCAAGACAAGCAAAGCCGTCTTTGGAATGTCGGGTGGCTGATGTTTGGAGAGGCGCAGCAGGTGGATTTGATCTTTTCCCAACTCCTAGCTAGTTTTGGGACTGAATTCCCGAAATTTACGTCACATTATATAATACGCTTCAAATCAAATTCAACATTCTACCAGTACATCGAACGTGAATAACATTACAGTAAACGTAACTTAAATCCGAAAGAATAACGCACAGTAAAATCGTAATTAAGTGCTTGAGCTCGACTTATGCACTCTGGAATAGAGCAACACTGCGATCTACCTCAGTAACTTCAGTTGACGCCATATTGATTTCGATCTAGTATCCTCGTCATGATTAGTCAATTAGCAAAAAGTGCCATAGCCAATAGAGAGGCAATATGAATAAAAAGAATGCAGGTCCTTAATATTATGTACAGTAGCGGACATTAATGCCTCCTCAAGCTTAAAGCAAGAGCTATCACTTTTGAAGTTAGTATTCCACTATCATCGAACGCTGTACCTATTCTCCTAGAGTGGACTCTCAGGCACTGTTATGGTGCCACTCTCAGGCATTGTGAGTATGCTAGGGCCGTAATATACAAGTTACGCCAGGCAGAGGTGTACTCGGAACCACCGCTTCTTTGAAACTACTATGTACTATGTATACCGCAACTTTGTGGAGTACATACTAACTGAGTGTGACTTGTATCGCAAGCGGACGTATATTCAGAACTTTGTATGATGAAATTTCTGAAAGAAAGTGAACGCGAGGAAATCATTCGCCGATTGAGTTCTCAAGAAACCAGAGCCTCACTTTCGAGGGAATTCAGAGTTCCGGAGCGAAATGTCAGTCGGATTTGTTTACATCATATATAATATAGCATCAAATGAAAAGTTTAAATAAAGTTTAGGTCAAAGATAAAATCTCCGTTCATTCATCATAAAGTTAAAATAATCGGATTACCCATATTAGATAGCAATGATAAAAATAAAATTTTATTTAAAAAGTCATGAGTGCAGTTTACACGCGGTAGAAGTGAAACCTTCGGAAAACTAAACAGGGAGAGAATGAGACGAATGTAGTATCATGAGTGAGATAATTATAGGGTTTATTTATTACAATATTGATACCAAGTTTGAAAGTTATTTTACATTTTATTATTTAGACTCCATGTTTTCAATTTCAACAAATGACACGAATGGCTTATTTATTTTCGTTTCTTTCTGCCAATACTCAGGACACTCTTCGGCATTAGTTTTTGGCATAATTGGAAAATGTTTTATTAAAATGATAAAAATATTCACAAAAGCGGTAAACGTGAACAATACACCACGCTGGCTATGACGCTTTTTCCCAAGGCTTCGGAATACGCACGCGCACACACACGTACTATCACACGTACAAACATACGCACGTAGAACGCTTGGACCAAAGAAAGTATTAGGCAGAAAATATAGATACTATAATCACTATACGACTCCTTTTCTCTCGGTTTCGCTCGGCAATACGCAGACGCACAGAAGAACATATATGCACAACGCTTGGTAGGCAAGAGTAGGGAGGCTACCAACTAGCGCACAAAGAGGAGACGAAGATAATAGGAAACACTGTATATTTGTATTCTATCTCATTCTCTCGCAGGCTAAATCTTATAGATGTATATGTTTACCTCCTTTTAGTGTCACTTTTTCGTTTCATTGAGATTGAAATCACAACGGTACTAAAGACGTTTTCACTTCAAAAATTTTATGTAAATTTCCTGCTTTCGATCACTTGCCATTCTTTCGATTTACTCTGAGTGGTACCCAGTTGGCGGTACCGACGCTTGACTGTACTTTGTTTTTCACGAGTCTCGCAAATTTTCGATGCTTGTCAAGGACAACCATAATATTACGATATCCATTGTGACGTGATTCCCCAGAATCGTCCCAAAGTTAAAATATAAGTTCTCTCTACCTAAGATCCGCACGAAAATCCACCAGCGATTCCGCCTAAATGACTAGTTTTAAGGTTTCCGTTTGTGAGCGTCTATTATCGTCCTTTATGATTTCTAATTTTCCGTTTATGCTGCCTTATTTTCTGCTTTTTTTTTGTTGAAGATTATAGATAAGTGCACGGCTAAACCGTCTGTTTAGCCGGTGACGAATATTCCTTACTGTCATCGGGCGAATGTCTTTCCGCCTGCTATAAAATAAAGGACGATAGTGCCGTTATAATTTTGTATCTTTGAGTTTCCGATTTTGCGCTTTTTACTAAATGATGTATGATTTCTATCTTTTCTGTAATTAACGAATTTTCTGGAATCTTCGCCGAAGGGAAACGTGGGAATCTGTCTGCCCGAACGTTTGACCCCGGGTTGACCGGCTTGGTTGTTCTACAGCCAGATCCTCTCGCTACCAAATTATAATATTGTGCCGATTATTATGGGCTATCGTTTACCGTAAATTATTATTCGTTTGACTGTGTCTAATTACTTTGGGATTTTCGAATCATACGTTTTGTTCAAATCAGCGGCGAGCCCACGCCGTATTAATCCTGATTACTTCTATTCATACTGTTCCTGTAATTTTCCTTTTCCAAATTGGGCTAAAATAACTGAAGTCTTTGCTTTTTTTTAACTTTTTGATTTGTTGAAGTGTGTTTCTGATTTGCATATGCCTATTTTGTATGCGATATCTTCCGTTTCTCTCTCTGTAAATTATTGCTGGTGTTTCGTATCTAATTATCGTTGCCGAACCTTAGTGTAAATTCGCTTTCATATCGCTGTAGAACATTTTGTGAATTTTACATGTCGCGAACGTCCCTCTGACGTCGCGCGCCAGACGCCCTTCGAGGCGACCTTTTTGTTTACGTTCCTCGACGCCGAGCCTTCTGCCGGTTTCGAAATTGTACTACCCGTTCCGAGAACGTTTGACTGTAGCAACGATAATTAAATATTACTTATAATATTTTATATTTTTCTGACTGTGATATTTTCATGTGACATTTCTTACACTAATTAATTGTGAGCTTTTCTATTTTATGGTAACGATTTTTCTGTGTTCGTGATTTTAAGCTTGTGTTATCGAACCCGCGCGTATTATCATTTTTCGGGTTCATACGGATTTATAATTTCTTTTGCGTGACTCTTTCGTATTACTATTGCCGATCGCGGTTATTATTTCGCGCGTGCGAGAATTGGAACCGGGCAATCGTTCCGCTGCCGTTCCTCTGCGGTTCCTTGCGTTCCGATTTTCGTTAGGTTACTGCTATTTTGTTGTTTTATTTCAAAACGAATTTGTTAGTTATTCCGCGTAATTATGTTATTCCGACCGTATTAATTTTCCGTAAATAGTGTTTCAAGAACTATCGAGCCCGCGTCATACTTATGTGCGCGCTCCTGCATAGCGCCTGTGCGGCCGTGATTTTCCGATAAATCGGATACACCTACGCTTTTCTTAATTATCTTTAGTTATCTTTAGTTCTTTTGCATTGTGTAGCTTCCGATTTTGGGTACCGATTATTGTGACTTAAATTTCACACCGTTATCAACTATGCTTGGCTTACGCTCGCACCTTCGTTGCCTGATTTAATGCTTTTGTAATTCTGTTGATGATTTTCTGAACTATTTGCCTTTGGTTTCGCTTAATATAGCTCCGGTGCGTTAACTCATTACCTTGAATTATTTTATTTTATAATTTCTTATCGCCTTCCAAAAATTCCTTGGCTAGTTTTCCTCGTCCCTACCTCTTGAACGCCGCGACGCTTCCGACGAGCTAGCCTCCGAAGCGGCCTACTGTGGGATGTATAGTGATCTGATCTAGTCGTTTTTGCTTTTGAGTTCCGGATAACCTTTAGATTTAGTTACGTTTTCTCTTCTCTTTCGTGGCCGTGGTGCCTTACCGTATTTTGAGTGGCCGTAGTGCCTTACCGCATCTTGAGTGGCCGTGGTGCCCTATCGCATTGTGAGTGGCCGTGGTGCCCTTTAGGTTTAATTCGCCTGGTGGCAATGTTAGGTTAATTCGCCTGGTGGCACTCTTAGGTTTAGTTCGCCTGGTGGCAATCTTAGTTTTAGTTCGCCTGATGGCACATTTAGGTTTAGTTTGCCTGGTGGCAATCGGTTACCCCGGATTATTTCTTCTCTCGACTTACGCGGTATCGATAACGAGCCTAGGCTCGTGGTACTCCTTCGAGGATACCTGGCGCCCAACCGACTTTTTCGATTTTGCCGAGACCACTGATGTTCCCGATTTCCGGATTTTGTAGCGTTTCGTTTTGCCGACGAGAAATATCGTCGCACCATATATTAATATAAGTTGTAACAAAAATGTTACTACAGACACCTCCGCGCCTAATGGCCACTCGCCTCAAGCATTGTGTATTGCGTATCTTTAGTGTTTCAGGATGATTGTATCAAGAGACTCGGTCGAGTCTCACGCCAAGTACAGGAAACCCGCTGTACAGGGCACAGAGACTCTTTACCCGAATCAACTCCTTATACCTGTGTTTGGAACGAAATATCTTATGAACCGCTATATATAAGAAAAAGTTATTCATACATTCACCATAGAAATTAAGGGTTCTAAATTAATTGCCACCAAGTTCAATATGATTAGTGTACGAGAACAGGACGTATTGAGATGGCGAGCGAGATGATTTTATTACAGTTTCGTCGTCGTCGTCGTCTTCTTCTGCTTTGCCTTCTTTAACTATTTGTACTCTGGATAATTTTGGTAATTTACAAAAACACAACACAGTCAAATACATTAAGTACGTGAAGTTACCGTTGATACCGAATTTCCAGTTAGTATAAGGCTGCTTTCACAATAGTATAGAATTATTAAGCCTTTAATAGCATTCATGTGGAGCGCGTGTGTAAGGGTATACGTATGTGTGTGCTTCGACATAGTTCCTCGTATTTGAGATGACAGTTTTTAAAAATATAGGATGTCCAGGTGGTCCGCTCCGTAGTTTCTTGTATGTAGGTGTAGGACGCGGAAGTTCAGGGTGTCCAGAAAAGTGTGCAACGAGTGAAGCTTAGGCGTTTCGCTCAAACTACAGTATCCTGTCTGTTGTTGATACGATCTAAAGTATGTAAATAATTCAGCACAACCACATACATCCATCCCCCAGTTCAGTCCCGTCACACGGGAAGTCACGAGGTCCGTGTGACAGCAGTGGAGCCCCCTCCCTCCAACTCTGCGGACATGCCCGGGTGGAGATTTTGACAGGCCATGGAAGCGGCCATGTTGCCCGGCACGCAGACAATCGCACGCGCCGGCAAAGATCGTAACACCCAACAACGAGGCCCTAAGAGACCCGCAAGCGCTGTAGCATGGAAAGGCGCCAGAGCCCTGCCATGCCCGAACTACGGACCAATACCGAAGCGCGTAGCCCTCTCAGCCCAGCGGTCCAGGCAATCCCCGCGGCCCTGGAGGCCCACCGACGGAAACAGGGAGAATCGGAAATCCTGAAGAATTCTTCACTTCGAGCCAGCCATTGTGCGAACAGAGTGTGTTGCGAACGAGTGAGGATGAAAGTGCATATTTATGTTATATCGAGCAAGCGGAATTTTCGAGTGAATACTCATAAGCATTTGATTGCGTTCCTTTTGTCCTTTTCCTCATAACCCTTTTCTTGTGCGCCTTTATATTTTTATAATCTCTTCTGGATACTTGCGAGCCATCCCCACGTAGATCGGCATTTTCAATTAGAGACTATTCAAATTCCAAACCGGCCTTTTCCCGAAACAGTGAGGCTGAATGGTATATTACATGCGTGTAGTGTTTAGTATTTTGCGCCCTTTTTCAGCTATCCTCCGTATCCTTCAATCCTCCCCCATTCGCCTTTTTCATTATTGTAAAATCCGAGGTAATCATTAAGTAGCCATTGTGTTCGAAAACTTGTCTCTCTGACATACCCTCCTCCTCTCCCCTGTGCTAACCGCGCCATCGTGTCCAGTGAAGCAAATATTCAAGGACCTTCTGAGGTCACCCGACGGTGCTACACCGATACAGTAGCTGGCACCCAAGTATTGTTTTCGAGAATTATTTCGTACCGGTAAGCTCTCCTGCCCCTCCTGTCCTCTCGCCCTCTAGCGTATTCTTTCTTCTCCTACCTCTCCCCCCCCCCCCCTTCCCACCAAACCAGTTAAAGCCCCGTTGCGACCCTGCGTGAGCCTCGTGATATTATTGTTTTAAGCCTGTCAATCGAGTATAGCTGCCTATTACGCACTTCGAGAATTGTGTTTCTAATTATTATCTTGTAGGTCCTTTCTCTTTTGTTCTCTTTGTATCGACAACTGGCGTTATTAATTATATTCTTTCTTTTGCATTCTACCCCGTGTTCACTTTCTTTTCTGTTCGTCCTCTCCATTTGTGATAGCTGTTCATGCGACTAACCAAGAAATAGGTCATAAGATATGAATCTCAACAACAAGTGTTATAACCACAGCTTATAATAATAACCTATAAATATTCGAATGATTAGGACAAGTGACTGGGAATTTTTTCAAAACGATTATTATTTTTATAAGGAAATACGATGGCGCTGAAAAGTGCCGATTTATTTCAACAGTCTTCTCATGTTTGATACTGCTAGTAGCCATCCCTTAGTAATCAGTCCAAAAACCGTTTCGATTTATTACTTGATCTAGACGTATATATATGGATTCAAGCAGATCACTAAAGAAGTCACGATGATGGTTTGTATATGGAGCGTCCTATACAGTCTTTCCATGTATTACCAAAGGATGGCTTCCAGGAGCATTGAAGACAAGCAGACTGTCAAAACGAATCGGCACTTATCAGCGCAAACGTATTTCTTTTTCAAATTAATAATCAGCTTGAGGATATTTTCAGTCGCTTGCCCTAATCATGGAGTCCCGTAATTGTAACTTTCAGTTTTTAACTTCGGGACGCATTTACGTCCCTTTTCCATAACCTAATATGCTATCGATCTAATATGCAATTACGACCACGACACCAGTACCGAGCCATCATGCCAATAGGATGCCACCAAAGGACCAGCAAGATCTTACGCCAGGGAACGTGGAGCGTTGACGTGCCGACCTAATGACTCTACCCCATATTCGACCCTACCCGAAAAGCATAACGTACGGATTCTCGTCCCGCTATCGCAATTAGTTTCATCAGAGTGTACAATTTTAATCGTCATGCGTAGTGTATTGTTCGCCGTGATCTAAATGTAATTTTGAGGAATTTTTGGGAAATGCTTCCCGCTTACGTTAGTCTGCATCCGAAACTGTTAATTCGTGTTTTGTCAAATAGAATAGTAAAACTTGCGTGATTTGTATTTCGCAACAAAATATGGTTTGCTCTTTTCGAGAAATAATTATATTAAACTCTGACTCTGAACAGCTGATTCATCTTTTTCTGTGATGAATATAATTATTGTAACAAACTAACAATGAGTTGTGACATCCAGATGACAATTACACACAATCGATATAGTAGTAGTGGGAAGTTCGGTAAACTTCACTCTACCAGTAGGTGTTTGTAAACTTAGCATATCAGTTGCTAGAACTTCACAGAGAAACGATTGATTTACTTGCATTCTGCATAGTTCTATAGTTCATAACCATTTTTGGCGATAGTTCAATAAAACTACCCCTAGAATCGAATATTTACGGGATGAGATGCGAACTTTGCATTTGACCTTCCAGCATTTCATGGTATTTTGAATTCCAAAGCCATGAAAATATCTTTCCCACATATTTCTATAAGATTCTCAGCATTTTAGCCATAGTTCTACTAATTTAACCGTAGAAAATAGATAAAATGTAACTAAATCTAAAGGTTACCCGGAACTCGAAAACAAAGACGACTAGATTAGACCACTATATGTCCCACGGTAAGCCGCTTCGGAGGCTAGCTCGTCGGAAGCGTCGCGGCTTTCAAGAGGTAAAGACGAGGAAAACTGGCCAAAGACTTTTAGGAAGGCGATAAGAAATTATAAAATAAATTAATCCAAGGTAATGAGTTAACGCACCTGAGCTGTATTGAGCATAAATCCGAAAGTGAGCAAATCTTCAAGTGAACGTAGTGGAAAGCCACGGAAGCGCAAATTCCACGGCAATCAGCTTCATAATGTTTCGTCATCGGACGAGGGAGAAGCTACTACTAGCCGTAGTGAAATCAAATTGGCGTCAGCGACTACGGACGATGTTATAATTCATCCGTCTCATTGCTATCGGATAATCGAGTTTGTCTCTGTGTTTTTAGCAATTTCTGAGTTAGTTATTTGCAATTCGTGTAAGCAGAGAATAACGTTTGCCGAAAGCGGCCATCGAGGTCTAGGATTCAAAATCGTTTTGTTGTGTAAATGCGGTAAACGAGAAATTCAATCCGGACCGTTAATTCACACCGGCTACGAAATCAACAGAAGAATTGTGTTCGTCATGAGGCTTTTGGGTGTCGCACGAGAAGGCATTAACATTTTTTGTGGCCTTATGGATATATCTCAAGACTTAGCAAAATCGACGTATAACCAAATCGTGCAACACCTGTATACAGCGTCGAAAACAATGTTTGACAGCTCCTGCAAAAAAGCCGTGGAAGAGGAAAAAAAACTTAACGTACAAAATGAAAGACCAGCTGACCATTTGAAAGTTTCGGGCGATGGATCGTGGAAGAAACGTGGATATACTTCATTGTACGGTGTAACTACACTTATTGGGTACTACAGTGGCAAAGTGATTGATTTCGACGTTAAAAGCGGATATTGTCATTGTTAAAGTATGTACATTATATATTGCGGAATATTGTCAAATGAACTATATTGTCGTACAAGGGTCGCACATGTACGTGTGCGTGCGCTCCCCACTCTTGCACCTAGCCTGACTTGGGCATAAGCGGCAGTGGCCAACTTGCGTCTCTCTCTCAGCTCTCGTCCGAGGTGGCACGCGGTGCTTAAGCTCAGGGCGCTTCAATGTGAATATTATTTAGTGTAATAAATAATCGTTTAACCACCAACCACGACTCGTTTTCTTCATCATGGTAGCAGAGCGTGGTTAAATGTGCTCTAGATAAAAAAAATTTTGTCTCATGGACGTGTGCTTTCGAGTGCCGTAGAGAAGATCTTCAAAGGAAAAAGTACAGTGCAACAAAGTGTAAAATTTAGAAAATATTTGTGAGGAAATATGGACAAATGTATTAAGAGTAAAACACGGTGAAAATTTTGAAAATTTATGGAAATAGAAGACGATGCGAGCGGATTAGTTTTTCGACCTAGAGCACGTGGCACGATGCGAGTATAGAGCACGTGGCAGAATTTAAGGGTTAACACGAGTATATGTGGATCTAAATGAATTAGAAGTGAAAATTGAAGAAGAAACAATTGAGCAAAAGATTATTGGAAGACGTTTTGTGAAAATAGTGCAAAAAATTATTACGTTAAATAAAATAAGGAAAGTGTACGAGGAAATCAAATCTGAACGAATCGACATGGCGGACGACTTCAAGATGACGCTACCAGTTTTCGATGGGAAAGACTACAGCACATGGAAGAAGAGAATTTCAGTATTTTTGAGAATGAAGAAGTGTGAAGAAGTTATAAAGAGAGTGAGAGCCGAAAGTGAAACTGAAGCCTCGTGGAACGAAAAAGACTTAAAAGCAATGAACTACATTTATAGTGCTTTATCAGACAGACAAATGGAGTTGGTGAATGATGAAAATACCAGCTATGAAATAATCAAGAAATTGGACAAATTATATTTGCGTGAGTCAACCGCATTACAAATCTGTGTTCGAAATAGGTTAGACAGATTGAGATTAAGAGATTTTACAGAAGTGAGTGAATTCCACACTGAGTTTGAAAAGTTAATCACGGAATTAAAAAATGCCGGCGCAACAATAGACAAAAAGGAGAAGCTAAATTATATATTGAGAACACTACCTAGTTCATTATGTCATATTGGTGATTTAGTGGATGTGCTACCAGAGGAAGAAAGAACTGTAGATTTTGTGCTAGATAAAATCAAAATGCACGAGAAACGGGAAAAGGAAGAAAACCAAAACCCGAAAAACAAAACCTCGAACGTATTCAAAGTCGAAAAGAAAGGAGACAACACATGCTACAAGTGCGGAAAGCCCGGCCATTTCCAACACGAATGCACGAGCAACGGGAGAAACTTCCGAAACTTCTGGCGAGGTTCTCGAGGAGGAAAGCAGCAAGCGCAAGGTGGCGCGTATACTCCACAACAACAACGGGGAGGCGGCAGCCACAGCAGTGGCAACGGTAGCTACTGCAGCAGAGGCAGAGGTCAACGAGGCAGAGGCGGTCAACAGCGGCAAGATCGACCTGAACCAAATATCTTCACAACTGAAATAGAGGATAGCGAAAACAACAACGTTGAGGTAAATAATTTCGAAAATAAAGTAGAATGGATACTAGATAGCGGATGTTCCAATCATGTAATAAACGATCATAAATATTTTATGAAATTTAATGAGTTAGAAAATACGATTAATGTAAAAGTAGGAGACGGTCGTACTTTAAAAGCAACATGTATAGGAGATATTAAAACTAAATTTGTGACAAAGTATAAAGAAACGGAAATTATTTTAAAAAATGTGTTTTTCGTAAAAGAAATGGATAGAAATTTGATGAGTTTTGGTAAAGTCGCGGAAAAGGCTAAAATTGTATCTATTGGGAATACATCTAAAATTTACAGTAAAGAAAATAAATTAATAGCAATCGCGAACAAAGTAAATAACTTGTATAAGATATATACGGTGTTTGGAAGTAGTCAAAGCTATGTAACTGAAAATGTAAATAATGGTATGACTTTGAAAGAAAAATATCATAGAATGCTTGGTCATGTAAATTTTAGCTATTTAAATATTTTGAGCAAAAATAATTTAATTGAAGGTTTACCGAATAATTTAGAGAAGGAATATTTGAAATGTGCTACTTGCGTACAGAATAAAATGACGAATACTAGGTTTGCAAATGATAGGCATAGAGCCAAAGATATAGGAGAAATTATTCACGCGGATGTAAATGGACCGCATAGTACAATGGGATTTAGGAGAGAAAAATATTTTTTAGTCTTAGTCGATGATTACAGTAAAGTTGCAAAAGTCTATACTATGGAAGGAAAAAATGAAGTTTATGATTGCATGGTAAGTTATGTAAATTTAATTGAAAATCAAACAGGAAAAAAAATAAAAAGATTAAGGTGTGATAACGGTAAAGAATTTTTGAATAAAAATATATATAGTTTTGCAAAGGAAAAAGGGTTTTATATTGAACCGTGCCCTCCGTATGTTCACGAATTGAACGGAACTGCTGAGCGGTACAATAGATCGATAATGGAAACTGCAAGATGTTTACTAGCAGACGCGAAAATTCATAATAGATTTTGGCCAGAAGTAGTTCAAACAGCAGCTTACCTGAAGAATAGAACTTTAGCAAATACTTTAGAGAAAAAAACTCCTTATGAAATTATGATGGGAGAAAAACCCAATATTAAAAATCTAAAATTATATGGAAGTAGAGTTTTTGTTCGAGTCCCAGAAATAAAGAGAAAAAGTAAATGGGATAGGAAAACAGATTTAGGAATATTAGTTGGCTATGAAAATATAGGGTATAGAGTCTTAATAAATAATAGAATAATAGTAGCAAAACACGTAGATATTATTGAAGAGAATGTAAAGTTAGTTGGATTTGGGGATGATAAATTAAATGAAAACGACAATGAATGTCTACTTCCACCTACCTTGACCCTCGCGAAGAGTAGGGGAAGAGGAAATGATTTAGAAAATCAAAGCGAAAATGAGGAAGATGAAAATAATGAAATTAACGAAAACGAAAACATTGAAAATAACGAATCCGAGGACAGCGTACCTTGTTCCAGTAAAGATAATTTATCAGTACCAAGAAGATCACAAAGGAAGAAAAGTCCTGTAAAGAGATACGGAAATCCAGTAACAAACTGTATTTATGTAAATTATGTAAGCGCTGATAATCCCGAAAATTATAATGAAGCGATAAATAGTAGTGAAAGTGAAAAATGGCAAGAAGCTATGAATAAAGAGATTGAGTGTTTAAATAGAAATAAAACGTGGAAACTAGTTGAAAAACCAAAAGATAAAAGGGTGTTAGATTTAAAGTGGATATATACAAAAAAACCAGAAAATAAATTGAAAGCTAGAATTGTAGTAAGAGGGTTTCAACAAAAGGAAATAATTGATGATATTTATTCACCTGTTGCAAAAATTCAAACATTAAAAATATTATTAAATTACTGTGTGCAAAATGATTTAAAAATCGATCAAATGGATGTCGAGTCAGCATTCCTTAATGGAATAGTAAAATCAGAAGTTTATGTTAAGCAACCTCAAGGTTATGATGATAATTCAGGAAGAGTGTGTAAACTGGAAAAAGCGTTGTACGGACTCCGTGAAAGTCCACGAGCATGGTATGAATGCTTAGTTACTTATTTGATTAAATTAGGATTTAAGAAGAGTAGAATCGATTATTGTTTATTTGTCATAAAAATTAAAAGTGAAAAAATTTTTTTAATAAGTTTTGTTGATGATTTATTAATTTGTGGAAAAGATAAAAAATCTATAGACTTTATTAAAAGGAAATTATCTGCAAAATTCAGAATGAAAGATATGGGCCAAATTAAAACTTATTTAGGAATAAATATTAATTATGATTGTAATAATAACGTAATAACGTTAGATCAAAAGGATTATATTGAATCATTAGCTAGAAAATATGAAATTGAAAATGCGAAATTATATGCGACTCCAATGGAACAAAACTTGAAATTGGAATCTGCTTTATCAACAACAAATGATATAAAATATAGAAACTTAATTGGAGCACTACTGTACATAAGCTCAAGTACTAGACCAGATATCTGCTATTCAGTAAATTACCTAAGTAGATTTCAAAATTGTTATGATCATAGTCATTATAAATATGCATTAAGAATATTAAAATATTTGTATCAAACTAAAGAATTAAAATTGACATTTAAGAAAAATTTAAATGCAAATATTTTGGATTGTTATGTTGATGCTGATTGGGCAGGAGACATAGTTGATAGAAAATCCACGACTGGATACGTAATCAAAATGTATGGAAATAGCATTTATTGGAAATCAAAAAAACAAAATATTGTAACAAAATCGTCGACTGAAGCTGAATATGTTGCGTTATCAGTCTGTGTGAGTGAAGTTAAACTAATTAAAGAGTTGCTAAAAGACTTTGATTTAGATATTAGTAATCCGATATGTATCTATGAAGATAATACAGGTGCAATTAGTATAAGCAAATACGGAAATTTAACTAAAAACTCTAAGTACATTGAAACACATTACCATTTTGTAAATGAAAATTATTTAGAAGGTATAATTGAAGTAATTAAAATTGAGTCAGAGGAAAACCCTGCAGATATATTTACTAAGTCATTAGGACGGATAAAATTTGAAAAGTTCAGAGAAAGTCTAAGGTTAAAAATACTAGACTAAATCGTAGACGTGTTAAGAAAATCAAAAACCCAAAGATTGTGAAATGGAAAATCTATGCGCAGTATAAATGTAAGGAGGCGTGTTAAAGTATGTACATTATATATTGCGGAATATTGTCAAATGAACTATATTGTCGTACAAGGGTCGCACATGTACG
>JAYRCB010000786.1:13149-30441 GCA_036026315.1 Trachelus stipa | reverse complement strand
GCCACTGCCGGTCGCCCTACTCCCGCTTCCTACTAGCTCCACCCAAGGACGGCATTAATGTCCTGCAGTGTACAACTGTTGCCTTTCGGCTGCGTCAATTACAGTCAATGGTACCTCGTCTGGTACCACGTAGTGTTTCACATCGACGGCTGGGGTTTCGAGGATAACTTCCTTCTGCCTTGCACAAAGGCGTGAATTTCTCACTTCCCACGCCCTGTAATTCTATGTCGCTATCTTGAATGACGGTATTCGGCTTCAGGCAGCCCTTTTTGATGATGCTGCACTGCGCTCCGGTGTTCGCCTTCAGCGTCAACATTCCTCCGACTTCGTGAGGAGACACGATGTCGAAATCGCTTGCGGATGCGATATTCGAAGGCAAGGTTACCTGAAGTAGTTGCATCGTTCGCTTCGGTTTTCTTTCCTTGCCCAGGCGAGATTCTCTGGCCTGTTTCGCCTTACGACTTACGCCTGCAATCTCGTGCCATGTGCCCGGCGTTACCGCAAATGTAACAGGTTTTTCCCCCTGCTGCTTGACCCTGCATGGACCTCCTAGCGTTTTGGGGCTGTCCCATTGTAGTCCCCTTCGGTTGCACCATTCTGCTAATTTCAATGGTGCCAGCAACCGACTCGTGAAGGGTTTCGTAATTCCTCGATCGCACCAAGATCCGAACTTGGCCATTCAGTCCATTTTCGAAATTCGCTTGTGCGCACTTACGCGTGACGCTTTCGACCGTTTGTGCATCCCTTTCTGTGAGTACCAGCTCGCATAGTTTTTCTACGAGATCTACCGTAATCATTTCGACTCTCGTCCAAAAGAGTGTCGTCGTACTCGTCGAAGGCCGATCCCCTTCACGAAACTACCCCAAATTGAGCGTTCAAGTTACCCGAGATAGCTGTCTGTCGACCTGCGGATAAGCTACCTGACGACGAGAGAGTCTGTAGTGTTCTCCTAGCTCTAAAAGTAATGTCTCCGACCGCGGTTTCCAATCCGGTCAAGGCATTAACTCCCTGTACATCTAACGGCGTATCGAGAGAACCTCCCCTACGTAAGGGTCGCGGTTCGGTATTGCCCGGCATGTGCTCACTCGCGCGGAGTATGCCAGGGCTTTTCTACGACTAGCCGTTTCGAGACTACTGTCGGCGCGACTAGTTCCGACTAAATTTACCTACTGGCTTTGGAAATTTTATAGGCTTTATAAATTGGTAACCGCCACTTACAGGATGATGCTCCACTCTATGGCGTTGACCCTTCGGGATGACGTTGGTAGTAGTCGGGTTGACTTGTACTCGTCTGGATCCCGGTAGCGGCGATGTCTGGATCCCGCTGTCAGTCGTAGACGTCCTTCCAGGCGTCGTTGACCCTCGGTGTGGTCTCGTGTGTTGGCAACGTTTACGCGACGTTTCTTTGCAATAACGCTTACCGCGTAGCGTTTTGCCGTCCGTTCCTCGACGTCCCTTGTCGAGTCTGACCTTATTTCTGATTCAACTACAGGGTTTTGAATCCTACCAGGCTATTTGTCCCAACGAGTGTGTGTCGGGTTCAGCTCTGGGTTTAGTTTACCGTTTCCGGTTCTTTCCCCTACGGGCTGCTTGATCACGTCAGACACTTCCGCTTCGCTAATTCACTTTGGCAGCATCCCACCGCTGCCACCAAATTTGTTGTGACGTAACGTCTCGGTGACGAAGGAGTTTGGTCGGGAGGTTAGGACTTATATAATTTTGGGATCTTTGCCGGTTAAGGAGTTAGAACTCGCGTGAATATAACAAAACAAAATGGTTTATTGAAATGATCGGAAAGTAAGTACAGTATTTCGACGTACGTCGACTTGAATTAAGTATAGGTACCGTTCGGTATTTGCCTATTTCCTTTACTGAATCTACTCCACGAAACCACCTTATCCGTTCGAATTATAATTGTGGACTGTCGATTTTCGGATGTACAGCCGTAAGCTGCACTTCCGAAAATGGGTTTATTGTGCGATTTTTCAATTTCCTCATTTCGGTTGCCAGGCCGTCTTTAGTCCTGATTTAGCGTATTGCTGCACGCGTGAACTATTTGGCCTGGCATTTCGCAATGGATTCAGAAGACTCCCAGCACAACATACCTATCTGTATGGTAAGAGTTTTAAGCTAGTTAGCGATCACGAATCATTGAAATGGATAGGGACGATGGATGATCCTGGGAAACGGCTTACGCGATGGAAATGGAAGATGAGGATGTACGACTACGAATTTGTCTACAAGGCCGGTAAATTGTTGTCAACGCGGATGCGCTTTCCCGAAATCCAGTAATTTCGGGGGAATCAAGCTCGGAGTGCTGTGATAGCGGCACCGCCAAAGGGGTACTTTCGATAGACTCGAGTGATGTGACGATGGCAGCACGTAGGGAAGTAAGTGTAACGAAAGCGAGAGGGCGAGGGAGACCACCGGGCCTCTCTAGACGCGCAGGAGTCACCAGATTTTCGGCGACGCAAAATCCAAATGGCATTGCTACAAGGACGCGTTCTCGCACGCAATCTACTCCTGCGGTACCCACAATATCGGAAACAGATGAGTCAAGTACTAAGGCATCCGATCCGCCAATACAAAGACTGCATCGCAGTACGTTACCTGCGCCTCTCCTACCGTTGAGGCGCCCGCTGACTCCAGCGGAATTGCCGCCTAAGTCCACCGACCCCGAGCCGTCGGCAGGGTCGAGCGCTGCCCTGACCACCAAGACACCCGACACCGTTGTTGTTAATCTGAGTTCTGTTGACGATGGCTCGGACCATAGCGTGTTTGAAGGGCAGGTGCGGAACGAAAAATTCCTTAGTGGGTCAAAGGGGCATATTGAGAGAAATTCCCAAATAACCGCCCCAGAGTTGGAGGCCACAAATGCACCCTCTATGGATGACACCGGTGAATTAACCGCAAACTTCAAGAGCCGTTCAGTAAGTTTGACGAATCTCTACGTGCTCTGGAAGAGAAGTTCCAAGATAAGGAAACGATCCCAGTCCAAGACGACGAAAACACGGAAGTAGTCCTCGGTACAGTTTCTGAAGGAGACTCAATACCGGAGGAGATGCAAGAGAAGTTTGAGGAACTGGATCCTTACGATAATGAGCTGGAGGATATCGTACTTGATAGGCGCATCCAGAAAGTGACTAACACCGTCCCGCAGTTATCGGAAAATGAACTTCTGCGTCGTGTAAGCATATCCAGGGATGATCTCGCCCCCTCTGCCATGGACGAATCTACGCACGATATGCATCGGCGCGGCCAGGCGATACTGGAGAAGCAGGACGACGGCGGGGCCGATACACCATTACGCTCAAATCCAGCCGTGGGCGATAAAGAGGTAGAGCGCCCGCGAGAAGTAAGGTTCTCGTTACCAGCAACGGATATGGTTCCCACTGCACTATCAACTCCGTTTTTTTTTAAGTCTGTACCAAGGAAGATATTCACTTCACAACCGGAAGAGGAAGGGACGACCCTGTGTGACGAACCCCCGAAATTCATCGTTTTCAGCGATAATGATCTGTGCGCCGTAGCATCAACATCGGGAAGTGAGAATGAGGAGAAGGACAAAGGAAAAGGAAAAGAGAGGAAGGTCTATAATCCCGTCGTCGGAACTCGGGAATGTTTAACGTACAAACCCGATAATTACGTCCATTTCATATCTGCGGACGGAAAACTCAGTACACCGATAGGGATAATACTCTCGGATTTGGTAAGAATTGATGCAGACAGAATTAAGCAAGCAAGCTTAGAGGTAGGACAAATCGCTGCCACGCCTTATGGGAAGAAGAAGATCTACAGTATAGTCATAAAAGCTCGGTACTTCGAAAAAACCGAAATTGAAAACATTTTTAAGGGACTAGGTAAGTTGAAGAAGGTTCTGGAACGTAACAACGTCGAATCTCTTCGAATATCACGTGCCGGGGACTATACTGATTGCCTGCCCGTCCGCGAGCTTGTTGATAAGATTCACGATCTATTTGCGCATTCGGAAGTCGTAGTGACTATCTGTTACGGTAAGATACATGTATCAAGGCCGGGGGACAGGAATGCCATCTTAATCAAATTCCACGAAAGCTTGATGGGCAGACATAGAGAGGTAACGAAGACCTACCGTAAAATTCGCGAACGATTCTATTGGCCGTCACTACGTAATGATTTACAAAATTTCATCAGGTATTGTAAGAGCTGCCAGGAGCAGAAACTCGTACGAGTCAATACTCGTGAACCGATGTTAATCACGGATACGCCTGTAGACGTCTTTGATAAAGTCGTACTGGACACCGTAGGGCCCCTATCCACTACTCCGCACGAAAATAAGCTTATCCTAACCATGCAGGATTAATTATCGAAGTATTGTTTGACGGAACCGATCCCGGATCTAAAAGCCACGACTATAGCTGAGGCAATAGCGCGACGGCTCATAAGTCACTTTGGAGCTCCGCGGGCAATATTGACTGACCGGGGAGCCGCATTCACGAGCAGCCTCCGACGCGAAATCGTAAAAATATTCAAAATCAATCAGCTTACAACATCCGGGTATAGACTTCAGGCGAATGGTGCTCTAGAACGAAATCACATCATGCTAAGGGAAATCAAGCATTATACCGGGAAATACGACGATTAGGATAGGCTATTGCCATACGCCGAATTATCCTATAATACCAGTGTACGCAAGGCGACGAATTTTACCCCGTACGAGATAGTATACGGGAGATTACCGAGACTGCCAAGTCAATTTCCTACTGAGATCAAACTGCCCACCTATAATTCCTTTACATCGGAATTGATAAAGCGACTATCGGAAATTCGAGAAATCGCAGGCGAAAACATTAATAAGGCGAAGGAAAATTCCAAACGATACTATGATGAGAAGGCCCGGCCATTTGCAGGTCGAGTAGGCGACGAGGTTTGGGTGAAAAAGGAGGTGCGAAAGGGTAAGTTTGATGGTCAATACCATTGACCGTATATTATAGTAGACATAACCGATAGAAATAATGTAATATTGAAAATGCCAAATGGTCATCTATTTCGTAAACATGTCGATGCCATAAAAATGTCATATGAGTAAATGCGTTGGGATATTTTGAAGAATGAATGCTGGAAATTGATAAGCAACTTTGGGAATAGCGAGTTCCAAACTCACTCGCGCAAGACACGTGGATTGACGAATAGAAAGATCCAGTGACACCGAAAATACCCGAAACCATGGGGACTAAGGCTATAGGAATTTCCCACGTCTTATCAAGACGAGTATCCGTAACACGGAGATGCTGGATGAAATACGAGGTCCAGGATAATGAGTAAAGTCGCCATAGCCCGTCCATAATGTGGAAAAGCAGAATCGGCAAAAAGGACTAACCAAGGAACTAATCTCTGTGCTCTCGTGAATTCAGTCATCAGTAGTCATACAACCTGCACGGAACTCGTTGATCGGTTCGGTCTCTTCATACTTAACATTTCAATGGTCCGCTACATACAGCTGAACATTGAAGACACCAAAGAGTTAGAGCCAGTGCAAACCGGTGAAGTGCATCACGAATTGCGATCACCCCAATTATTACACGGGTCCGCGATACTCGAAGTAAACTTAGGTGACGATCTGAACTTCGTTAAAAATAGTGCTGTTGTTCCGGGAGCAGTCCTTTCCGACGTAGGCACAGTACGAATAGATACCGAGGCTGGGTCTGTATGATCCCTAGCGAGAATATTAGTATACTCCCATGACGAGCAGCCTACTCCCTATTTGTTTCACATAGTTGCAGATTTTCCCGGGAACATCGCGGGTGTAATTAGACTACTATCGACATATACCCCCGTCTAGCCGGACTGCACTCACACGTTACCCCTCGATACCTTTCCTTAACAATCCCAGAAAGGATCCCGAACACCCGCAACTGTAGAGCCAGTCTACATACAGTCTACTTTCTCCACACGTATACTCTCTGAGCGATCACCCGCTCGAGTACCACAAATCCTCCACGCCTATACTCTCTGAGCGATCACTCGCTCGAGTATCACAAATACTTCACATCTATACTCTCTGAGCGATCACCCGCTCGAGTATCACAAATCCTTCACATCTATACTCTCTGAGCGGTCACCCGCTCGAGTACCACAAATCCTCCACACGTATACTCTCTGAGCGATCACCCGCTCGAGTATCACGCATCCTCAATATCAATAGTCTGAGCGATCACCCGCTCGAGTATTGTGTACTCCGAGATCTGAATACCCCAGAGTATCCTTGCCTGTACCCTAAAACACCAAAGAGTGCACTGTTGCAACCGGATCCATGTCAGTGTCCGACGACAAGCTTGGCCCTCGTTACTATTACTATCATAATTATCAAACTTGAAGGCTATTAAATTCAAGCTCAGGCATATGTTGCTCGCCTCGGGAAGTATAGAAACTGAAAATCTGATGGTTCGTCGTGCGGGAGTGAAAACCCGGGAAAAACTGGCGGAAGCTATAGTCAGTGGTAGAGTGAAGGAGCGTTATAATCGGGCCGGAAGATCAGTGCAACCTAAGGACTTTATAATCCAAACGGAGGACATCATACGGCAAAACGGGATCGGTAGCTCATCTGAGAGCTTCGGCATAGCGGCACGCTATAAGGGAAAGCCCGTAGCAGTAGTAAAGCCCATAGTGGCAGAGAAACTGTACGTGCATTCAGGACGACCCTCACCGACAGAACCTACAATCAACACAGACATTCCGATTGTGACGCTGGAGTGAAATTGGGAATGCTAAGAAACCAAAGCATAAACATGATTAGGCTTTGGGTAATAGTGATTCTAAGCCTTGTGACCCCGGGAGAGAAACGCCTGTACGGCAAAAGCTCGCACCAGAACATTGCGATAAAGAATTATCCCGGATTATACTATGAAAGAATGACTTCGCTACGACTGCAACATGTAGATTGGAGAGTAAGTGTATTCATAGAAGTGGAAAAATTCAAGACCGATTTTCCCGAAATAAGTAAGCAAATGAACAATGCACTAGACGCCTGCCAGGAAGTAAACTCGCAAGACGCGTGCTATGAACTCCTGCAACGTGACATTATCAAGGAGCGATTAAAAATCGCCAAAATAACCGTGAGTGAATTAGGGCATGTGACGGTCGCACACGAACTTCCACCGACTACAGGCCATGAGCCTTTGCGTTTCATGAAAAGACGGTCAGTGCCTCTTGGTATAATCGGATCTCTTAGTAAATCATTATTCGGGACCATGAATCAGGAGGATGCAGGGTACATTTACTCACAGATAGATCGGTTATTCACAGACCAGACGAACTTAACGCAATTGATATGGAGGCAAATGCATATCACGGCTGTAACAACTCGACGAGGATTATGTGAGCGAGTCCCGCAGAGTCGATAAACTGTATGACGGAATTGAAGGCCTCTGGAAACAGCTACAGACTTTGGACAGGGGAAGTGCAAAAATAAAATTTAACGCATAATTATCGAGATTCGCGCATCAGGCTCAATTAAAACTAGAGCAATACGTAAAAGCCGGCGAGGAATACCTTCAAGTGATCTCTGCAGCGCGAGATAGACGATATGAGCCCGCGATCCTACATACGGATCAGTTGACAGCGATTTCCCGGAAATACAACTTCAAGTACCGGAATTCTAGTTTCCGTTGCCCGTGGAGTTTTTAAGGGGAGAAATCTTGGCACGAATAATATACACTGACTTAGTGTTCCACCAGGGCTGTCTTATCATCGTACTGCACAGTCCAGTACTCGATAGAACGCGCTCTCAACTATACCACATGCACCCATGGCCGGTGCCACAGGCAGGAGAACAGACAGGATCGGCCTACATAACTCCGGCCGCTCCGTATATTGCTATCTCGGAGGACCAAAGAACATACTTCCTGGCCGATGCGCTGGATATTGCGGCATGTGCGCAAGTAATTTCTAAATACATTTGCACCATAGTAACACCTGTATACGAAGTATTTGTGACTGGACGATGCGAAATAGAAATGCTGATTCGACCATCGATGTCAGCTTATCAGCAGTGCAATGTCCGTGTGACTCCGTGGCATGGCCTGCTCTGGAAACACCTGCCAGCTCAAGGGGGTTGGTTGTACTCACTTTCTCAACAGGAAACGGTACATATACTTTGCCCTGGGGTCGTCGACACCACAAAAGAGTTGAATGGGGCAGGAGTGTTTCATTTGAGCGCAAATTGCGTCGGTCGAACGCGCGGGAGGGACCCACATGCGCACGGAGCACTTGCCCACAGAACCAGATGCATACGGACCGTTTACCCACGGTCCACTTGTCTACAAACCCAGTTGCCCACGGACCACTTGCGCACGGTTTGAAATCTTCGTCGACCCAGATGCCCACTTACACACAGACTGATATCTCCGTCGACCCAGATGCCCACGGACTACTTGCGTAGCATCGGCTATTAAAGTAAATTAGATTAGGTTAGGTTAGGTTAGATTACAGTGGAATGTTTAAACCTCGGAGATTGGGTAGGTTAGTGGAATAGTATATCGTCGGCGAGCGAGCGAAGCGAGCGAGTCCGACTGAAGAGAGCAATAAATGTTTGAAAAGGCACCGTCAGATAAAGATAACTTAAAAGATCCTTAAATTGGAGATGAAATAAAGTTTAGGAGGCAGAAATTTGCTTTTGTGTTCAATTGGGTTTTTGCGCAACTGGGCATCACTCGATTTCAATCTGTGCGCAAGTGGTCCGTCCGCAAGTGGGTCGTGGGCGTCTGGGTCGACGGAGATTTCAGTCTGTGCGCAAGTGGGCCGTGGGCATCTGGGTCCGTGCATGTTACGAGATCCGTGCGCAAGTGGGACGTGGGCTTCTGGGTCGACCAAGATTTCAATCCATGCGCAAGTGGTCCGTGGGCAAGTGGGCCGAGGGCAAACGGTCCGTGCGCATCTGGTTCGGTGGGCAAGTGGTCTGTGCGCATCTGGACACCACTCGGACGGGCAGCGCGACGTTAACAGGAATCTGGGCGTATGAAAGCCGACAGAAATATTTCTACGTACCCGAGATCACCCTAAACGTAACGTTGATAGCAGCATCGTTAAAGGATCTCCCCGATAGTAAGATACTGCTACGAATACCGGTTGGGCCCAATGGAAAACCGCAATCATGGAAATACCACGAAGATGGCGAATCACTCTTCGACATTGAATGAGAGATTAGGGAAATTGGAATGCACAAGAGGAGGGAGCAGCCGCAACGACATTGGACGATCGTTGGACTCTCCCTCCAGTGTTTCCTCGCACTGATCCTCTGTATGTATTTCTGTCAGAGAAATATCCGGGGACGAAAGTGCTGGGATTGGCTGACACCCCAGAAAAACAACTCAGAAGCAGGAAAAACAATGCTTCTACCTCGCACACGTACTGGCCATAGTTATAACATACGCAGCAGCAATCCGGAAACCGCAACCGCAGACATTGAAGAGCCCGAGATTAGGCCCGTGCCGATAGCTACTGGAACCAGGATTCTTCCCCGCCAGGAGGCTCAAGTCGACTAATTCCCAGCCATGCTTACACTATTAACGTAACATCAATCAAAGGGAAGGTAAAAAACACCAAAGATAAGCGAATCTAGGAATTAATATTTGAGCTATTTATTGAGGACTTTTGCAAGTAGAACAGGCGCCCTAGTTCCAGGGGGTCCGCCTCGGAGGCACTGTCCGCCCAGATGACCTCGGTCCGAGACCGGAGCATCTGTCGGTGCTCCCGGATCGCCGTCCTCTCATTGATGTTTGGCCGTTGGGGACGACGCCTCCTTCGAGTGGGGATGAGGATTTTCCCAGTATCCTAAAAGCAAACGAAAAACAATTAATCAACCACCCTGGGATAATTGTGACAAATTAAGGAATAGTACTGTAGGAAACTTACCAGCCACACCAGTAAGTCCAAGGGAAGTGGCCCCTCGCAAATGAAAGCGGCATGGACCCCGTCATCGTCCGGAATCACCATGAATTTGTCCATCTCTAGCAGGACGAGCAGGACTGAAGGTCTGGAAACAAAAGGCAGCCAAGGGGACAAAAAGAGTAGCAAAGAGGGAGCACTGACTTCTAAGAACGCACCCACGGGAATCTGCATAAATCTGTTAGCGTATTCATAAGTCTAAGCAATAGTGTAAGATTCCTACTTACCGCGGTAAGATGTTCTTGGCAAAAATCTTCTTAATAATACATGGTCCAGGGGTATCGAGTTATCATTAAATTGTTTGCTGAAAGCGATCGAATTGACTTCGGCTCTCGCACACACATATACGTTCTGACGTGGCATTTTGATGCACGTCACAAAATATGGCGAATTCGGCTACGTCGTGGGGCCTAATGGGTTGCGGAGCGTTTCGCGTGGCGCTGAACTGACTTTATTTTAAGAATTTGTATTTATTTCCCTCTGGGAAACGTTTCGTTTGTTTTTGAGTTCATTAAGCGGATCTGAGAGGATTTGACATAATTTCTATTGAAACGGGGTCCGAGAGAGAGCCAACTACGGGCCTCGCGGGGCGCTGTCGAGGAGAGGTGACGTCAAGACCGGAGTACACAACCTGGCGGCTCAACTGCGCAAAGCAAGCGGCGAGCGTCTTCAGGAACAGAGGGCATCCAGGAGTTGCAGAAGCTGCATGAAGTCGAATATTGAGGGAGTAGAGGTGGATGTGATTCCCGCCTCCCGGAAACGGCACCGCAGCCATCCTAATGTAGCAAGATGCCAGGATCTATTTTATCGAGATCGTAAAAACAATTGAAGATCGCGAGCTCTCTAGCGCAGCCGATATAACTTGATTGGACCAAGGGGTGTTATTACGGCGCGCTCTCGAGAAGGTTCCCGATTTTGGAAATTTGTAGCGTCACTCACGGCGTGACCTAGTTCCGGGATAGACGTGCTATCGTTTTGAACCGATTTTTGGAATTAATTGTGTCGTATCGTGATCCGTTTGAGGGACCATAATCTCAGGAGAGGGTGTTCCTAGGATTAGTCGGAGCTACTGGACAACGGTGAGTCACGCTCAGGGGTATTTTGGCTATCTTTAGCGGGATCAACCGATCTTTTCTGTTCGACGTACTCTTACGCGTCACCCTGCGCTTTCCTGACCGCTACGGGTCCAAGGACAGCTAATCCGGTGACAAACAGAGGATCGGTCTCTCATTTCCTTCTGTCTAGTATTCAATTTTTGTGTCTAATCGTTCAGTCCACGTCTCGCGGAATCGTCTCCCTAGCACATGGGTGCGTTAGTCACTATCGTACCGTTTACTATTTTATCAGTTGTTATCGTACCGTTTGTTATATCGCATCGTATGTTGCGTTGTTCCAGCGGGAACATTATTGTGTAATGTCGTTCGGGTAAATATCCCAGTGTTTTCTGTACCATCTCGATCTGTTTTCTGTACCTATCATTTGTATTCAAACATCTTGTTCTGATATTTTTCTATTTAAAATAAATCGGATCCGTCCCCGGATTTTGGGTTCCGATAGTTTTTTGTTTTCAGTCGCTTTTTTTGCGAGTGAACCTCCCTAATTTTCAGATTTTTATTATTGTCTCCCAAACCCAGGACCCCACCGCATAAGAGCTGGCCAGGGTGTCCTTAGGAGACAGCGGTGTAACTCTGGTTATACCTGGCGCCCAAGACTTTAGTATTTTATTGATTAATTCTCGTGGTGCCATTTATTTGTGCATCAGAGATAGAAAGTGCCGTCACAATATATTTATGCATTTCTATAAAATAGGACTTGAAAATTAAATTTATATGCTATTAAACATTTTCGACAACGCAATATACTTTTTTGATTAGCAGCATCAGAATGCATCTATATCTTATAATATATCGATAAAAATATATATTTCAGGGCACACAGCTTCTATATCCCGTCGAGCAACAAAAACTTGTGATATCCCCCAAAAACACTTACGTGTAAAAAACCACGCCAAGTACAGGAGTGCTGTGAATTCCTCTAACAAAAAGTATTTAAATCATATTATTGAGGACAAGTACTTAAGTCACTACATATTTGCCAATTATATGATCTGGGCCCGTCATTTTAATTGTGTTTTCAAAATTTCCTATAACGTTTTCGCTGCTCTTTTACATTACTACTGCTTCCCGTAGTTGATTATGATTTAATAGTCATTCAATGATTTATAAAACTTTAGGCGATTCCTTATCGAGTACTACTTGGCGGGTCCGTACCAGGAATTCCAAAGTACTTACTTTGAATGCACTAATAGTTTACTAATACTATATGTTTGTTATTAAGTTTTTACCGTGATTATATTTTACGAGTTATTGTTAATGTGCTCTATATACAAAGTTGAAATTGGGTTTGAGTTTGATGACTGGCATAATGAATGAAAATTTATATCAAGAAATACACGGAATCGCCAAGTAGTACTCGATAAGACATCACCTAAAGTATTATAAATTATAACGTTATTGGAAATTTTGAAAACAATTAAACTGATGAACCAGTGCTAGATCATATAATTGGTAAACATGTAGTGACTTAAGTACTTGGCGTCGATAATATGATTTTAATACTATTTGTTAGAGGAATTCATAGCACTCCTGTACTTGGCGTAGTTTTTTACGCGTCAGTGTTTTTGGGGGATATCACAAGTTTTTCTTGTTCAACGGGATATAGAAGCTGTGTGCCCTGAAATCTATATTTTTATAGATATAAGATATAGATGCATTGTGATTCCGCTAATCAAAAAAGTATATTGCGATGTCGAAAATATTTAATAGCATATAAATTTAATTATCAAGTCCATTTTATTTGTAATGCATAAAGATATATGTATACAATATAAAGAAAATGTAACCCTGAATGCATATAAGCGTCTTTAATGTTGCCCAGATTATTGAAGCCGTGTGGTGAACTTAAGAGAAGAGAGTGTGCTGGGTTATTTATATACGAACAGAATATTATGGTTTGAACGAAACGCCAAAGCGTCGCTCGTTGAAAACTTTTCTGGACACCCTGGACACACACTTTGAACTTGCGTGTCCAACACCTAGATACAAGAAACAACAAAGTACAACACCTGGACACTCTGGACTTCCACGCCCGATACCTAGATACAAGATTCTACGGAGCAGAAGACCTGGACACCCTGAACATCCACATCCGACACCTAGATACAAGATACTACGAAGTGGAAGACCTGGACACCCTGGAATTCCATATCCGATAGCTAAATACATGAAACTACGGTGCGGAAGACCTGGACACCCTGGACTTCCACATCCAACAGCTAGATACAAGAAACTACGGAGCGGAACACTTGGACAACCTGGACCTCTTAGGAGGAGGAGGAGGAGGATGTGGAGGAGGAGGATGTGGAGGAGGAGGATGTGGAGGAGGAGGATGTGGTGGAGGAGGATGTGGAGGAGGAGGATGTGGAGGAGGAGGATGTGGCGGAGGAGGATGTGGAGGAGGAGGTTGTGGAGGAGGAGGTTGTGGAGGAGGAGGATGTGGAGGAGGAGGATGTGGAGGAGGACGACGACGACGACGACGACGACGAGGAGGAGAAGGACGACGACGACGACGACGACGACGAGGAGGAAGACGACGACGAGGAGGACGATGACGACGACGACGACGACGAGGAGGACGACGACGACGACGAGGAGGATGACGACGACGACGACGACGACGAGGAGGACGACGACGACGACGACGACCACGGAACTGAAATAAAATCATCTCGCTCGCCATCTCAATACGCCCTGATCTCGTATAGTAATCGTATTTAACGTAGTGGCAATCAATTCAGGACCCTCAATTCCTATAGTGAATGTATCAATAACTTTTTCTCATGTATAGCGGGTAATAAGATATTTCGTTCCAAACATAGGTATAGGAGTTGGCTCAAGTAAAGAGTCTTGGCGAGCTGTGCCCTGTACAGCCGGTTGCCTGCACTTGGCGCGAGACTCGACTGAGTCTCGTGATAATGTGATTTATATGTAGAATGATGGAAACAAGTGACGATCGGAAAACAAAACGAAATCATTTGTCCGATCGTCAGTTTTCCGAAAAAATGATTTCGTTTTGTTTTCCGATCGTCATTTGTTTTCATCATTGTACATATAAATCACATTATATTTTTATTCGTGATCGGAACGTGCTTGGAACAAATTGAGGTGACATTAGTAAGTGTAATCATCATGGAAAAAATCGGTCAAAAAGCCAGAAAACAATCGCGGAATCCAGAGCTGTGGCCGCGCAATACAGATAAAAATGCCAGGAATAAGGTATTACTTGAAATAAAGTTAAATTTATTATTGGATATCTTTACTTTTGTTATTCGTCGTATTTGTTGCATAGGGAAAAGTATATGTCTCTCGAGGAGCAAATAAAGTTGTCGATGCGAGAAGATTTAAAGTTGCGACTTCTTGTTTCAAAAAAGGATGCTACAAGAAAATCAGCGAGGAACAAATGCGAAAGCTTTACACAAGATTCTGGAAATCAGGTGATTGGTCTCATCAAAGTGCTTTGCTGAGTTGTATACTGCGAGAAAAGTCTAATGGCTACACAAATCTGACCCTATGGGAGTATTATTTTCCATACCAATATAGATGTAATGAAGAAGTCGTCGTTTGTCGTGATTTTTTATGCAATGTACTAGACATTAAGAGAGGAAAATTCATAACTATTCAAAAGAAAATAAAGAATGATGAAAGTCTCAGTGATAAAAGAGGAGGCAACACATTTTCAAAAACTCACCGAATATATAAAAAAATTAATACACGAACACTGTGAGAGTTTAGTTCACACCAAGTCTCACTACCGACGTGAACAAACATCGCTAAACTACTTTAAAGATTCCAGTTTGAATTTGTCGAAATTGTTTAAATTATTTGTACAGTTTTATCAGTCAAAGAATCCTAACAAAAAATGCCCTATTAAAGAATCAACTTACTTTAAGTATTTTAATCATTTTGTAAATTTTACATTCAATATGCCTAGAACAGATATTTGCAATGACTGTTTTACTTATGAACAAATGAATGCGCGAGAGACCGATGAGGCGCGTAAACAGTATCAAAAAGTTAATAATTATAGAGAGATGAAAGACAAAATGTTGTCCATACCTGGAAACATATTGCGCTGCGTGTTCGATTATGGTTAAAATCTTCCCCTTCCTAGTTACCTGTATCGGCTCAATTCTACTTGCGACTGATGTGGCTTTTTATTTTCCACGTTCACATACACCACTCCGAAAGAAGCTATATGTTATCATACATGAAGGGTTTAGCCAATAAAGGAAGCAATTCAGTATGTAATATGATTTTAAATGTTATAAAAAGAGAATTTAATTTACACTTGTACGATAGAATATTCTTATTTTCTGATGCCTGCGGCGGGCAAAACCGTAACTATGTCATACTTATGTTTTTATCATTGTTATCCGAGTGGCTTTAAATTGAAATTATTTATTTATATCCTGTAAGAGGACATTCCTATTGCCAATGTGATAGGAACTTTGGCATGTATGGATCGAAAAAAAGAAAAACTGAAACCATAGAGACAGACGAAGAGTACATCAAAATTATTGGAAACGCGCGAAATCCACCATTTACTGTATTAAAATGGGGTGATTTCGATATTTTGGATTACGAAACGCGTATAAAGAACGATTGCAAAGTTCCAAAAGGATTGCTCATAAGCAAAGCTACAAAAATAGCTTATTTCCCAAACGGAGAAATCAATGTATTTAATATTTACGATGAAGAACTCAATAGTTTTTTATTCATAAATCCATAGCAGCTAAAAATATTTTTGAAAAAAATCAAAATTTCCCGCGAATCCTTCTGGAATAACAAACGAAAAACGTAATGATGTAATGTCACTTTTGAAGTTTCTTACCCCTAAAGCGAAAGAACATTACAAAAAATTTTTCGAAACCATTCGCATTCGAGAAAAGAAAAAACCAAATTAAAGTTCCTAAAAACGTTAAAATATGATAACGAAAAAATATTGTTAAACGAAAAAGGCGATAACACGTCATACGAAATGAAAAAACAGCGTTTCAACTTTTCCTAGCATGTATCTCACTTCTTTTTGTGTTCTTATTTAATGTATAATGCTAACTGTAATAAAACTATTCAATGCATCACTTACATTTTGTTAAACTAGCACAGGTAGTACTTTAATATGAATATTAATGAATGGTGTTCTAGATTGTTCTAGCATTGCATCCATATTCACGCAAATTATTTATCAAATACATTTCACGTTAATCAGAATTCTATTCTTCCTACTCCGATCAAAGACGTAACGCGCCAATCTTCTTCACACTCCTAGCATTGTCCAGTTATTGTTAATTTCCGAAAGAAAATTGAAACTTTTATTTTCGGCGAATAAAAAATTTTATTTTCTTTCAACAATGCCTTTCATGAACTATATTTTACAAACTCATTCTTCAGTGTAATGAAGAAACTGTAATATTTTAACGTTTTTTGATTAACCACGGCTGTAATGCACTGTTTTACCAATAATCCTTTACTATAGGAAACAAAAGTGTAAGAAAATTTATTGAAAATTGATAAATTTTCATATTTGTTGATGAAAACAAGTGACGCATCATTACTCCTTCACACTCCGCTGCAAAGTCGGTGAGCGTCCATCTTTTTCGCACCCTCACCAGACGCCAACTGCAAGGCGCGCATCGCGTGCCGCTCTCTCGCTCGAGCGCGATTGTGAACATTCAATCGTAGAAGATTCAATTTTCAACTTTCTCAGCTGAAACTTTCCAAAAATCTTCCTGAGGTCTTCACGCACCTGAATATATGTGCAGTGTCATGTTTCAAAAAACTTCGTCGCTACGGTTTTTCGACTGAAGTTTTGAGATTGAATTGTGAGTGAAGCGAGATGAGAAGTAAATAATTAACAATAAAAAAAAGTTTTTCCGATCATATAATGATACTGTCGCCATCGCTAGAGTATCTTCTGCTTAGGGAAAAAAGAATCAAAGCGATCGATCGATTATTATCGAAGTGGTCGCGAGTTGAATATAAAAAAATATTGATTTTCATAATCTCCGAAAAAACAAGTTTTTAATTTTTTGTAAAAAAACTAACAATCCTAGCTATATACAGGGTGTCCCAGAACTACTTTTACACCCGAAAGTGGGTGATAGCTGGGGGTCCCCCGAGTACCCTCCCGCAAACCGTTTGCCAAAATTCGCAATAGTTTTTAAATGGGAAGTATTTAAGATGCACCAATCAGAATGAAGAATTTCCGCGGATCGTGGCTGCATGGTGGGAGGTATAGTCGTGGCAGGCA
>JAYRCB010000785.1:5775-21615 GCA_036026315.1 Trachelus stipa | reverse complement strand
AACAAGTCGTAATAAATATTTTAGTTCTGGTTTATTTCAAGCACCTTAAAATCTCGACTTATCGATCCAATTATTGTACCAATCATCGAAACCAAACCATTTCACGAATAGCTTGTTTCCACGTTTTCTCAGTACCTGCTCCACAAGATATATGTCGCGATACTTGACGCTGGTAAGTTCATGTTCGTAGAAGCTACCTTCGATGGGATGATCCTGGTAGTCCTTGAGATTATACGTCACCGAAACGGTATTCTTCACACGACTTATCGTGAAAATTTCAGTTGTCAAGTTGGGTTTGTAGCCTTTTCCGAATATGTGTTTAAATTTGCGGATTCGTACTCTGCGGCCGACTTTAAACTTTGATCGCTTAAGTGTGGACTTGACTTTGATTTTCTTGTACACCTGTTGTAGTAGTTCCTTCTCATTACGAGCAGTCACATCTGTCGGCTTCGTACTAATGGTGCGATGCTTACTGTTGCCGTAAGGGGTACTAAGTCCGATAAGATATCCAGCAACCGGTGATTGCCCTGTAGGCTAAACTGCAGCCACATCTTACTTTTCAGAGTACGATTAAAGCGCTCGCAGATAGACGCCTCAAAGTTAATGAATGCCGAGTACCGATTAATACCGTGTTTCTGTATTAGATCCTTGAATTCAGAATTGTAAAATGTTCAACCATTACTCACATATAATTTTTTTTTGAGGCCGACCCTGCATCAGAATCTATTTCATAGCTGCTTACACGTAACAGCCTTTGAAACCAGAAAAATTTCATGTAGTAGTTAATCTTCTTGGTTTACATTGTATATTCAAAAGTTCCCCATATAGGAGGAATTCAAGACAGTAACTTCGACTGTGCCTCAAAAGACTAAGATTGCCGACAGAAGGTTAAAATGCCTGTATTCCTAAATCTTGCAGTAGCTCCTATAATGAATATAGTTTTGCTATAAAAATAATCTGATATCGTAAATATAGAAAATAGTTCGAAAATGTTACTAAAATTTGACGAACATTTTAAGTGATTAACTTTAAGATTTATTTTAGAATCAAGATTTTACTGCACTCTACAGTCAGTTCATGAACGGTAATCATTCAGCAGACATCTGGGAAACTTAGCTTAAGAATTGGCTCAATTGCAAGAAGCAAAATGAGATTGGACTACGAAAAAGAGGGAGTAGTTTCGAAGAGATCGGTACTATGACTGGGTGCGTAGTTCTGATCTTCCTGAATCCGAAAGATGCAATCGCATCACTTTCGATAACAATAATTTACCTCAAAAAGCAGTGTTGCGTGAAAATCCTAGTCGAGAAAATACTGCCAATAACTCTACCGAAAATGCGTCGTCGACTGAGGATTCAAGCAATGACATGAAACTATTTTCTCATGATGACTGGTGGAAAATATTATAACCTTTATTTTCCCGATTCGGATTTTTGGATCCCCTAAATAAGGCGGGTTAGAGCCGATAACTCGGTGAATAGAACTAGGAAAATAATTTAAAAGAACAACGAATGTGAGTCTTGTTGATAACAGAAAAATAGCGATATATATTTTTCTATTACGGAATACAATAATATTGGAAGGTGTCCAGCTTAGGGATTTCTGGTTGTTAGTAAGCAGTGTTGAATAGTATGAAGCAATGATAACTATGAGCGGTATACAGAAATTATAATAACCTGTTGAAATTTACTCTTTATCTCTCTTAATACTGAATTGATTTAGCATGGAGTCGCGTCTAAATGCAGCCTTCGACTAGCAGAATTTGAATAAAGAGTTGACTCATTAGATGAAAAGCGTCGTGCTGATAAGCAGTCTTCCACTAGGGAACTCGTGATCACAGGTTGACTTGATCCTATCACAAACACCGCCTTATCTCGGAGATGTAAGAAAGGCTTTCTTTCCAGAGTAGTTGGTTGAATATATAGCGGTCGAATAAAATTATGCTGGCATGTATTAAAAGAACGGTATTGTATGATTCAAATAGTCAAGGTGACATCCCGTGTAAATCCGGATAGTGTTTTTATCTGGCGAAGGAGGCAGTTTCCTCCTAGCCCAAGACGATTTGCTTGTTCTTACGATAGTCAGAAATATCTTTACGATTGTAGTCAAGCAAGTCAGTTTGCCGGCTTGGCCAAGACGGTTTGCTCGTTTCTTATTAGAAGATATCCTAGCTAACTCAAATGGCAGAATGCTCTAGCTAGGATTTATCGCCGTTTACGTACCCACAGATGATAGGCTACGTGAATTGAGGGATGTGGAGAAGTTTTATGTTGCGACGCCTAAATATGCTTATTAGTTAGTATGGAAGGTTATTCAGGTTCACGAGATTTTATCATGTCAATTTGAATATGGCTCGATGTATTGGTTACAATATACTATCATAAATAAATTCTGAGTTTTTCAAATTTTTATATGCCTTTCAACTGCATGAAATTTGCATGAAAGTCATCGGAAACCGCACGAACCTACTCGGGAGGCTCACAAATTTTCTGAAATCGAATGGCTCTCGAAAAACCATAAAATTTTTTGGAATTGCGCCTGCATTCCGGAAGACTGCAACCTCGATGCGCATTCTGCGAGATAACGTTCGAGTTCGAATCGGTAGCCGTCCGAAACATGTACGAAGTCGGGAGGAAGAGGGAGTGTTGTTGAGGGGCAAGGGGCTGCCTCAAAACGTCATGCTTGAGGGCCATCGGCTCTAGAAGCGATCCTCCGATTCTAGAAGCTTCTCGGCCGTTCGCAGTTCCTGAAATTGGGGGGGGGGGGGGAAATGCCTAGAATCCAAAGCAAAATTCCTAGAACCCACCCGATATTTCTAAAATCGGCGATTTCCCGTGATGTCACTCCTCGGAATCAGGGGGATTCACAGCGTTAATTTAGCACGGATTCGAAACTTCGAAAGCTCTCGAATGTCGATCAATGTCAATTACAGGAATCTCTACCCAGAACTCCCCAACTTATATTACTCTCTTTCTGGTTTTATATATTATCAATGTTCGCGAAGACAAAAATAAAACATTTTTGGTCCTTGAATTATTTTCTATTATTTCTCGTACACGAGTATTAGTTAAAAACTAAAACAGTGGAATTTTTGAAAACTTTGTTCATCCCTCAGAGATGACATCTTGCATCATAAAGCAAAGTTCCAATAATTCTTAAACATGGGTGGAGAATAATTTAAACCCGCACTTTTTAAAGCAATACTGCAAAAATTTTTTTTTTTAATATTCCCACCACAAAAATCTAGTAATTGAAAAAAATGTTTCTGGCATTGGGACCTATTCCCTATCTCGTCTCTTTCGCAAGTTACATTACAAAAATGCAAAATCTGGCTTTCTGAGGGAGCTTTGCCCATCTGGGGATGAATTACTTTGGATAAATGTTTAATTGTAATTCAACGATATAAAGAGATACGAAAGTAGCCAGATATCGTAAAATGCATTACGCAATTATAAGCCAATAAGAAGATAAAGATAGTTTTCACCCTTTCAATACGAGATATTGAAAAAATTAAAAAACATGTATCGGCTAATCTTTCATGCTTTACACGTCTACAAAGTAACGTTCCAATTGGACGAAACCCCTCACAAATATGCCGTCCATCGACGTCGCCTACAAATAATCCGTGGCCACTCGAGAAATCGAGAAAAGATCCAAAAATCTAATTGTTAGGCAGGAGGTGCGGCTTTCCCGCACCACCAAACCTCACCACGGCTGTTTCCTACATTTTCCGGCGGCCCAGTCTCAATGCACTGAAAATGGTAGAGGGGAACATAAGGGCGACAAGAGAGAATTTCGAAGTCATTGGATAGGCGCGAAAAATGACTACACAGCGAGTAGGATATCGTTTCGTTTATTACTACTAAATAAACGAAGAATTTTACAATATAAATCCCGCCGCGTACAATGTACTCCCCAACGGCCGTTCATGACTATTCCGAGTCGTGGTGGCTAGCTTGCCCAAGACTTGTTCATATATCGATGTGCCTGCCGAACCCGCGAATCCTCTCGCGGCGCGATTCGCGATCCTCACATGTCTCATTGGAGACGTACTTTTTCTTACTAGGGAGTAAGCGCTCTGACGTCGGTAGGCATTTTTAGGCATCCGTGTGTCCGCACCAGTCCCGCTGGCTATTCTTTTGCGCGAGATATTGTCTAAATAAGACCGCCCTCGCAGTACTTACCGAAAACTCTATCTGTTCCATAAACTCCTTAATAAATCTAAATAGTGGTGGCCGCATCTCTTCCGTCTACTTCCATGGTGCCGCATCCCAGCTCCACGACAGCGTCCATAAGGCACTCGGTGTTTCACACACTCAGGCCTCACACTAGCGGTATCTTATAAGAAAAATCCCAGGAATCATGGTTCTCTGCGAGAAATCCTGATAATCGCGGTCCGCGATTATCCGATTGTTTACCTATCGCCCGAGCACGGAAGAAGAACTCGTTTTCTCGCAGTCTGCCGGACACCCGAGTCCTAACATAGGGACTCTCCGCAACACACTATCTTCCCTTTTTACCGCTCCCAGGCGTAGGTCAAAAATCAAAACAATCCTCCTCTCCCCGCGGAACCGCAAACCGTAGCCGGCAAAAATTTCCGGGATACCAATAATGCGTCCCGGCGATTGAGCACCCCTTGCAAGTGTGTTCTCAACCGAACAGGGCTCCGTGCCTTCTCCGCCAGTCCACTGTTTTCCCCCGTCCCCTCTTTCCGAACTCCGGACCAACGAAATCTTTAAAGATGGTGGCCGGAGGCACCGTCGTGGTGTCAGCAGCGCGTGCAGGTGCGGAGCGATTGTAATGTGTCATCCTGACGCCTCGTTACAATGCATATTACAAATACATTTTTAAATAAATAATTTACAATATTTCTATTTATGAATCGTTATCATCGCAGATGTGTAGTACGCGATAAATGCTATAATTTTGCAATTTAAACTTTGCAAATAGTCGAAAAACTTTAAAATCAGTCATTTTTAAGGGCACATTTTACCTCATAAAACCGGATAAAACCGAAAAACAACAAAATTACATGTTTAATATTTTGGCCCACTCTATAATCCTGCAATGTTTCATCTTAATCGGAGGAAGACTACTCGTGTGATTTCCTTCTTAGTCGGTGGATTTCATTTCGAATTGTTGTGTGACCGACAAATTTCTTTTTCAATTTCCTTGAACTTTTGCCATAGTCTGTTATTCGGGTCCTTATTTTATGGTTTTTTTTTCTTCCCCGTGTCTTCATTTTTAATTTTTATTTTTTAATTCGTAGAAAGAAAGAAATAGTTGAAAGAAAATTTTGGAATACTCTGATTAATTTGACCACATCGATCATAAGAAACATCATGTAGAGCGTAGTACGCGCCCTTTGGGAGGGAAACCACGAAACCGTTGTTACATTTCGCTTTGGTTTCAAACTGTGGCGACATCTGCCGAATGAGGCCGAAATTGAAAGTTCATTCTTGAGGACGAGGTATAGTATATAATTGACATCCGCCTAGGTGTGCTTCTGTGGTGGGTCTTCTTAGGCATGATGGAAATTGAGAGTCCTCGACAAATACCTAGGAATGTCAATCCTTGCATTTTAAAGATCGTGACGCGTCATGAAGAATGTTCAATTTTTACCGCTACCTTAAATATTATCAAATTAACTTGTGCACACTAAACATTTTTTTCAGATACGGGTGCTTGGTTTCTTCCGCAACCACCAATGGCATATGAATACAATACAGGTTCTGCTATTGCTGTGGCTCAAAGTCAAGCAACAAGCAACACAGGAAATTTAACGAATTCCTGTACTGTATCTGCTGGGAGTCATAAAAATTCATGCAGAACAGCCCCTTACAGTTTACGCCACAAATATATTCAAGAAGGTGTGTATACGTAGAAAAGAAAATGATAATTACAATATTATTACTGCATAAAGCGATGTGTGAGCTACTGTTTGTGTGACAGTTATTTTCACAGCAAAAAATGTTATAAATCTAGAACCCAAAAGGAAGTAAACGAGTTCTGAAATTTCAATGATTTTTATATAATAATCTTAATATTTTAGTAGTAGACTCACCATGCTTCAGAAGTTTAGAATCGTACTGTAATTAAGAAAGTCATTGAAGGAGGGAGGGTTTTGGTAGACAAGGGGGCACGAAAAAAAAGGATATATTTTCTACTATGCAAGATTTGGGCGTCAGTTACTGTCACGGTATAGCACCGACAAATGATCTCGTGAAGGTTTTCTAATATTTACTTTAACTCGGTCCTGGGCATGGCTAGCAGGGGGATGGAGAGTGGTCTCAGGAAGAAGGATACCAATTTTAAAGGCTTCTTACACTTCACTTCACTTCATGTCACAATGGGGTGTAACTTCCCCTAAAGTGATGATACAGGGGTGAAATGGGCTTGTTTTTTGACTGCCGAAGGATACTCTTTCTTGTGCCATAATAAAAATATGAATCTCCTTCCGGAAATGTACTATTTCACTCCAACGCTTGCCGTTCGGCCACTTTGTATCCCATCAGGATAAAACCTTTACCATTCAAACGGGATGTAAATTTCTAAAAAATCTTTCTTTGAATTTTCGAAATCGGTCATATTTTCACAGAAATACACAAAAAAAATGTTCAACTTCAATTGGACGTTACCATATATGCTGAGGAATTTCTGATTCGTAATTTTTTATTGTATTGAATGTTTTGCAATTAGACATTTTGTTGCACTTAATATTCGCTCGTGTCGCTTACAATTATCCATAATAGGGAACACCAAATGTTTGGACAAGGAGAGGAATGCAGAATGATACAATCGTATTTTTTATTATATGACTGAAACTGTATTAACTTACGGATCTAATACCGTAAAAGGATGTATGCTAATTCTATAAATAATGATGTAATTTTTAATGATTTATAGTGGAACATGTTTTTAATTAATAGAGCAACATGTGGATCCGTATAGTCCAATGCCACTACTTCACTCAGCAGCGTACGTAGCAGCCACGGGATGGCCAACCCGTAGTCCTGAATCATTGACTTCACTAAATACAGGAGGGTGTGGTGCCACTAATCTGACAAGCCTCAATCAGGAATGGCCATCATCGCCGCCATCAGCATCATCAACATCACCAGCATCCGGATTTGTATCATCATATGCACATTCGTCGTTAAGCTCAAATAATACGACAACAACAGCAAGTAACACTATCTCCTCACCGTGCACCCTCTATGTACCATCGGTACCTTCCGGAAATAACCATGAGAATCATGGTCATTGCGACTCTTCCGGTTGGTTACATTCAGCAGAGCCGTTGCAACAACCGTATTTGAACTTAAACCTGCATTTGCATCATCAAATTTCATCGTACCAGTCATTAAGTGAATCAGTAGCACCAATTGCATCAAATAGATCAAATACGCCGCATCACGAGTATGCTTCTGATTATCATAATTCTGGTCAATCTTTGTTGACGTCAAATCATCATCATACAGAATTACTGCAACTGCAGTCGCCACAAACTGAAACTACGAATACCTCGGCGAATGAATATCAGGAGGCTATTAAGGAACATCATGAAATTTCTTATCAAAGTCAAAATAATCTTGAGGAGTCTGCTGATGTTTCGGGTGATGCAGAAAGAAGATTCACCGAGTCGGTGATAAATCATCGACAAGGTCATTCACATCATCTTCATCGGCAGGATCCTACTTCTGCGGATCATCAAACAAGCTGGACATCTCTGACACCACCTCCTGCTCCACAGACTACAGCTACCTGACATCTCTGATGTAGTCAAACATTTATTGATGATCAAACAGTAAATAGTTTATATAGAGGAATCGTTTTTGTAATAGATTTCAGAGTTCCACTATGAATTGACGGGCATTATTAAGAACGGCAACCTTGCCTATCAGTATTCTCATGCCATTCCAGAATATAAAAAGTATAGTGAAAAAATGCATAAGAAACGCAAGAATTAATACAATTGTTATTTAGTTTCAAATGGTTGAAGATTGGAATAAAGTATTTTAATAAAATACAAATGTTGATTTAGAATGTTGGCTTATACCATCAAGTTTCTGATATACAGGGTAAGTCGTTTAACTTGGCACAAACGAACATCTCGGAAAGAAAGCATTTTACGAAAAAATTGTTCGAACAAATTTCGTTGGGTTCGACGGGGGCGGGGGGGGGGGGGGATGGACGTTGTGCCGTTATTTTGTATTCACAGAGGTTTCCAAGGTTTTTGCAAGGTCAACTTTGCGTTTTTAAATGAAAACCTATATTTTTTATTGCAGAACGTTATGATATGTAGAAGACCAAATAACTTTTGTCTGAAACATTTTTTAATAGGATCAATAATTTCAATGTTATTTCAACATCAAGCGTTTACCCCGAGATTATTAATAAGTATAGCGATTTTGTAGATACAACAATCGGAAAAGAAGAAAAAAGTTAATTAATGTTCTTTTCTTGCGTAAACGACTTATTAATTGTTAATATTGCCAAATAATATTATAATTAGTGTTCAAAATGGTGTCCTTCAACATCAGTGCATTTTCTAACTCCCTTGAGCTAGAAAGAAGCCTTAGTTAATTTTTTCTTCTCTTGTTGAAAATACTGGTTCTATTAAAAAATATTTCAAACAAAAGGTAATTGGTTTTTTGTACAGCATAATAATCTGCAATAAAAAATATAGGTTCACATTTAAAAAAGCCAAGTTGACCTTCGAAAGATCTTGAAAACCGCCGCGATTGAAAAATAACGCCACAGCACTTTCTTTCCCCCTCGAAACCAAACGAAATTTGTTCGAACATTTTTTTCGTAAAATGCTTCCTTTCTGAGATATTCCTTTGTGTCAAATTAAACGACTCACCCTGCATAGTGCATTGTGCATTATATGTATAATTTTGTGTAGTTTTTAATTATCGTTATATTATAACTGTAATAGAATATTACAAAAAATAGTTTTAAAATCGTTAAAATTTGTAGCTATTGCTTCAAAAACGCTGAGTAACCCAATTTCACAACATTCGATACGGACATATTGTTTTCATATTGTAATATGGTGAAGATGCAGAAAAAATACATACTCCTTAAGAAAAACATGTATATTCTACAATAGGTTATAGCCATGCGTTTTCATACAATGCTGCTCTCTAGTGTTACTTTCCTTAGAATATATCGATATCATCATACATAGGAGAGAAAAATTGTAAACAAACTATTCGTATCTAATCCCAATATGGAACACTAATTAAAAATTATTGGTATTATTTCCATTTCCATTTAGTCAATGGAAATACAAATCAAATACACACATAAACACGTGGAGATTGCATTGAAGATTTTCACATTGCTAAAGCTAATATATCAGAAACATGAAACAGAACTTATGTTCGTAAGTAATCGTCTCCTAAAGCATGGCTGAAAATTGATGTATGCACTGAGACGTTAATTCTTAACGCCACAAAAGTCCCGACTGGTACTCGCGTGCTTTTGATCATAGGACGCAGTCCATCCATCGGGAGATAAAATCTGGCTGTACCGGCCAAGAACTCCAGGGTCCCGATTATTAAACTTAACGTGGTTAGACTAATTTTTGTGTACATATCAATTACATGCGATATGCCGAGCCACCATCACACCGAGGAAACCACCAGTAGAGAGAAGAACACCTTCTCTAGCATCGCCGGAGGAAAGCAGCCTAAGGTTACGGCGAGAGCGTGGAAGAACGCCAATGTCAGCAGGCGCCCTCACCCCGTCACAGTCGGCCCCGAATAAAGTAGGGAGCCGACTAGAAAAGAACATTGCCAAGGACTACCATCATTTCCCATCTGTTCCGGTACCGGTGCCCAGTTGAACGCACTCGTATCGATGAGGGTACTCAGGGAGCTACCTTAGGCCGAGGAGTCACGACTCTCCGTCCCTACAACGTCCGTCAACACAGAACTGGACTGCAACAGCTATTCGCCACAACCTGGGCTCCAAGAAGATACGGCAGAGGCCCAGTCGATCGTCCGTATATTCCGAATCTCGCGAAAAGGCAACGTACGCCATTGTGTCGTGCGTAGACTTTAAGGAAACATAGATTAGTGTACCATCCTTTCCAGTATCTTACAAGGAAACCTTGGTAGGTGTCCGCCTTCGATTTTTTTCGCTTTCACATATGTTGTAGTACTCGTAAAACTAAGCGACACGTGTTTTCTCTTATCGGCCCAAACTGAATTTTTGGGGGTGAAAACCGCCCCCGAAAATTGGGTTGCTAAACGTTCATTTAATTATTTCACATATAAAAGCGGTATCTTTCACAATGAAACCAATGGGAAAAATTTCCTCACAATGAGAGATGAATAATTCGATTTTTTCAAATTTGTCGAATGTCTTTTAGGAAGATAAACTACCCCAAAATCGTTTTTCATTATATAAAAAATTGTCAAACAGAAGTAAATTCAAGCCAAAATGTTTGAAAAAAATGTATGTTGCTATACATATACATACATATACATATACAAAACCACCATAAGTGCAGCTTATTTTTAGTATGTTCCCGTAGAATAAAGGAACTTATATTACATAAATTTACATTATCAGAAGTACGCGTTACATTAGGAAAATGTGAATTAACAAGGAATTATTATAACAAATAGATTTATAAGACCAGCAAGCATTATCAGACTTTATTATTCATTGTATGTGGTGCAGTAATGTTGCGCTTCGAAGAAATTGCACATATTTATTCCGGTTATTAATTTTAACATACGAATAATTTGGCCCGCAGAACATTTTCGAAGCAGGCTAGAGTACGTTATCTTTCCGAACATAGGACCGGCAAGTGTGTTACTCATAGACTGTTGGACTGGACACTGTGCAGAAGTTGTATGGCAAGCACCAACTGCTGTGTAGAATATTATTCTCATGATTATACCAAAAGGCACGACCGGAAAAGTTCAGCCTCTTAATGTCTACGGATTTCGTATTTGGAAGAATTATACGCGACATTTTTCTGATTCTTTGAAATAATATAATAATGTTACAGTCTTTAGTATATAATTAATTATCATCACCAAGGTATCACAATCTTTCTAAATACTCCTGATTTAAAAGTAGGTACGTCACAGAAAAACCAGGAGAATTTGAGAATCTAATAGATTTTTTCTTCAAGACATTTCAAAACATTGTGTGAAGTTCAAGGATGTGAAAATGTAGCCGTTATTAGATGTTCCTGGTACAAAAAATCCTTGTGTTTTAAGCATTTCTTCGAGGAGCATAATTACTGTACCACACACAATGAATAATAAAGTCTGATAATGCTTGCTGGTCTTATAAATCTATTTGTTATAATAATTCCTTGTTAATTCACATTTTCCTAATGTAACGCGTACTTCTGATAATGTAAATTTATGTAATATAAGTTCCTTTATTCTACGGGAACGTACCAAAAATAAGCTGCACTTATGGTGGTTTTGTATAAGGAAAAACAATTTTGGGGTGGTTTACCCCCATAACAATTTTTTGAAAAGTTTGAAAAAATCACATTTTTGATCTCTCATAGTGAGGAAATTTTCCCAGTTGGTTTCGTTCGCAAAAACTATTTTATTGAAGAGATACATGATAAAATGTACTTAGGGGTGGTTACCCCCTATAAAATAATTTTTCGCAAAAATGCAAAGACGCATCAACTTTATTTAATTGTCGCGAGCAACATACATTTTTTTCAAACATTTTGGCTGGAATTTACTTCTGTTTGGCAATTTTTTATATAACGAAAAACGATTTCGGGGTAGTTTACCCCCCCTAAAAGTGATTCGAAAAATTTGAAAAAATCACATTTTTTATCTCATTGTGAGGAAATTTTTCCTATTGGTTTCATTGTGAAAGATACCGCTTTTATATGTGAAATAATTAAGTTAGCGTTTAGCACCCCAATTTTCGGGGGCGATTTTCACCCCGAAAAATTCAGTTTGGGCCGATAAGAGAAAACACGTGTCGCTTAGTTTTACGAGTATTACAACATATGTGAAAGCGAAAAAAATCGGAGGCGGACACCTACCAAGGTTTCTTGTTAATTAAACGATCCGTTGAAGGCTCTGGTTAATATCTACTCTAAAATACAGAATCTTGCGTCGGGTAGTTATCGAATAGTGTTGCATTGTTTAAACGAATATCGAGTTAATCCATTGGCATGTTTTAAATATTCGCGCGTAGGCGATTGGCCCAGTGGGCCTAACTGGACTTACCGTGAGGGAGCTAGCCTCGACCGGTAATGTGAAGAACTCCTTGAGCGTCATTCTTGCGTTGACAGACGTCTTGACCGGTGGTTTTCGGTAAAAGAAGAACGTATCGTAATCGTATCGCCATTGTATCGTTCACGGTAAGCGTCTCGGCGCCGAAAGCGTGAAATATTTTGTACTCTATGCGTAGATTCTAGAAGTATCTTCCCAATTTCGTAATTATCCTCTCAATGTTGGCTGATGAGAAGATCGCGTTACGTCAGAGGAAAAGATTCCGTGCCTTAGCGTGAACTCTTATATTATTTCTTATTCATAGTAACTATTCTCAATGTACTCGGTGACCCTGGAAACTTATCGTAAGAACATGAACTACAATTCTCGTACATTCATGTTAACAAAGTTTTGAACAATACTTCGCAATCTTGTCTTACGACTTATAATTCTTTTAGTATTATATTTTCTGTTTCACTTTTATTACGTATTTCTACTCTGAATTATTCTGTTTCTCAAATTCCTACACGCGTGGTAATTCGATACCGTGGACGTACTCTGTCTGTCTACTGCTCGATTTCGTCTATCTAGCTCGCATTGCGCAAATTGTACTCGACGTTTCGTTCTTTATAGGATTTTATTTTACGCCCTCGAGGATTCTAATATCTGCGTTTGGTCTTGTAACGAGAAGACTTATCGTGGGGACACCTAGTTGTACCGAGCGCTGTAGTTTATAGAAGGAGAGCTAATCGTATATAGGATTATTTCTCTTTGTTCACGTATCTTACAAGGACCTTGTCTAGCGTGTAATAATTTCGTATTGTCGTATTTTGTTCGCCTGTCCCGTAAGGGACCTCGTCTCGCATGATAACGTTTTCTTATTTATTATTCCCCTTCCTTGTTATATTATTAATTAATTTCACGGTTTTATAAGTCCTCAATAAAAGGTCCAATTGTTATTTTTACTGGATATCTCGTGGTTTCTCAATCTACTTTCTTTTACCATCTGTGCGTTCCCCGCTTTCTACCATATCTTCCCGTTCCTCTTTTACTAGCTGGAGTCCTTTTGATTTTCTCAGGAGTTTCGTTTGTCTTGTGACGCAACGTTACATCTGGCGCCCATTTCGCATTTATCACTATGCAGAATTCTTAATTACGTTTTCCCGGGGAAATATTAGAGTATAGTCTTGTATATTTGTGGCGCACATGGGTTGCCTTGCTATGCGCAATCTTTTGAGGAAAATAACGTCATAGCACATGTTGTCCATATTCCTAGCATAATTCTGTGTTCAAAATAGGTTTCATTCAGTTGTTAGAACGGAAAAATCAGAACGTATACACCTACGAACTCTGAGTTTTCTTCCCTCGCTTTTGTTTCTCGGTGGCTATGGGCAAATCGGGCATATTGAAGCCAGGCGAAGCCATGCCTATTAGATGTCACGCGCTGAGAACAATGATGCACTCACTGAAAACTGAACTATCCTATGATAATATAGGAAATATTAAGATCTGTCGCAGTAGGTGAATCTGAAATCTATCACCTACGTCAAAGTCCTAAAAAAGCCGCAGGTTGGAACTTGCAATTTGCTTCCTCCAAATCGTAAGTAGTGTACGAAGTCCCTATATCAGGAAGTATTTTCACTTTTTTTTAATTTTTGGCTTCCTCATAGATGAATCTTCATCTATTACCGACGATTCAGAGGAAGCAAATTGCAAAATTTATATCCATGGCTTCCTCATATAGGAACTTCGTACACTACTTACGATTTAGAGGAAGCAAATGGCATGCCGGTAATCTGGACTGCCATATTTCCATATACTGTACACTGAGCGTCATTAATCGTGTCCAGCTTGTGAACGCAGTGTGGTGAGGTACCTCACGCACAGTGAGGACGCTCAGTGTACAATCAGAAGAGCCAAAAAATGCAAAGTTGCCAGATAGTAGCTCCGCTCAGTCTATACTGGTTTACATCTATCTTGTGCGAACGCTCCATGTGGGCTGTCTCAACAAAAAGTTGCACGCATCGCACACAAAATCCCTACTAGAGCATAGAGAAGAAAGGGCTTTGGAAGGACCTAACTTTTAGTCGGAACGGCCACGATACACTACCTTAAACATGCGAATGTCACTTTAACTCAATCAGGAAATAGAAATAGCATATAAAAAGAGACTTCTTGTCTGTAATATCTGGAAAATATTCGTTCACTTTTCTCATTGGCCTTCCATATAATCAAATTGATAGAGAGGTGTATTAGATTTCAATGTCTCCTCAAATTTGAACGCATCAGTGGATTTCCACCAAATATTACACCCAACAACCTTTATCGATGATTTATATGAATCGACATGAGTATGGTGAGTCAAATACTTCTGAATCGGCTGAAATTAAAAAACTTGAATATATGTATAATTAACACATGTATAATAATTGTATATATGCCGATCTCCGCCATATTTGATACATATCACGACTACATGATGTTCTATACTTTTGAAAAATTAGAACTCAATCGGTCAAACTTGGCGGAAGTTATATTGAAAAATTTAATTTTTTCGAAAAATTCAAAATATTATAAAATCAAAACTTCTCGACGGATTCGGCCCAAATGCAATACCAACCAATCTTGGATACAAATCTTTTTGTCAAGAACTATTTCGACGATTATTACAAAATTTGCGATCGATAGAGTGAGAACGTCCTTTTTTTGGGAAGTTGAAAACGACATAAAATCCGAGTTGCAGCTTGAATTATAACATAAATTTATGGTTAATGAAGGTATTATAGAGCTGCATATGCCTGCAAAGTTTGGGGGCTGTAACTTAAACCGTTCTCGAGTTATACACGTTTGAATTTTAGGAGGCCATTACACGCATGCACGCAAGCACGCACGCACACACACACACACACTCATACACATCAGGACATTTTCTCCAAACGTGTTTTCTGGACGTTTTGGCACATTCTGAACATGGTGACATGAAAATCTCGACGGGCAAATTATTCATCTTCACGAAGGGCATTCGTACCTTGAAGACGAGGGGAAGCGCTCCTTCCAGATCTAGTAAAACATACAGGATAATGTACGGGTATATATGCAGAAGGAAGAGCGGGAGAAATTACGGGAAAAATTACTGGACAAGATACCGGACAAAGACGCGGAAATAGTCACAGAGAAAGTACCGCAAAAAATCCCGGAAAAGGTACCGGAGAAATTAAGGGCGAGGAATGAAAAATTAAGGTCCAAAATTAATCTGAGTATGACATTATTTCTGCGTTAAGGAATAGAGCGACGGAGATCATTCACAGAACATCGATTCAAGCCACAATCACTTTAGGGAAAGATCAATCTCAGATCAGTTTTGGATCTATGCAGCAGACTGACAATGAGTTTATCCTTCGTAAACCTGAGCGTAATCTGCCGTGAAACACATAATTAAATACTGCATAGTTTTACCATACTTACCTGCACCGAATCTTATATATAACATGTAAAAGTATCTATCAGCGATTCGTCCTGTTTGTAAGAACTTTTATTGTAAGCATTAATAGTATAGCTGTGGGCATTCTGGATACAGATTCCTGTACCGACCTATACCGACACTCTAGAACCTTCGAAGGTGGGT
>JAYRCB010000784.1:0-15943 GCA_036026315.1 Trachelus stipa | reverse complement strand
ATTCCTTAGAATTTGACAAGGAATGCAACGGTGCTGCTACAGTGTGTTCCATAACGAACACCCTGCATATATATATATATATATATATATATATATATATATATATATATATACTTTATGTGTTGTTTCATCAGCCATGGGACTATCTCCTATAGCCAAAGAATCTTGAGGACGAAAGGGATCCACTGAGGACGTAGGTCCTTCCCAATATGAGAGTCGGTAAGTTGTGTTATCGTTCATTGGTACATCAGAACGCCAATAATACTGTTATAATAATAATATTTGACATACAAGTTTTTTTTGTACACATTGTATGGATTATTTAGAAGAAATATAAATTTGATATTCTTCAATATTTTTTGAAATGCACACGAAAAACAAATTGTTTTTAAAAGTGTTTTAGGCCCGATTGCTCCAACATATCTCAATACGTATATTTTGTTTATCTTCAAAACGAAAGTATCTCATTGACTAATCGCATAGTTGGACTAACTTTAAAAAATAAGCTATATTGGTGGAATCGATTATTACCGTTTTAGATTATTTGCACTAATATGCATTTAAATTGAAGAATTAACAACAAAATTTTTATCACTTAAATTGACAGATTTTTTCATATCGTTTTTAAATATAAAGTGGGGCAAGTTTGCCTATCAAAAACTGTTGAAATCTTTTATTTATCATAGGAGGAAGAAATATATAATTTCTCGAACTCACGCGAATTGGAGTATAGGACTTCGGAATCTTTGGTTGAACATATTTCTGTAAATGAAATAGATTATAGTAAAATGCACAATTAAAAATTAGCGATATTCTTTCTTAGATATATATATGCACAGTTGGACTTCGATAACTCGAACTTTTGTAAGTCAAAGAATTCTATAAATATGAATCTTTAAATTTTCTATTTCTTCATCTTTATAACTTGAAAATTCCAATAGGCCTTAACCACGATAAGTCGTAGCATATTTCATTTTTCTTGAGGTTCGAGTTACCGAAGTTCCACTATATATGTATATGTTTAAGGTGCTGTCAATAATTAACAAACAGCTAACAGTGTAAAGGTATGTCACACTTACGTAACATGCAGGCTGAGATGTACAACAGCAACAACAGTTGCAGCACTCATCGTGACCAAACTTAAAGAAAAATTTTGAAAATTATATTTCTTCTAGTTTCTCAAGTTATAATAAACAGGCGCGGAAAATTTCATTCCTAAATTTGAATTCAAGTTCAACGAATCCCATTCAGTCGTTCGTAACAATCCTACTAAAATAAGAATTAACTATTCCATTCGCGAACATTGGCGTTCTTACACGAATTTTATTTTTAGCCTCGATAATGGATTTTCGGCGAGGATGCTTCTCTCTGCATTTCAAAAGAGAAAAGAAAATTTGATTTATTAATACAATTTATCAGTCGCAGTATAGTCAGCTATCTTATCCGATAGTAACGAATGGAAATTTTCAGCACTTACGAATTCGGTGGACAAATTTCCATACTTCCGTACAAATTTTGCAGTTTCTAATTCGTGAAATATAAAAATTTGACATTTATAAAAATCACATATGTCAAAATTGTCAATAAAAAATGCATATATTGCAGCTGCGTGAACGTGGGTATTAAAAGAGGTATGTGTCAGATGTTCGTGAAGTTCAAGTGAAATTTACATAGTGGTATAGCTATCAACATTTTCCATGGATATTTTCTTTTTAATTTCTTTTCGTTCATTTTTAATATATTTTAAATTGAGGCATAAACGGAATAAGATTTACATTTTTTGTAAGAATATTTTATTTACACAATTAACAGCATGATATACATCCCATTCCATAACAAAGACGCACAATAACGAAATGGAAGACAATTAAAACTTTTTTCTTCTATCAAATAATTAAAAAATATTATGAATTACTGCAAGAGCCACGAATAACATTGGAAACGGTTAACGAATTTAATTCAAAGATTGCACAATGATGAGAACCACTTCTAAATAATCCCTAATTATTATACTTTTTGTCGTCATTGTAATTGCATTCATAGATTATCGATTGATTACATAATATATAATCTACATATATTATTTATAACTTTACTGTATTTCGGGCATATTATTGATAGGACAATATGATCGATCGACGAATGGATAAATAATATAAAAATAACAATAATAATTTTACTATAATTATATTACAGTAATGTTAAAGTTTATTAAAAGAAATTGTTTCGTGCTGAACTTTTTATGTCTACTGAGTACATTATCTTTTACGGAAAAATAACTAATATTAATAATAATGTAAATAATGTAATAATATTATAAAAATAAGGTAATAACAATGCAGACGTTATATTCTACTTTGGTTCAATGCAGTAATAAGTTGAATTTTCAGAAAACTTGTACACATTCGTATTCTATAACGATTACGCGATTGTGATTCGCTGTGTTTGTACATTATCTACAAATCTACATATGAAATACAAATAAAGGTATTTTTGCAATACATAAGAAACTTATACAGTACATCATAGAGCTAGCATGCAGTTGCCACATGCAATTTCACTGTCCAGTTACTGTTCTAACGATATATATATATATATATATATATATATATATATATATATTTACATTATATACTGCAACTGGTGTTCGATCTTCAGAATACTTAATGTATCAGTACTTTTTACTTTCGTTCTCAATAGATAAGAAGCTTTAGACTAGACTTATACCAAATCGATGTGCTATTCGTGGTGAGTGTGTTGTTGCTACAGCTAAAAGCAGAGGTACATCCGCTGCATCTAGGTCCAGGTCAATATTTAAGTTGGTTATGCTCGCCTCACACTCCTCCATGGACATGAGACTTTCAGAAAGGGCTTTGCTGCGTAGCCACATTTCTCTTAATTTGCTCTCCAGCACTTCGACACACTGCAATTTATTATTTCATTAAAATAATTATACCTTTATCTTGCCCTGATGAAGTTTGTTCTATCTCTCAAATAGAAGCAAATCTTAAAACTTACATGGATTGGAGAACGGTACTTCTTCCATACATAAGAAAAAGCCTCCAGCATGTTGGCCACAAGTCTAGACATGCCGACACGTACAGGTGGATTCTGTGACGGTAAATGATTCGACAGAATTCCAACCTGCCAGGAGTCCAGATCAGCAAGAATGCACATGGCTTCAGTAACTGGCTCATCAATTAGTGAAAATCTACTAGCCAGATTTACCTCTTCGCGCATACAATGCCACCATTCTTTATTATCATCACTGTCTCCTTCTTTACCCTTTTCAAGTTCTTTCTGTTTCTGATCTCGCATCTTCGTAAAATCTTCGCTTTTCCTCCTCCGTTTTTTCTTGCGCTTTATCAGACCTTGCATAACAAGACCCCATGTGTATGCCACAATATCTTCTGAGTCAATTCCGTCATAAACGTTCCTATGGAGTAAAGTGCTTGGGAAACCTACCCATTCTTTACGTTCCATTTTATCATTGAGTATTTTTTTTGACCTGTAATATAAATTTATTAACTTATCATTTCTATTACAATATAATAGCCAAGTGTTTATGGCAAGACAATTACTACAATAATTATTATTAATGCTTAAATCTGCTTTTTAATTAGTTCTATCTGTCGAAATACAGTACACATACACGGTGTGATGAAATTAAAAGCAAGTTAATCTTTTACACCATTGTCCTCCTCTATTATTGTAATGTTTTACGAGAATGTTAGCTCCGTCTTATTACTCTTGTGATAAATAAATGTAATCCTTGTTTTTCACGTTATCACGCTGCGTACATATCCCATATTCTTATATGGAAAAATTAAAGTCAAAACAAATAAACTAACAGACTAAAATAACAAACACTATATACACACCGGGGCATAGGTAATTCCACGACGCCATTAGCTTCAATGAGGGCTTCCAAACTATTATATCTTTCAATTTTTGCTGTGCCATTGTTAACGTTACTTCGGCTACCATCTGAAGTACTACCACTTGCACTGCAACTTCGGAGCACCTCTGTTGCATTAGTTGGAGTCTCCAAAAGTACCTTGTTACTTTCATAGTTCTGTGGTGTACTGTAATCATTGTTACGGTTGCATTTTAAACAGAAACCCATAGATCGTTCTGTACTGGAGCATTCTGGTCCTGATTGAATACTCTTTGAAGACTCTGGGAAGTTTCGCTGGATGATTTTACGTAAGACATCCTCTGGAAGTTGAGCCGAAGTACTTGGAACTCTGGTGAATGTAAAGGAACTTTGACAGTTGCACTTGGAAGACGGTCGGCGTAATACTGAAATATTTGGTGGTTTCTCTTCTTCTCCGAGTGTCCACAGCACCCGGGATTGCTTTTCGTTTTCATTACTTATCAAGTAGTTAGTAGCGTTTGTAGCATTATACGTACCACTATTTATATTGTTATCTTCAAAGTAATCGGGATACAACTTTCTGGCTTCTGTGTTACTCAAATTAGCGTATTCATAGGACAGGGTGGAAGAATTTATTTTTGTATTATTGACAAATTGCGATGTTATGCCTTCGAATTTCTTATGCGTACCGAAATTAGTAGGTGAAGAATTTTTTGGTGATCCTTTTGTTAAGATTTTCGAGTCTACGTTATTCGATTCATCAAGGTCTATTTTTAACATCTTATCGAAATTGCGATGTTGGGTTGTTTGAACTGTGGCCACTTTTATGTTATGAAATACTCCGTCAAGGGTGCTGCTTAATTCAAACATCTTGGCTTTCTCGAAGTTCTTTAAATTATCGATGCTCTCTAGGGTATATGATTCGTCGTCCGATTTTCCTTTCGCTAGTTGGAGTAAAATATCAAGTTCGTATTTTTTTTTGCTCTCAAAATTATGAAACTGTGAAGCGGTTTGATGGCGCTCCTTGTCCACTGTGACTTCCGTCGGCGGACTCTCGCTTACAATTATTTTTACTTCACCTGCTTTGTATTCTTCCTTAAATACGGATAGTTTTGGTCTTGGTAATTCGCTAGATTCCTTTACAAAGGATCCAAATGTATTAAGATTTTTTTCAAAGGTTTCACTTCGTTTCATAGCCAAACTTGAGGTTTTATCCCAAGGTGAAGACAAGTTTAACTTTAGCAGCTCATCTTGATTCCAAGTAGAACATCTGGATGCTGAACTTTCGTGCCTGAATTTCGAACAACTCCGGACACGTTCCTGTAATTTAGGCTGCCTCTTCTTAGCTTTTTCTAAGACAACAATAGCTTCCTGAACATCCTTTTGATGAGGACAACGGTATTCTCTTTTCTTCTCCACTATTCCACTCCTCACGAAGTACGATAAAAAAGTAAGAACGGCATTGATGAGTTCTACCTTATCTGGATCGCCGGCGATTACGGTATGGACCAACTTCATAGGATTTCCTACCGCCCCGTACAGATCACTTAACTGCGTCCATAGCGGATTGCATGGATACTGCTTACCCAATTTCTTTATCTAAAAATTTATAAATCCTAATAATTCATAGAAAATTTATACGAAATCTACATGATTCATTATTATTGTATAAAATTGATGATAAGATTTGCGAAACCGGATTTGTAAATATGCAAGGCATGGAGCTGTCTGTATAAAGTTAGCCACCCAACATTAATTAAAATGTTTGTAATTAACTTTATCCGATTGGTGGTCAATGGCAGTGTAATAAAAATTTTTGGTGGTCAGTTTTTTAATTACAAAAACTAATTAAAAAAATAAGGCCCAAAGTTAGCCCAACAATTTTTTCTTCTTCAAAATCACTTCAATGAGGGCTTAATCGATGCAGAATCGTTTGGTGGTCAAGAATAATGTAAGAAAATCGTTTGGTGGTCACTACTTTCGTCAATAAATGCAAAACATCGAAACCGAGATCCCAGTGCAATTGGGCATTGCTGGTACTGCGCATGTCTTTCCGGTCATCGCGATGACAATCATAACCTTCAATTCTGTATCAAATAGAACAAATACTTGTATGGGCAAGTCGCCACTGTTTCAGACATGGAGACAATACAGTGGTTTTTCAATGGTACGCGTTCTTGATTTTTGAATCGCTTCATTTTCATACTCAATAAGAGATGAAAGCCTTAAGAAGTATGTTCCATCGCTACCACCAATCAGTAAACTATTAATGTATCGATTCTATTACACGTGCTAAATTTTCCTGTACCAAATAATAACATCTTAAATCTTTTTTTTTTACAAAATGTTTGAGAAACTGAGAAATTATTATTTGTTGAAGAAGTGAACGTTTACATATATTTACTATTAATTATTGAAACACAGCGAACTACATTTTTCATTCTGCGCACGATTCAGAACAAACTACTCAATGAATCTTCTTCTACTACGTCTAATTTTCTTCGCAATGAAATTTCTCGCCTTAACTGGCGGAGCGGTTAAACGACTGACCACCAATCATTTTTATTACACTACCATTGACCACCAAACGACCACCAATCGGATAAAGATAATTACAAACATTTTAATGAATGTTGGGTGGCTAACTTTATACAGCTAAGCATGAGATACTACCACAATCAGATAAGGATAAACAATTAATAATACATATTATTATTATTATTATACGGAGGAACTCATGAAATCTGTGATTGTGCCTCCTTTCGTTTTCAGGAGTATGTAGCGATGAGAATTTATGTAGAGTGCTGTCTACAATATGTGATTAAGTTTCTACCATAACCCAGTTGTATCAAGCAAGCACTATATAATTAATACAGCCATTGGTTATAATTGCTCATACCAATTGACGATCCTGCGATGATAGCACAGTGTGGACCCAGCCAAGATGACAAGTTAACACTGCAGTTATGACGGTACTCAGGAAACTAAAAAGTAAAAATTAGCGAGGTGAGAATTTCTTTATGTTTAAAAGGAAACTTATTACTGTTGTTACTAATTGGCCAAGTATTTCGACACTTTCTTTAAATGCTTGTTATTCTTTATTTTCATTGCCATTTTAAAAATAGATGAAATATCCTAATTGCATAGAAAATAGTCGTTACATAATTGCAGGTGTTAACAGTATAATAAATAGTACGATTTTCTTATTAATTAATTTCAAGCCTTAACAGCCTCAATTAAATTCGGATAACGATTTATACCAAATCATTGAAAATACACTTTCGATCAAATGTAAAGTGATTGTTTTGTTCATTTTAGAATATCAAATATCTGTTTAAAGCGGGCTTTCACAAATTATAACAAATTTATATTTTTAATTTTTATTTGTTCTCCAATAACTGAGAAAAAAATTAATGGAATTGTCAATCAGCTTTTTGAATTCCTTTTTTATCAAATTTCGAATGGGATTTTAGTTACCTCATTAAGATTTAATTCATTTTAACTAATTTATTCTTTTCTATTCATCTTTTACTTGCAATCGTGAATTTCATCCTATTTGAGTTTCTACCACATCTTTCATATATTCGTTTTAATACTCTATAAAAAATACTTCATTACCTTTTTCTATTTGAATCAATTTGTGAATGAAATGTAGTTTTATCTATTCTTTTTAATGCTAAGCGAAAAATAAGAAGTTATAGTTTCTTATTTGGTTCATTCTATATGTAGATTCGTGATCCACTCTAATCAGTTTAATTGTTATTTTGAATCGTAGTAAATGAAGCACAATTCTAAACATTAATCAATTCAATTCAATTTCAAAGTTCCAATTAATGAGATAGTTATATTTATTTGAGAAAAATTTTCAGATAAAGTATTTTCTAAATGTATTCATCTCAAAACGTTAAATTCATCGGCTTTGATTTTGTTTATTGAATTGAGTGTAATTTGAAAATTAAATTGATATTGATAAATTATTAAATAAGGGCTTCCCCATGGAGTCAGGCTCACATTTCCTGCATTACGTTTCCATTATTTTACTCTGTTGTTTCCATAATTATATTATTTCTATTTGTTTCAATATGAATTAAGGAATTTGGAAATCGCATTGCAATGGATTAAAAAAACTGAATTCGATTCATTTTGTATCAGTTGGGTTACTCTCTTGCGCGATTAAGATCATTAAAATATTATCAAAGAAATAATTTGTATAATAATGGTAAATTTTAATTAACCCAGCACCGTCTACGATGGGTCATAGAGGCCAGGAGAATTTTTAAATGTGGATATTTACATATACCATTTCTAAAATGGTCTCTAAATACGAATATTTTAATTACATGGAATAAACCCATAGATCTCTAGTCAGGTCTTATAGATTATGTAGATAACGGTGTTTCTTTTTGTGACGTAAACGGCGCCGGATTAACTTCTGAAAATCAGGAAATCTATTTATATGATAAAAAGAGAATTTCAAACATACATATATATCCGAGTAGGATAGTTTTATCAAAACCATAGCTATCTGTTAAGAATAGTGCAATTTCATTTATACAAACTAAAAGGCATACACGAATCTGTTACTTCTTTAACACTAAACGTACCATCGAGCGGTCATTTGACCGCTTTAAAGCCAAAAATACGTTTCTAAAAGATTGTCGGTAGGGTTTAGTGTTAACTCATACTGATTTATAATACTTACAAATTTGTTGACTTCGTGTCGAGGTTATCAACTACCCAAAACATTTTTTGAAGTTCGTGGTAAAGAGTTGTAATTCTTATCTCCGATGGTACAGTAGAATTCAATAAAACGTCATGCCAAAGTAATGGAGTCGGTGAACGAGTGGAGTCTGTGAGTAATCGCAATAACCACAGAGTACAATTCGTAGAAGCCCGATACATCCGTGCAATGAGACTTTTGTTAATTGCATTATTATTTGCCTTGCCTTTTCCTTTACCTTTCCCTTTACTCTGGGAATAGCTGCGAGACTTACTTGATGACTTTTCGAAACAAGTACAGCAGAGACGATCTAGCATACCTTCCAAAAATGTTATATGTTCCAAAAGAGTCTCTTCCATTTTTCTATTAAAAAAAATAGTAAGTTTTAACATTTTCAATATAATTTTATATAAAAACTTGTTAAACGTAGTAAATGAAGCTGTTTAAACAAAAGCTTTCCGTTGAAGGACGTGTAACCAGAAAATTGACTTTTATACTGCACCTTTCATACCCAGCAGTTAGCTGTACTAGCATAACAAGACCTAAACGAGTTTTGTGTCTTCGGATATGAAGCTCATGATCATCTGCATTATCACAATTTGGATTATTAAGATCACCAGCATGCTGTTGGCCTCCATAGAGACAGAGCTCATTGGATTCTGAATGACTTAAGGATGTGGAGACAGCTCGAAGCCATCGTCTGCGAAGACTGCTCAAACTTCCTATACCAGAGGAGCTACTGCTTTCCAAAGATTGTGAACCTGAGTAAAAGTTGATGTTTATGTTAAACATAGAATTGAAATGTTGTACTAGGAGAAATAAATTCATATATATTAATCTCACTTGTGCTCATTTAAATACATATGTGGTATACATATACAATATAATGTATTTGAGTCAGAATGGACTATATAATTTTGTTTAGCAATAACAAAATAGTTTATGATATAGCTATACGTATGTCATACAGACAATTGTAATCGCGCTAATAAATTTATATTACAATTATAGATAAATAATTAATTATGAGGTACACAAAACATTAATAAGTTATTGTTAGTAATTAACTTACTTCCTGGTGGGAAGAGTGTATCCATACCCCATCCACTGCCATTACTGGAACTTGTAGAATTCTTTCTCGTGTTGGGTATAAGACTATTTCCAGATGAATTGACAGAACTTGGATAGGAAACTATGAATACAGAAAAAAAAACCAAAGCACAATTAATTATGACTGTAATTTTACTACACCTTCATGCTGCACAATATCCCTTTTATCGTGATTATCAAATAGTGGTAAGGTTACTTACGATAAGTTCGTAAACTTCCATCACTGGAATTGGAGTCAATATTCATAAATTGTCCTAGTATTTCATCTGAATGCCTGTCATTACTGGAATGAAACATTAATTTCTATAATTGTAGCGAGTCTAAAATATTGTTATTCATATTTTAGTTACATATTAATGATTTGTAACATACAAATAGTAAACTATAACAGTTTTTTTTAAGGATAAGGTATCCAAAATACCATATTACTTACATTTGTTTACACGAATTGTGTTCTGGAGCAGGAAAAATTTTTGTACACATTATGCAAGGAGGTGTATCTATTGCATGGACCTGAAATGATAATCTATCAGTATTACGTATCAACGTGCGTCCATAATAATGGTTGAAACAAAATAAAAATAATCTTTCTTTATTACCTTAAATGATGGACCTCTATAAGTCATTGCAACAGTACCAAACACCATTTCACTTAGTAATTTAACGTCGTCACGAGCCACCTTCTCATGCTGCAAATGAAATAGTTACAATCGTCTTGTGAAATATATTTAATCTCTATAATTTGAATCTTAAACACGTTTATACCCATTTTTATGTTATAGAAAGCATAGTTTATGTCTTAATTGTACATAATTTTAATAAAAATAATCAATCACATTAGTTTCACAAAATTTGCATGTAATTAATGAATTATATGCAAATCTTGTACAGCAAAAATGTAACAATTGCAATGTATGATACATAAACCTGTTAACATCCAATGTTTTATTATAATATAAAAGATATGTACAGTATCGGAGTGCCTTCCAAATTCTGATAAAGCAAGCTGCCATATTTTCAAAATGTTGACATTTATAACTTCCAAATGTGCCTCTAACCTGGAAGCCAATTTTAAAGATATTTGCATTACTTTTGATCCCTACATTTTATGTATAATATTCAATCCCAATATTGTACAATGCCAGTATACCATATAATTATAATAAAAATTATGCACGATTATTTAAACATGGTTATGCAGTGACCTTATTCTTACATTACCTCATAAGTGATCCCATCCACAATTTCAACATGTGACTCATTTTTTGACTCCAAGTCATTATTTAGTTCACTTTTTTGTGACTTAATAGAATTGATCTTCTTGACAGCAATGGAATCAAATAGCAATTTTTTACCACGCCACTCACATTCTTGGAATAACAAGATTCTTACTTGATCTGTATTAAATTTTAACAAGTTCCTAAAAGAAACAAATAAGATAAATAATATGTAGAAGTTTTTTTTCCCAATGATTTGTTATAGCAAGAAAATATAGTTAAATCTTATAAAAAATATAAGTAAATGAAATGTAAATAATAAATTAGTATATATTCTATGTTTTGAATCGTTTATACAATTATGATTCTTAGTTTATGTGCTCGTTGTTTCAACACAAAATTATGGAATCCATAAATTAGACAGATTTAAAATTTCATGTATAACTCTTAAACTTTATATTGTTATAAATTGGGAGATCTCACCACCCAGTGTGGGATTGAATAATGAATGATCAAGTTGTAAAATTTAAGAATTGAAGTTACAGAAACCATAAATATTACTTTTTTGCAACTTTTTGTTTCCTTTGATAATCAATGTCCCTAAATCTAGTGTTAATACATAAGTTTGTAAGTAGTCGATTAATGCAGAAATTAATTTGAAAGCATTTAATTTAAATATATCAGATTCATTGCTTCAACTTGTATTTATATTTCATATAAAATTGTGTCAAAATATGAATAGATATTGTATATTGAAAGATAAAGTTGGCAGATATATGTTGCATTTAGTATGAGACACTATTTTAAATTCAAAATAATGTTTGTAACTGTAATTATAATCCTTTTAATAAGTAATTAATATTAGTATAAAAAACACCATAAATATTAATTGTTTAAATTCTAAAAATCATTGATTATTTTATATATGAGACATTAGTGCTATATATGAATTTATTCGCGACATACGCCAAAAAACATTCGAATTATGGAAAATAAATCTATGAGAAGTAAATGTATAAAATTTCTACTCGAAATATACATAAATATAATTAAATTTTTGAAACTTGAGTCAACAAACTGAAAGAACTAAGGTTATGTTTGCAGAATAGACTTTCACCAAAAAAATATGATTGTCACGAGGTGTTATCTAGACACACAAATTCAGTGTTATTTAAAACGTCTGATAGAAATAAAATTTCACAATGTTCTAAAACGTCTCCACATATCTTGAAAAGTGTGAAAAATCAATCATAAACCATATTTAAAGTATCCTTCGTGGTAATATGGTCTTACCTATCGTCGGCTTGAAATCCACAATTTCTCAGAAACTCCGAATACACAGCATTTTTACGTCGCTTCGTCGTATTTCTCGAAGAGATGATTTTGTCGAGCAGAGGCATCATAGACCGGCTACTCGATTAGATTCCCGGCATCGCTGTGAAAATTCGATTTGACGGGATATCATGTCACGTAAAATAACACCATACATTATTCGCTAGTTCTTAGCCAACTGTAAATAAAGTCACGTGCGGCGAAGTCATATGATTGTGAAAGAACTACGAGATAAAATGAAAATGTCCCCCACTGCGATGGATTCTACACGCCAATTGGACGTGCTAATGCGAATACGAATGCCCTGTCTACCCCACTAGTCGTGGATCCTAACGCTCTGGTGAGACAGTATTTATGCGTTGATGACGTCAATTTGCGAAGTTATATAGGGTGCGTTCCACTTAATGCTCACGACGCTCGCGTCCACGACCATAAGATTTCGTGTTCCACTAGCTTGTGAACTGTTGTGGACGTCGCGGTCAAAAACTTAAGTGGAACGACTTGTCGGACTTGTGAACGATACAAAGATGGCTGGTTTTGTAAAGAATATGTGTATGATGCTAATGCGTCAACGGAATTATGTTTCTGAGAGTTTATCAAGCTCAGATGACAAGTAGGAAGCAACTCTGCGCAAACGAGGAAAAAGGAAAACATCGCCTACGAATTAGAGGTGACGGCGATGTTGTCCACAGTTACATGGACCACGAGTTCAAAATTCATTTTAGGTTAGTGAGCATTAATAATGATAGTAAATCTTGCTTTATCCAAATCAATAATCATGAAAAAAACCAAAACTCGATGTTTAGAATATTCTGTATTTCTATACAGAAGGAAAATACTAAAAAATATTATTTGAGAATTAAAATAACAAACTTACAATTAAACTGATTACACATTAATAGTTGAGATTATCCACTGATAATATTAATCTCTATTAATAATATCTAGGTAATTAATATCTGTTGAAATAAACTAAACATTTGAAAACAAAACAGTGATTAACGATTAAAGGAACGAAATATATCTATCTAGTTAAGTCTTTGAATTATTATTTGTCTACTTATTACCGGCTAATTTTTCTAGAACTACCAACAGTTTCTCATCCATTTCCATTCTTTCTTTGTGCCATTTTTCCCTTGCTTTTTCATGCTCTTCTTTTTGTCGGATTCTTTTCTCAAGCATAGCAGCAATATTTGTTTTCAATAGACTGGTTGATAACGCTATAAAAAAAGCATGTATTATATATAAGATGAGAAATTTCTGTTATCTATAATACTTAACCGCTGGAATACGAGTTAGCCATCAACCCTGCGAACTTTTCACTTAACTAATTTTAAATGTTTGGACATTGATCATAGACAAGGCTAAATATAATAATAATAATAATAAATAATAATTGTAATAACAATTTTACAAATACCACCATGGGAAGACAGTTCTTAAATAAAGATACCCAATGGAATTCCACTGTCTGATGTTACATCTTCTGCGCTACCCGGTTGAACACATAGACCTGACGAAGGGGCTAGCGCCACAGGCGAACACCACGCCTTTTTTGCAAATACTGAATCTATAACCTGCAGAAAGTGTTTGAGAAAATGTTTAGGAATCACACTCACTCTAGGTTTTCCATCTTATTGGTCCCATACCTCATGAATCTGCCATGTCCGCCTGTTATTTCCAGACTTCGAATTGTGGTCTTCAATAGATTTGTACGTTTTTTTAAAGCTACGCATTTTTGCTGCACATTGCGGTCCTGACACATTATGCCTCTCAATTTGAAGGACCTCCGTCACCTCTTCGCATATTTTTTTGGGAAGACTTTCCGTTTGTGAATGTTTCTTCTCTGGTCCGGTAACTTTCCAACAGAAGAAGGACACCCGATGATGTCCACCCATACACGGATCCTGAAATAAGCATTATGAGCATTAGGATCAATTGCTTTGAGTGTTAACTGAAAGAATAAATATCAACATTTAAAAACTCAGTTTCTACAAAGTTTGTACCATCTTCTTCATGGTCAGTGTTATGAACAATTTCTTCTTCCGTTGGAGTTGCTGCTTCGCTTGATTCCGTGACAGCAGGAGCTGACTAATCTGTGAAGGAATCTTTCTCTTGCAGAGCTGCGTTCATTAAAGCTTTTGCAAAGTTAATATATAAAAACATATGATGTTATGTTAGAATAGAAGAGGTTTTCTAACCAAAATAAAGTTCAAAAGTAAGCATCTTTTGTATAATGTATACAATAATATCACGTACCATTTCTTGCACGTAAAGCATCTTGTACAGAAACATTTAATTTGACTAATATATCCCTCTCGGAACCGTACAATGTTATTTTTTCAGTCTCCATTATAAATTTGAGTTGAAAATGGCGCACAAAAACATCAGATGACCACAAAGACTGTTTCAGGGACTGCTCACAGCGACCGCGGCCTTAAGTGGAACGAGACAGAAGGTATTGCGATCGTTGCGAGCGTTAAGTGGAACGCACCCATAGTATTAAAGTAATCTGTACCTAAGTTCTTGCTGACTGCTTTCGCGATATGAATTGAGGAAGAATCTAATGCTTAAGTATATTTTTGAAGTAAACGTAGAAAGTATGGTTTAGAATTTTTGAAATATTTAATCTGTATATACATAGAAATAAAAACGAGAAAGATGCCACCTGGCCTGAAATATATAATGTAATGCAAGTAATTAGAGAATCGACCGAAATTCAAAAATTTCGCACGTCTTGAAGATGGTGCTACTATATAAATCAAATGGATCAAGTTCCGAAAAGCGCATACCTCCAACAAGTATGGATCTTGGTATTTTGACGTGCTGATGACGAATATAATAGTGGAAACACCCGCAAAATTAATTTAATAAAATGGCCATTTTTCAAGAAAAAATACTCTTTTATTATTTTTCAATAAATATTGATTTTAAAGAAAAAAGTTTTTAATAAAAATTGTAGCTTGTAAAAAATTACATCTTTTATGTCCTATGCATTTTCATTATAAAACTATTATTTTTCGAGAAAAATGAGATAATGTTAAATAAGTGAAAAACTAACCTACCTTAAGAACGTAAAGAACCTAATGAATGCGGGCTTCGCTCGCAAGCTCCCTTTGCGATTAGGGATAAAATCCACCTTGCCTAAAAATTCTTTTTAAAAAAATATCTATCTCTCTCTATCCAGTGGAGGAATTCAAAAACACCACTTCCTGGGGGGAGATACATTTTACCGGAATTTGTTCAATGAGTTTTTATGAATTTTTTGTGCCGAAATCGTAAGACCTATTGAAAAGTGCTTTTGCATACATATTCAATGATATTTTGTTTGTTTGTACAAATTTTTCAAAGGTATTTCATTGCGTCGTACTCACTCGGTGTGCTGGACCGCAAGAGGCTGTATTTCATCGGTATTCACGATTATGCCCTTTTGCCTGATCTGAAACGAAAAGTCCAGGTATATTCTGGTTCGTCAGATGACCCTTTATAGCTGCTATCTCCGTCGCATTGAAAAATTGAAAATTCACGATCTGTACAACTTTAGGGAGATTGAAAAAAGCTTCCAAATTAAAAAAAATTCGATATCGTTTCGCCATTTTATGATTTTTGATTTTTTCAGTACGACCGAGGGAGGGAGGGAGGGAGGGAGGGAGGGAGAGGGAGGGAGGGAGGGAGGGAGGGAGGGAG